>CM037155.1:26619055-27179928 GCA_020921065.1 Vaccinium darrowii | reverse complement strand
GCGAATCGACAAATAACTGTGGTTCCTAGTAGATGTACGGGCTACTCACCAAGTTGGAGATGCACCACTTGTTGCTTGAGGGAAAAGAAACAATCCGATTCGACAAATAACTGCGGTTCCTAGTAGATGTACGGGGTACTAGCCACGTAAAACAAAAAAAGGGCTCTTAGTTGAAGACATACCACTGGCCGCTTTAGCGGAAAGTAAAGACCCTAAATCGACGATGAAGTGTGGTTCATAGTAGATATGTAGATTGCTGGCCACATAGAGAACACAAAAAATGCTTTGAGTTGGTGATGCACCACTTGTTGCTTGAGGGAAAAGAAACGATTTGAATCGACAAATAACTGTGGTTCCTAGTAGATGTACGTTCTACTGACCACGTAAAAAAAAAATGGGCTGTTAGTTGAAGACAAACCGCTGGCCGCTTTAGCGTGAAGTAAAGACCCTAAATCGACGATGAAGTGTGGTTCCGAGTAGATATGAAGATTGCTGGCCACATACAGAATAGAAAAAATGCTTTGAGTTGGAGATGTAGCACTTGTTGCTTGAGGGAAAAGAAACGATCCGAATCGACAAATAACTGTGGTTCCTAGTAGACGTACGGGTTACTGACCACGTTGTAGATGCACCACTTGTTGTTTGAGGAAAAGAAACGATCTGAAACCACTGGCCAGTTCAGCGGAAAGTAAAGACCCTAAATCGACGATTAAGTGTGGTTACTAGTTGTTAGGTAGATTGCTGGCCACATACAGAAAACAAAAAATGGTCTAAGTTGGAGACACGCCACTTGTTGCTTTAGGGAAAAGAGACGATCCGAATCGACAAATAACTGTGGTTCCTAGTAGATGTACGGGCCACTGACCACGTAAAACAAAAAATGGGCTCTTAGTTGAAGATAAACCACTTGCCGCTATGGCCGAAAGTAAAGACCCTAAATCTACGATGAAGTGTGGTTCCTAGAAGATAGGTAGATTGCTGGCCACATACAACAAAACAAAAAATGGTCTAAGTTGGAGAAGCAGCACTTGTTGCTTGAGGGAAAAGAAACGATCCGAATCGACAAATAACTGTGGTTCCTAGTAGATGTACGGGCTACTGACCACGTAAAACAAAAAAAGGGCTCTTCGTTGAACACATACCATTGGCCGCTTTACCGGAAAGTAAAGACCCTAAATCGATGATGAAGTGTGTTTCCAAGTAGACATGTAGATTGCTGGCCACATACAGAAAACAAAAAACGCTTTATGTTGGAGATGTACCACTTGTTGCTTGAAAGAAAAGAATGAAATCCAAATCGACAAATAACCGTGGTTCCTAGTAGATGTACGGGCTACTGACCAAGTTGGAGATGCACCACTTGTTGCTTGAGGGAAAAGAAACGATCCGAATCGACAAATAACTGTGGTTCCTAGTAGATGTTCGGACTACTGACCACGTAAAACAAAAAAAAGGGCTCTTAGTTGAAGACATACCACTAGCCGCTTTAGCGGAAAGTAAAGATCCTGAATCGACGATGAAGTGTGGTTTCCAGTAGATATGTAGATTGCTGGCTACATAGAGAACACAAAAAATGCTTTGAGTTGGTGATGCACCACTTGTTGCTTGAGGGAAAAGAAACGATCCGAATCGACAAATAATTGTGGTTCCTAGTTGATGTACGGGCTACTGACCACGACTGTGGTTCCTAGTAGATGTACGGGCTACTGACCAAGTTGGAGATGCAACACTTGCTGCTTGAGGGAAAAGAAACGATCCGAATCGACAAATAACTGTGGTTCCTAGTAGATGTACAGGCTACTGACCACGTAAAACGAAAAATGGGCTCTTAGTTGAAGACAAACCACTGGCCGCTTTAGCGGAACGTAAAGACCCTAAATCGACGATGAAGTGTGGTTCCTAGTAGATATGTAGATTGCTGGCCACATAGAGAACACAAAAAATGCTTTGAGTTGGTGATGCACTACTTGTTGCTTGAGGGAAAATAAACGATCCGAATCGACAAATAATTGTGGTTCCTAGTAGAAGTACGGGCTTCTGACCAAGTTGGAGATGCACCACTTGTTGCTTGAGGGAAAAGAAACGATCCGAATCGACAAATAACTGTGGTTCCTAGTAGATGTATGGGCTACGGACCACATAAAACCAAAAAAGGGCTCTTAGTTGACGACAAACCACTGGCCGCTTTAGCGGAAAGTAAAGACCCTAAATCGACGATGAAGTGTGGTTCCTAGTAGATATGTAGATTGCTGGCCACATATAGAATAGAAAAAGTGCTTTGAGTTGGAGATGCACCACTTGTTGCTTGGGGGAAAAGAAACGATCCGAATCGACAAATAACCGTGGTTCCTAGTAGACGTAGGGGCTACTGACCACGTTGTAGATGCACCACTTGTTGCTTGAGGGAAAAGAAACGATCTGAAACCACTGGCCGCTTTAGTCGAAAGTATAGACCCTAAATCGACGATGAAGTGTGGTTCCTAGTAGTTACATAGACTGTTGGCCACATATAGAAAACAAAAAATGGTCTAAGTTGGAGGCACACCACTTGTTGCTTCAGGGAAAAGAGACGATCCGAATCGACAAATAATTGTGGTTCCTAGTAGATGTACGGGCCACAGATCACGTAAAACAAGAAATGGGGTCTTAGTTGAAGATAAACCACTTGCCGCTATGGCGGAAAGTAAAGACCCTAAATCTACGATGAACTGTGGTTCCTAGTAGATAGGTAGATTGCTGGCCACATACAACAAAACAAAAAATGGTCTAAGTTGGAGAAGTAGCACTTGTTGCTTGAGGGAAAAGATACGATCCGAATCGACAAATAACTGTGGTTCCTAGTAGATGTACGGGCTACTGACCACGTAAAACAAAAAAAGGGCTCTTAGTTGAACACATACCGTTGGCCGCTTTACCGGAAAGTAGAGACCCTAAATCGATGATGAAGTGTGTTTCCAAGTAGACATGTAGATTGCTGGCCACATACAGAAAACAAAAAACGCTTTATGTTGGAGATGTACCACTTGTTGCTCGAAGGAAAAGAAACGATCCGAATCGACAAATAACTGTGGTTCCTAGTAGATGTACGGGCAACATACGACGACTGTGGTTCCTAGTAGATGTACGGGCTACTGACCAAGTTGGAGATGCTGCACTTGTTGCTTGAGGGGCTCTTAGTTGAAGACATACCACTGGCCGCTTTAGCGGAAAGTAAAGACCCTAAATCGACGAAGAAGTGTGGTTCCTAGTAGATATGTAGATTGCTGGCCACATAGAGAACACAAAAAATGCTTTGAGTTGGTGATGCACCACTTGTTGCTTGAGGGAAAAGAAACGATTCGAATCGACAAATAACTGTGGTTCCTAGTAGATGTACGGGCAACATACGACGACTGTGGTTCCTAGTAGATGTACGGGCTACTGACCAAGTTGGAGATGCTGCACTTGTTGCTTGAGGGGCTCTTAGTTGAAGACATACCACTGGCCGCTTTAGCGGAAAGTAAAGACCCTAAATCGACGATGAAGTGTGGTTCCTAGTAGATATGTAGATTGCTGGCCACATAGAGAACACAAAAAATGCTTTGAGTTGGTGATGCACCACTTGTTGCTTGAGGGAAAAGAAACGATTCGAATCGACAAATAACTGTGGTTCCTAGTAGATGTACGGGCTACTGACCATGACTTCCTAGTAGATGTACGGGCTACTGTCCAAGTTGGGGATGCGGCACTTGTTGCTTGAGGGAGAAGAAACGATCCGAATCGACAAATAACTGTGGTTCCTAGTAGATGTTCAGACTACTGACCACGTCAAAAAAAAAAAAAAGGGCTCTTAGGTGAAGACATACCACTAGCCGCTTTAGCGGAAAGTAAAGATCCTGAATCGACGATGAAGTGTGGTACCTAGTAGATATGTAGATTGCTGGCCACATAGAGAACACAAAAAATGCTTTGAGTTGGTGATGCACCACTTGTTGCTTGAGGGAAAAGAAACGATCCGAATCGACAAATAACTGTGGTTCCTAGTAGATGTACGGGCTACTGACCACGACTGTGGTTCCTAGTAGATGTACGGGCTACTGACCAAGTTGGAGATGCAGCACTTGTTGCTTGAGGGAAAAGAAACTATCCGAATCGACAAATAACTGTGGTTCCTAGTAGATTTACAGGCTACTGGCCACGTAAAACGAAAAATGGGCTCTTAGTTGAAGACAAACCACTGGCCGCTTTAGCGGAAAGTGAAGACCCAAAATCGACGATGAAGTGTGGTTCCTAGTAGAATATGTAGATTGCTGGCCACATAGAGAACAGAAAAAATGCTTTGAGTTGGTGATGCACCACTTGTTGCTTGAGGGAAAAGAAACGATACGAATCGACAAATAACTGTGGTTCCTAGTAGAAGTACGGGCTTCTGACCAAGTTGGAGATGCACCACTTGTTGCTTGAGGGAAAAGAAACGATCCGAATCGACAAATAACTGTGGTTCCTAATAGATGTACGGGCTACCGACCACGTAAAACAAAAAAAAGGCTCTTAGTTGAAGACAAACCACTGGCCGCTTTAGCGGAAAGTAAAGATCCTAAATCGACGATGAAGTGTGGTTCCTAGTTGATATGTAGATTGCTGGCCACATACAGAATAGAAAAAGTGCTTTGAGTTAGAGATGCACCACTTGTTGCTTGAGGGAAAAAGAAACGATCCGAATCGACAAATAACTGTGGTTCCTAGTATATGTGCGGGCTACTGACCACGTAAAACAAACAAAGGGCTCTTAGTTGAAGACAAACCACTGGCTGCTTTAGCGGAATGTAAAGACCCTAAATCGACGATGAAGTGTGGTTCCTAGTAGATATGTTGATTGCTGGCCACATAGAGAACACAAAAAATGCTTTGAGTTGGTCATGCACCACTTGTTGCTTGAGGGAAAAGAAACGATCCGAATCGACAAATAACTGTGGTTCCTTGTAGATGTACGTGCTACTGACCATGACAGTGGTTCCTAGTAGATGTACGGGCTACGGACCAAGTTGGAGATGCAGCACTTGTTGCTTGAGGGAAACGAAACGATCCGAATCGACAAATAACTGTGGTTCCTACTAGATGTACGGGCAACTCACCAAGTTGGAGACGCACGACTTGTTGCTTGCGGGAAAAGAAACGATCCGAATCGACAAATAACTGTGGTTCCTAGTAGATGTTCGGTCTACTGACCACGTAAAACAAAAAAAAAGGGCTCTTAGTTGAAGACATACCACTAGCCGCTTTAGCGGAAAGTAAGATCCTGAATCGACGATGAAGTGTGGTTCCTAGTAGATATGTAGATTGCTGGCCACATAGAGAACACAAAAAAAATGCTTTGAGTTGGTGATGCTCCACTTGTTGCTTGAGGGAAAAGAAACGATCCGAATCGACAAATAACAGTGGTTCCTAGTAGATGTACGGGCTATTTACCATGACTGTGGTTCCTAGTAGATGTACGGGCTACTGACCAAGTTGGAGATGCAGCACTTGTTGCTTGAGGGGAAAATAACTGTGATTCCTAGTAGATGTACGGGCTACTGACCATGACTGTGGTTCCTAGTAGATGTACGGGCTACTGACCAAGTTGGAGATGCAGCACTTGTTGCTTGAGGGAAAAGAAACGATCCGAATCGACAAATAATTGTGGTTCCTAGTAGATGTACGGGCTACTGGCCACGTAAAACAAAAAAAGGGCTCTTAGTTGAAGACATACCACTGGCCGCTTAAGCGGTAAGTAAAAACCCTAAATCGACGATGAAGTGTGGTTCCTAGTAGATATGTAGATTGCTGGCCACATTGAGAACACAAAAAATGCTTTGAGTTGGTGATGCACCACTTGTTGCTTGAGGGAAAAGAAACGATCCGAATCGACAAATAACTGTGGTTCCTAGTAGACGTACGGGCCGCTGACCACGTTGTAGGTGCACCACTTGTTGCTTGAGGGAAAAGAAACGATTTGAAACCACTGGCCGCTTTAGTGGAAAGTATAGACCCTAAATCGACGATGAAGTGTGGTTCCTAGTTGTTACGTAGACTGTTGGCCACATATAGAAAACAAAAAATGGTCTAAGTTGGAGACACACCACTTGTTGCTTTAGGGAAAAGAGACGATCCGAATCGACAAATAACTGTGGTTCCTAGTAGTTGTACGGGCCACTGACCACGTAAAACAAAAAATGGGCTCTTAGTTGAAGATAAACCACTTGCCGCTATGGCCGAAAGTAAAGACCCTAAATCTACGATGAAGTGTGGTTCCTAGAAGATAGGTAGATTGCTGGCCACATACAACAAAACAAAAAATGGTCTAAGTTGGAGAAGCAGCACTTGTTGCTTGAGGGAAAAGAAACGATCCGAATCGACAAATAACTGTGGTTCCTAGTAGATGTACGGGCTACTGACCACGTAAAACAAAAAAAGGGCTCTTAGTTGAACACATACCATTGGCCGCTTTACCGGAAAGTAAAGACCCTAAATCGATGATGAAGTGTGTTTCCAAGTAGACATGTAGATTGCTGGCCACATACAGAAAACAAAAAACGCTTTATGTTGGAGATGTACCACTTATTGCTTCAAAGAAAAGAATGAAATCCAAATCGACAAATAACTGTGGTTCCTAGTAGATGTACGGGCTACTGACCAAGTTGGAGATGCACCACTTGTTGCTTGAGGGAAAAGAAACGATCCGAATCGACAAATAACTGTGGTTCCTAGTAGATGTTCGGACTACTGACCACGTAAAACAAAAAAAAGGGCTCTTAGTTGAAGACATACCACTAGCCGCTTTAGCGGAAAGTAAAGATCCTGAATCAATGATGAAGTGTGGTTTCCAGTAGATATGTAGATTGCTGGCTACATAGAGAACACAAAAAATGCTTTGAGTTGGTGATGCACCACTTGTTGCTTGAGGGAAAAGAAACGATCCGAATCGACAAATAATTGTGGTTCCTAGTAGATGTACGGGCTACTGACCACGACTGTGGTTCCTAGTAGATGTACGGGCTACTGACCAAGTTGGAGATGCAACACTTGCTGCTTGAGGGAAAAGAAACGATCCGAATCGACAAATAACTGTGGTTCCTAGTAGATGTACAGGCTACTGACCACGTAAAACGAAAAATGGGCTCTTAGTTGAAGACAAACCACTGGCCGCTTTAGCGGAACGTAAAGACCCTAAATCGACGATGAAGTGTGGTTCCTAGAAGATATGTAGATTGCTGGCCACATATAGAATAGAAAAAGTGCTTTGAGTTGGAGATGCACCACTTGTTGCTTCAGGGAAAAGAAACGATCCGAATCGACAAATAACTGTGGTTCCTAGTAGATGTACAGGCTACTGACCACGTAAAACGAAAAATGGGCTCTGAGTTGAAGACAAACCACTGGCCGCTTTAGCGGAACGTAAAGACCCTAAATCGACAATGAAGTGTGGTTCCTAGTAGATATGTAGATTGCTGGCCACATAGAGAACACAAAAAATGCTTTGAGTTGGTGATGCACTACTTGTTGCTTGAGGGAAAATAAACGATCCGAATCGACAAATAATTGTGGTTCCTAGTAGATGTACGGGCTACTGACCACGACTGTGGTTCCTAGTAGATGTACGGGCTACTGACCAAGTTGGAGATGCAGCACTTGTTGCTTGAGGGAAAAGAAACGATCCGAATCGACAAATAATTGTGGTTCCTAGTAGATGTACGGGCTACTGGCCACGTAAAACAAAAAAAGGGCTCTTAGTTGAAGACATACCACTGGCCGCTTAAGCGGTAAGTAAAAACCCTAAATCGACGATGAAGTGTGGTTCCTAGTAGATATGTAGATTGCTGGCCACATTGAGAACACAAAAAATGCTTTGAGTTGGTGATGCACCACTTGTTGCTTGAGGGAAAAGAAACGATCCGAATCGACAAATAACTGTGGTTCCTAGTAGACGTACGGGCCGCTGACCACGTTGTAGGTGCACCACTTGTTGCTTGAGGGAAAAGAAACGATTTGAAACCACTGGCCGCTTTAGTGGAAAGTATAGACCCTAAATCGACGATGAAGTGTGGTTCCTAGTTGTTACGTAGACTGTTGGCCACATATAGAAAACAAAAAATGGTCTAAGTTGGAGACACACCACTTGTTGCTTTAGGGAAAAGAGACGATCCGAATCGACAAATAACTGTGGTTCCTAGTAGATGTACGGGCCACTGACCACGTAAAACAAAAAATGGGCTCTTAGTTGAAGATAAACCACTTGCCGCTATGGCCGAAAGTAAAGACCCTAAATCTACGATGAAGTGTGGTTCCTAGAAGATAGGTAGATTGCTGGCCACATACAACAAAACAAAAAATGGTCTAAGTTGGAGAAGCAGCACTTGTTGCTTGAGGGAAAAGAAACGATCCGAATCGACAAATAACTGTGGTTCCTAGTAGATGTACGGGCTACTGACCACGTAAAACAAAAAAAGGGCTCTTAGTTGAACACATACCATTGGCCGCTTTACCGGAAAGTAAAGACCCTAAATCGATGATGAAGTGTGTTTCCAAGTAGACATGTAGATTGCTGGCCACATACAGAAAACAAAAAACGCTTTATGTTGGAGATGTACCACTTATTGCTTCAAAGAAAAGAATGAAATCCAAATCGACAAATAACTGTGGTTCCTAGTAGATGTACGGGCTACTGACCAAGTTGGAGATGCACCACTTGTTGCTTGAGGGAAAAGAAACGATCCGAATCGACAAATAACTGTGGTTCCTAGTAGATGTTCGGACTACTGACCACGTAAAACAAAAAAAAGGGCTCTTAGTTGAAGACATACCACTAGCCGCTTTAGCGGAAAGTAAAGATCCTGAATCAATGATGAAGTGTGGTTTCCAGTAGATATGTAGATTGCTGGCTACATAGAGAACACAAAAAATGCTTTGAGTTGGTGATGCACCACTTGTTGCTTGAGGGAAAAGAAACGATCCGAATCGACAAATAATTGTGGTTCCTAGTAGATGTACGGGCTACTGACCACGACTGTGGTTCCTAGTAGATGTACGGGCTACTGACCAAGTTGGAGATGCAACACTTGCTGCTTGAGGGAAAAGAAACGATCCGAATCGACAAATAACTGTGGTTCCTAGTAGATGTACAGGCTACTGACCACGTAAAACGAAAAATGGGCTCTTAGTTGAAGACAAACCACTGGCCGCTTTAGCGGAACGTAAAGACCCTAAATCGACGATGAAGTGTGGTTCCTAGAAGATATGTAGATTGCTGGCCACATATAGAATAGAAAAAGTGCTTTGAGTTGGAGATGCACCACTTGTTGCTTCAGGGAAAAGAAACGATCCGAATCGACAAATAACTGTGGTTCCTAGTAGATGTACAGGCTACTGACCACGTAAAACGAAAAATGGGCTCTGAGTTGAAGACAAACCACTGGCCGCTTTAGCGGAACGTAAAGACCCTAAATCGACAATGAAGTGTGGTTCCTAGTAGATATGTAGATTGCTGGCCACATAGAGAACACAAAAAATGCTTTGAGTTGGTGATGCACTACTTGTTGCTTGAGGGAAAATAAACGATCCGAATCGACAAATAATTGTGGTTCCTAGTAGAAGTACGGGCTTCTGACCAAGTTGGAGATGCACCACTTGTTGCTTGAGGGAAAAGAAACGATCCGAATCGACAAATAACTGTGGTTCCTAGTAGATGTATGGGCTACGGACCACATAAAACCAAAAAAGGGCTCTTAGTTGAAGACAAACCACTGGCCGCTTTAGCGGAAAGTAAAGACCCTAAATTGACGATGAAGTGTGGTTCCTAGAAGATATGTAGATTGCTGGCCACATATAGAATAGAAAAAGTGCTTTGAGTTGGAGATGCACCACTTGTTGCTTCAGGGAAAAGAAACGATCCGAATCGACAAATAACTGTGGTTCCTAGTAGACGTAGGGGCTACTGACCAAGTTGTAGATGCACCACTTGTTGCTTGAGGGAAAAGAAACGATCTGAAACATCTGGCCGCTTTAGTGGAAAGTATAGACCCTAAATCGACGATGAAGTGTGGTTCCTAGTAGTTACATAGACTGTTGGCCACATATAGAAAACAAAAAATGGTCTAAGTTGGAGAGACACCACTTGTTGCTTCAGGGAAAAGAGACGATCCGAATCGACAAATAATTGTGGTTCCTAGTAGATGTACGGGCCACAGATCACGTAAAACAAGAAATGGGCTCTTAGTTGAAGATAAACCACTTGCCGCTATGGCGGAAAGTAAAGACCCTAAATCTACGATGAACTGTGGTTCCTAGTAGATAGGTAGATTGCTGGCCACATACAACAAAACAAAAAATGGTCTAAGTTGGAGAAGTAGCACTTGTTGCTTGAGGGAAAAGATACGATCCGAATCGACAAATAACTGTGGTTCCTAGTAGATGTTCGGGCTACTGACCACGTAAAACAAAAAAAGGGCTCTTAGTTGAACACATACTGTTGGCCGCTTTACCGGAAAGTAAAGACCCTAAATCGATGATGAAGTGTGTTTCCAAGTAGACATGTAGATTGCTGGCCACATACAGAAAACAAAAAACGCTTTATGTTGGAGATGTACCACTTGTTGCTTGAAGGAAAAGAAACGATCCGAATCGACAAATAACTGTGGTTCCTAGTAGATGTACGGGCAACATACGACGACTGTGGTTCCTAGTAGATGTACGGGCTACTGACCAAGTTGGAGATGCTGCACTTGTTGCTTGAGGGGCTCTTAGTTGAAGACATACCACTGGCCGCTTTAGCGGAAAGTAAAGACCCTAAATCGACGATGAAGTGTGGTTCCTAGTAGATATGTAGATTGTTGGCCACATAGAGAACACAAAAAATGCTTTGAGTTGGTGATGCACCACTTGTTGCTTGAGGGAAAAGAAACGATTCGAATCGACAAATAACTGTGGTTCCTAGTAGATGTACGGGCTACTGACCATGACTTCCTAGTAGATGTACGGGCTACTGTCCAAGTTGGAGATGCGGCACTTGTTGCTTGAGGGAGAAGAAACGATCCGAATCGACAAATAACTGTGGTTCCTAGTAGATGTTCAGACTACTGACCACGTCAAAAAAAAAAAAAAGGGCTCTTAGGTGAAGACATACCACTAGCCGCTTTAGCGGAAAGTAAAGATCCTGAATCGACGATGAAGTGTGGTCCCTAGTAGATATGTAGATTGCTGGCCACATAGAGAACACAAAAAATGCTTTGAGTTGGTGATGCACCACTTGTTGCTTGAGGGAAAAGAAACGATCCGAATCGACAAATAACTGTGGTTCCTAGTAGATGTACGGGCTACTGACCACGACTGTGGTTCCTAGTAGATGTACGGGCTACTGACCAAGTTGGAGATGCAGCACTTGTTGCTTGAGGGAAAAGAAACTATCCGAATCGACAAATAACTGTGGTTCCTAGTAGAAGTACGGGCTTCTGACCAAGTTGGTGATGCACCACTTGTTGCTTGAGGGAAAAGAAACGATCCGAATCGACAAATAACTGTGGTTCCTAATAGATGTACGGGCTACCGACCACGTAAAACAAAAAAAAGGCTCTTAGTTGAAGACAAACCACTGGCCGCTTTAGCGGAAAGTAAAGATCCTAAATCGACGATGAAGTGTGGTTCCTAGTTGATATGTAGATTGCTGGCCACATACAGAATAGAAAAAGTGCTTTGAGTTAGAGATGCACCACTTGTTGCTTGAGGGAAAAGAAACGATCCGAATCGACAAATAACTGTGGTTCCTAGTAGACGTCCGGGCTACTGACCACGTTGTAGATGCTCCACTTGTTGCTTGAGGGAAAGAAACGATCTGAAACCACAGGCCGCTTTATCGGAAAGTAAAGACCCTAAATCGACGATGAAGTGTGGTTCCTAGTAGATATGTAGATTGCTGGCCACATAGAGAACACAAAAAATGCTTTGAGTTGGTGATGCACCACTTGTTGCTTGAGGGAAATGAAATGATCCCAATCGACAAATAACTGTGGTTCCTAGTAGATGTACGTCCTACTGACCACGTAAAAAAAAAAATGGCTGTTAGTTGAAGACAAACCGCTGGCCTCTTTAGCGGGTATTAAAGACCCTAAATCGACGATGAAGTGTGGCTCCTAGTAGTAATGTAGACTGTTGGCCACATACAGAATAGAAAAATGCTTTGAGTAGGAGATGCACAACTTGTTGCTTGAGGGAACAGAAATGATCCGAATCGACAAATAACTGTGGTTCCTAGTAGACGTACGGGCTACTGACCACGTTGTAGATGCACCGCTTGTTGCTTGAGGGAAAAGAAACGATCTGAAACCACTGGCCGGTTTAGCGGAAAGTAAAGACCCTAAATCGACGATGAAGTGTGGTTCCTAGTAGTTAGGTAGACTGCTGGCCACATATAGAAAACAAAAAATGGTTTAAGTTGGAGACACACCACTTGTTGTTGCTTTAGGGAAAAGAGACGATCTGAATCGACAAATAACTGTGGTTCCTAGTAGATGTTCGGGTTACTGACCACGTAAAACAAAAAATGGGCTCTTTGTTGAAGACAAACCACTTGCCGCTATGGCGGAAAGTAAAGACCCTAAATCTTCGATGAAGTGTGGTTACTAGTAGATAGGTAGATTGCTGGCCACATAAAACAAAACAAAAAATGGTCTAAGTTGGATCTGCAGCACTTGTTGCTTGAGGGAAAAGAAGCGATCCGAATCGACAAATAACTGTGGTTCCTAGTAGATGAACGGGCTACTGACCACGTAAAACAAAAAAAGGGCTCTTAGTTGAACACAAACCACTGGCCGCTTTAGCGGAAAATTAAGACCCTAAATCGATGATGAAGAGTGTTTCCTAGTAGACATGTAGATTGCTGGCCACATCCAGAAAACAAAAAACGCTTTATGTTGGAGATGCACCACTTGTTTTGCTTGAAGGAAAAGAAACTATCCGAATCGACAAATAACTGTGGTTCCTAGTAGATGTACGGGCTACTGACCAAGTTGGAGACGCACCACTTGTTGCTTGAGGGAAAAGAAACGATCCGAATCGACAAATAACTGTGGTTCCTAGTGGATGTACGGCCTACTGACCACGTAAAACAAAAAAAGGGCTCTTAGTTGAAGACAAACCACTAGCTGCTTTAGCGGAAAGTAAAGACCCTAAATCGACGATGAAGTGTGGTTCGTAGTAGATATGTATATTGCTGGCCACATAGAGAACACAAAAAATGCTTTGAGTTGGAGATGCACCACTTGTTTTGCTTGAAGGAAAAGAAACTATCCGAATCGACAAATAACTGTGGTTCCTAGTAGATGTACGGGCTACTGACCAAGTTGGAGACGCACCACTTGTTGCTTGAGGGAAAAGAAACGATCCGAATCGACAAATAACTGTGGTCCGTAGTAGATGTTCAGACTACTGACCACGTAAAAAAAAAAAAAGGGCTCTTAGTTGAAGACATACCACTAGCCGCTTTAGCGGAAAGTAAAGTTCCTGAATCGACGATGAAGTGTGGTTCCTAGTAGATATGTAGATTGCTGGCCACATAGAGAACACAAAAAATGCTTTGAGTTGGTGATGCACCACTTGTTGGTTGAGGGAAAAGAAACGATCCGAATCGACGAATAACTATGTTTCCTAGTAGATGTACGGGCTACTGACTACGACTGTGGATCCTAGTAGATGTACGGGCTACTGACCAAGTTGGAGATGCAGCACTTGTTGTTTGAGGGAAAAGAAACGATCCGAATCGTCAAATAACTGTGGTTCCTAGTAGATGTACGGGCTACTGACCAAGTTGGAGATGCAGCACTTGTTGCTTGAGGGAAAAGAAACGATCCGAATCGACAAATAACTGTGGTTCCTAGTAGATGTACGGGCTACTAACCACGTAAAACTAAAAATGGGCTCTTAGTTGAAGACAAACCACTGGCCGCTTTTGCGGAGAGTAAAGACCCTAAATCGACGATGAAGTGTGGTTCTTAGTAGATATGTAGATTGCTGGCCACATAGAGAACTCAAAAAATGCTTTGAGTTTGTGATGCACCAGTTGTTGCTTGAGGGAAAAGAAACTATCCGAATCGACAAATAACTGTGGTTCCTAGTAGATGTACGGGCTACTCACCAAGTTGGAGATGAACCACTCGTTGCTTGAGGGAAAAGAAACGATCCGAATCGACAAATAACTATGGTTCCTAGTAGATGTACGAGCTACTGACCACGTAAAACAAAAAAAAGGGCTCTTAGTTGAAGACATACCAATGGCCGCTTTAGCGGAAAGTAAAGACCCTAAATCGACGATGAAGTGTGGTTCTTAGTAGATATGTAGATTGCTGGCCACATACAGAACACAAAAAATGCTTTGAGTTGGTGATGCACCACTTGTTGCTTGAGGGAAAAGAAACGATCCGAATCGACAAATAACTGTGGTTCCTAGTAGACGTACGGGCTACTGACCACGTTGTAGATGCACCACTTGTTGCTTGAGGGAAAGAAACGATCTGAAACCACTGGCCGCTTTAGCGAAAAGTAAAGACCCTAAATCGATGATGAAGTGTGGTTCCTAGTAGTTAGGTAGACTGTTGGCCACATCTAGAAAACAGAAAATGGTCTAAGTTGGAGACACACCACTTGTTGCTTGATGGAAAAGAGACGATCGTAATCGACAAATAACTGTGGTTCCTAGTAGATGTACGGGCCACTGACCTTGTAAAACAAAAAATGGGCTCTTAGTTGAAGACAAACCACTTGCCGCTATGGCAGAAAGTAAAGACCCTAAATCTATGATGAAGTGTGGTTCCTAGTAGATAGGGAGATTGCTGGCCACATACAACAAAACAAAAAATGGTCTAAGTTGGAGATGCAGCACTTGTTGCTTGAGGGAAAAGAAACGATCCGAATCGACAAATAACTGTGGTTCCTAGTAGATGTACGGGCTACTGACCACATAAAACAAAAAAAGGGCTCTTAGTTGAACACATACCATTGGCTGCTTTACCGGAAAGTAAAGACCCTAAATCGATGATTAAGTGTGTTTCCTTGTAGACATGTAGATTGCTGGCCATATACAGAAAACATAAAACGCTTTATGTTGGAGATGTACCACTTGTTGCTTGAAGGAAAAGAAACGATCCGAATCGACAAATAACTGTGGTTCCTAGTAGATGTACGGGCTACTGACCAAGTTGGAGATGCACCACTTTTTGCTTGAGGGAAGAGAAACGATCCGAATCGACAAATAACTGTGGTTCCTAGTAGATGTTCGGACTACTGACCACGTAAAACAAAAAAAAAGGGCTCTTAGTTGAAGACATACCACTAGCCGCTTTAGCGGAAAGTAAAGATCCTGAATCGACGATGAAGTGTGGTTCCTAGTGTGAAAGTAGTGAAAGCATAGGGTTTTGCTTTGTAATTTACCTTTTATATTAGGGTTCCTTTTGTTATCTTTTTCTATGTAAAGGGTAGTATAGTCTTTTTAGTTTTAGGGCTTTATATTCATCTTGCCTTTTGTAATCTGTAGAATGTTCAATGTATGAGATACGCTACTTCTCTCTCTCTCTCTTCGAAGCTATCATGGTATCAGAGCTCCATCTCTGTCTCCTTCTTCTGATATTGCACAAGCAGCAGCATGAATCTCTCTCTCCTTAGCATCTCTCTTTCTCCTTCAGCATCACAGCAGCAACAGCAGCAGCTGTAGCATTGTTAAACACTGTTCATCGTTGAAGCACTGTTCATCGAAGCACTGTTCATCGCCGAAGCACTGTTCATCGAAGCACTGTTCATCGAAGTACTGTTCATCGTCGAAGCACTGTTCATCGTCGAAGCACTGTTCATCGAAGCACTGTTCATCGTCGAAGCACTGTTCATCGAAGCACTATTCATCGAAGCACTGTAGCACACTGTTCATCTTCTTATCCTAAGGTATCGTCTACAGCAACATCTGCATTTCTCTCCCGTTCTCTGATTTTCTGCTCTTCCAACTTCCAACGACCACCTCAGCCCTAAATCTCTCGTATTCTGCACTGTTTGGACTCGAAACTGTATGGGTATGCACGTATTTTAGTATCATTCAACGTATTTACGCTCTGTTTAGCAGCATCTGGTGTTGTTAGCAGTGTTGTTGTTGGCTCTGTGTTTGTTGATTCTGTTCAATTGGGTATACTGCACTGGTTATTATGGCGGAAGACAGAGCAATCAGTGTTCGTTTGAATGGGCATAACTACTCTTATTGGTCCAGTGTTTTCAAAAATTTTGTCGTTGGGAAGGAAATGTGGGGTCACATAGCAGGGTCTGTGGTGAAACCTTCTCCAGTGGACTCCAAGAATCCTGAATATGCAAAGAAACTTGAGACTTATCTCAAGGACTTCGCCAAATGGGAAGTTGAAAATGCAAAAATCCTTACATGGTTTCACAACTCAGTTGAACCTAGCATAGGTATGAATTTCTCTAAATATGAGACGGCGAAGGAAGTTTGGGATTATTTGAAGAGGATGTATCTTGAATCTAACTTTGCAAAGCAATATGAACTTGAGGGTTCTATTCGACGTGCTACCCAAGGAGAGAAAACCATTCAAGAATTCTACAATGAAATGACACAGTATTGGGACCAAGTTGCATTAATGGAACCTTCCCTATTGCAATCCCTTGAGGTCTATGTGGAATACCGTGAAAAGCTGCGTCTTGTTCAGTTTCTCATGGCCCTTCGTGACGAGTTTGAGCCCCTTCGTGGGGCTATGCTTCATCGTTCACCCCAACCTACGGTTGATGGAGCAGTTCATGAGCTCATAGCTGAGGAAACTAGATTCAAGATTAGGTCAGTTGCTCCTCCCTCTCAATCTGTTTTTGCAGCTCCACCGATTCAGTCTCAGCCTCAGCCTACCCCGTATATGGCACCTCTCTTGCCTACACCGTCTTCTCACTTGATTCAAGTTACTGGCAAGCCTAAATCTCGTGTTGGTATGGATGAGTGTAGCTTCTGTCGACAAAAAGGGCACTGGAAGCATGCATGTCCTAAATTATTGCAGATGACCGGTAGCACTTCTCGTTTGAAGCCCTCCTCCCCCTCCTCTCGGCCCACACAGCAGCACTCTCGGCCCACATCTCAGTATTCTCGTCCTCCCACTGCATTTACAGCTCCCGCCACTACTAGTACACAGCAGTATCCCTCCTTTGAGGACTATCAGCAGTTTCGTGCATTTCTGGCTATCACTCAGGGAGGTTCTTCACAAGCATCTGCCATGACCAGCACCCAGTCAGGTTTGCATGGTTCCTATACCACAGGTATCCGACCTACCACATGGATATTTGATTCTGGTTGCTCCCACCATATGACCCCTACATTGTCATTATTAAGTCATTGTGTCTCTCCTGTTTCTCCCATTAGTATTTCCACTGCAAATGGCTCTCCTATGCATGTTGTCTCTATAGGTTCTATTATCCCAACCCCATCTTCTTCCCTTTCTATACCAAATGTGTTCTATGTTCCCCAGTTATCTCTTAGTCTTCTCTCAATTAGTCAATTATCTGATTCAGGCTTTGATGTTTTGTTTTCTTCTTCTGGTTGTGTTGTGCAGGATCGGGTGTCCAAGAAGCAGATTGGGACAGGGCGTAGAGTTGGTGATCTCTATGTTTTGGAGACTTTCCATACCCCAAGAAGACACATAAGACACTACGAGCACTAAGTTTAGTGCGATCCTTCTTGGGAAGAAGGACGAAGCAAGTGGAGCCAAAGACACGAAGAAGAGAATAGTTAGGAACTTGACCAAAGAGCCGTTCGTAAGGGGAGGAACCAGAGAGAAGTGGAGTGGGCATCCGATTGAGAAGATACGCTGCAGTGAGCACAGCCTCTCCCCAAAATACGGCTGGCACAGAGGAGGAAAGGAGAAGAGACCGTGCAGTATTTAGAAGGTGACGATGTTTGCGTTCAGCACGCCCATTTTGAGAAGGAGTGTCAGTACAAGAGGATTGATGAATGGTGCCATGAGAAGCCAAGAATTTGGTGAACTCACCCAGAGAGTATTCGCCGCCTAAGTCAGAGCGAAGAACTTTAATTTCTGTCGAAAACTGAGTTTGAACCATGGAGTGAAAATCGCAATATGCTTGGTAAAAGTCTGATTTGTGGGTCAACAGATACACCCACGTAAACCTGCTATAATCATCAACAAATGAAACATAATATAGGGAACCACCTTTAGTAGCTATTGGGGAAGGACCCCATAAATCTGTATGAACAAGTTGAAATGGGGAAGTAGAAACAGAGGTACTTCTATTAAAAGGTAAAGCAGACATTTTGGCAAGTTTACAACCACTGCATTCAGAAATATCGCTGGCAGAAATGTTTCCCAAAAAGCCAGACTTAAGCAAAAGAGTCAACCGTTCACTAGATATGTGCCCTAATCGAGAATGCCAAAGATAAAAGGGGGAAGAGTTCTGATCTAAACAAAAGGGGGAAGAGTTCTAAGACGCACACCACCGCTCGTTTTCGTTTTCTCCTTGACAAACTCTCGATGCTCTCTGGGCTCACATCATGAGTTTGAGGGGGGGTGTGAAAGTAGTGAAAGCATAGGGTTTTGCTTTGTAATTTACCTTTTATATTAGGGTTCCTTTTGTTATCTTTTTCTATGTAAAGGGTAGTATAGTCTTTTTAGTTTTAGGGCTTTATATTCATCTTGCCTTTTGTAATCTGTAGAATGTTCAATGTATGAGATACGCTACTTCTCTCTCTCTCTCTTCGAAGCTATCACCTAGTAGATATGTAGATTGCTGGCCGCATACAGAACACAAAAAATGCTTTGGGTTGGTGATGCACCACTTGTTGCGTGAGGGAAAAGAAACGATCCGAATCGACAAATAACTGTTGTTCCTAGTAGATGTACCAGCTACTGACCACGATTGTGGTTCCTAGTAGATGTACGGGCTACTGACCAAGTGGGAGATGCAGCACTTGTTGCTTGAGGGAAAATAAACGATCCAAATCGACAAATAACTGTGGTTCCTAGTAGATGTACGGGCTACTAACCACGTAAAACGAAAAATGGGCTCTTAGTTGAAGACAAACCACTGGCCGCTTTAGCGGAAAGTAAAGACCCTAAATCGACGATGAAGTGTGGTTCCTAGTAGATATGTAGATTGCTGGCCACAGAGAACACAAAAAATGCTTTGATTTGGTGATGCACCACTTGTTGCTTGAGGGAAAAGAAATGATCCGAATCGACAAATAACTGTGGTTCCTAGTAGATGTACGGGCTACTGACCAAGTTGGAGATGCACCACTTGTTGCTTGAGGGAAAAGAAACGATCCGAATCGACAAATAACTGTGGTTCCTAGTAGATGTAGGGGCTACTGACCACGTAAAACAAAAAAAGGGCTCTTAGTTGAAGACAAACCACTGGCCGCTTTAGCGGAAAGGAAAGACCCTAAATCGACGATGAAGTGTGGTTCGTAGTAGATATGTAGATTGCTAGCCACATAGAGAACACAAAAAATGCTTTGAGTTGGTGATGCACCATTTGTTGCTTGAGGGAAAAGAAACGATCCGAATCGACAAATAACTGTGATTCCTAGATGTACGGGCTACTCACCAAGTTGGAGATGCACCACTTGTTGCTTGAGAGAAAAGAAACGATCCGAATCGACAAATAACTGTGGTTCCTAGTAGATGTACGGGCTATTAACCACGTAAAACAAAAAAGGGCTCTTAGTTGAAGACAAACCACTGGCCACTTGAGCGGAATGTGAATACCCTAAATAGATGATGAAGTGTAGTTCCTAGTAGATATGTAGACTGCTGGCCACATGCTGAAAATGCTCTTTGTTGCAGCTAAACCTCTTGTTATATGAGCGGATACGGTAACTTAGATTGCTTGCCCTACCCAACTACATGTAACTTAGCTTTTCATATTTTTGCAATGGTGGTGTATTGTCCACTTCGTTACAACTGCTTCAGAATTCCCGTTGGCAATAAGCTAAATGACTAGACTATAATCATTCTAGGAGGCACAAAGTAGTTGCACAAAGCAAGATGGTGTACAGATGATGCAAGCTGTGTTAAGCGCCTCAGATTATGTGGTGCCTTACTTGTTGGAAAGACAAAAATGCATGAGCTTGGGGCTGGAACGAGCGGAATAAATCCTCACTACGGGTAATATAATGGTTACTCTTTTCCAACTCTATACTGCCTGATCTTGAGGGATACTGTGTAAAGTGTAAATATATTTGTGTGATTTGAATTATATGTGTGGTTGCTAGTAGATATGTGTGGTTCCTCGGGATAGATGTGAGTGTGCAGACCGTGCATGACCTCTTTGTTTAGTCAATTTAATATTGACATACATTTTGAGTGCTTTTCATGTTGACTGATCCAGCAGTATCTGATTTTTCCAGATAAATAGTTCGTAAAGAATAAGTACATAATGTTCTCTAAGTTTTGATCAGTCAGTAATTTCTATCGGAGATGATTAACAAAGTAGTAGGTATATTCCCTTCGGTGGGAGCTGCATGTTCAAGTTATACAACTATGTACGTGTGTATGCCTGTATTGCTATGTATTCATTTATACATCAGAGCTTTCTATCTGTTGCTGTTAAATAGGGAACTTTGTTACTTCCCCAAATTTACAGAAACCCAACACTTCTTATTTTAAAGAATCGGTAACAATGGCTTACTTATCACTACAGTCTGCATTAGATAAATGCCAAAGCATGGTTTTACCTCTTGCCGTTCTATAAATTCAGAACAAAAGAGTGTAATTAAATAGGTGGGTATTCTTAACGGCACAGCCCTTACGTTTAGTTATAACAAGAGTGGAGCTGCTGATATGTAGGATTTCTATGAGTAAAATAGGTATCTATGTTACTTTTCTATTGTCCAGGGTACGAGGAATTAACTCTTTTGTGATTTGATATTTTCGGTTTCATAAGTTTCCACAATCAAGTTCTGTATTATGGGTTTGCTAGGTCTTTGAGGGACTTATATTTCTGAATATAAAACCGTTGTTTTTGTTGTTTTCGTGAACTGCATTACTGCAGTGTTGCTACTTTTGCTGATTACATTCTGTGCTACTTCAAAATGATGAACAGTGTCGTCATTCCTTATATTTAGCTTGTTGGTATTTGACAGAAAAACTTACATTTAGGATGTTGGTTTTCAAAAAATTAGGAACCAAAGGAAATTCTAAGTTTCATAGTTTCTTGTGAAATACTTGGGTCATAATTCCCATGTAGATCATTGTTGAGTCAAAGCCAATATATACTTTGATGTAATAGTTGTTTCTAAATTTTATTCTTCGAAAATAGTCTCCAATGATCATGATGAATTCTTGCCGTTCAAGGCAAGTTGAATCTAAAACTGTGAGAAGTTTTACAGATTGGGTTTGAGTGTACCAATAAATACTCTTGGTTAAGAAACTTATAACTTAACCCCTGTAATGAAGCATGTTGTGCCGAGTCTAGGTCTCAACATATGTCTAAGATGTGGGAACCCTACGACCTTATACTCGATTGATGCCTGTTTGAAAATAGTAATGTTGTTTTGATGGGCTCTGATTTGATTGCCTTTAGTTCAGTTTTGCAATTAGTTATTTCACGGTCTTGCCAACTGAGAATTTTTTATCAACTGTAGGGAGGATATAGGGGTTTCTATTCACGGAATACCATTCCTTTAACACAAAGGTTGTAAATGACATTCATAAATGTGGTGGTACCATAATTGGGACATCATGTGGAGGGCACGATACCTCAAAGACAGTTGATAGCATTTAAGACTGTGGGATTAGCCAGGTATCAGAAGATCTATGTAAAACAAACTAGTGAGTAATCATTACTTCTTTGATTTATGAAGTATGATTGCGGTTCAATATTTATGTTACTGATTCAGCAACCAATACCCCCTATTCTAAATGTAACTAATGATTGTTGTGGTACAGGTCTATATAATTCGAGGGGATGGAACTCAAAAAGGAGCATCCGTAATCTACGAGGTTTCTATTTTCCTTTTCTCTTGAATCTAATTGTATTCTCATGCTATTTACTTTTGAGTTTCACTGCCAGAAGTTTGAACATAGAATGACTTTTTAAAACTTGTTGTCAAGATCTCCGAGCTGCAATCTTATACTTGTGTAATGCTATACAACTACCAACATTTGAAAGGTTTAGCACCCTATCTTGTACTTGCGTAATGCTAAACCTTTCAGATGTTGGTAGTTGTATAGCATTACACAAGTACAAGATTGCGGCTCGGAGATCTTGAACAACGATTCACCACATAGTCACCATAGTATCTATGTCATCAAAAGGGCTGTGAGTGGTCTAACAAGACGACGACACATTCGATTGCGAAGGTGGTGTCACAGAAATAAAGAAAAACGCGCACAAAATATAAGCTCTTGGTGAAAATCAGTATTCATACGCGAGGGCTGTTGTTTTGATGAACTTTGCAGTATGCAACTCTGAATCAAAGTGAAATCAATCTCGATAAGATAAAAAAGTCAAGCCAAAAAGATTACTAGCCTATGGTACAAAACAAAACAATTTATGCTTACAGCTTATACATATAAGTAATCCCAACAAGATTAGCATATATGACCTCACTTCAAATGACATGCTAATGCAATTTGATGATTTGACCTTTCATAGCTTGGTCTCCCCACGAAGTTCACTAAGCTTTAGCTTGACTTTCCAAATTGAATCTAAAATGCTGGAATGTGCTCCAGTAGTCAACTAAGTTTAACGCCAAAAAATACAGGCTCTTTTCGAACAAAATCAAATCGTTTGTGAAATTGCCAACACGAAAATCAGAAGGGTTCATAAACTATGTGACCAATATTTCCTCACACCAAGCTTTTGCTTTCACTGTAGCTGTCTTTACTTTGTAGTGACATGCTGCCTACCACCTGTTTGTGATCATCCCTGCAGACAGTACCTCTCGTCATTATCTCTGATTAGATTACAGAATTGAACTTATCTTCGTGTTTCTCCAATATATTTAGTATTCTCTGTTGTTGTACTGATTAATTTCTCACTGGTTATTGAATCATGTCCTACAACCTTATTGAACAACTATGCCTTCTTCCTATATATCAATCAAAGGTCCAAAATATAAGGACGCATGTGGTCAAAATTGAAGGTTCATGAGCTATTCCATGACAACTCTAATGGAGATTCTCATACAAAAGACTATTTTCCTTGTTGATCTTATCAATATGGGGATGCCAAGACACTAAGATAGATTTGAACTATGTATAGAAGTAAAGAAGCAACTTGGCTTTTTCCTCAAATGTGAAGCCACATTCTCACTCTTAACAACCTGACCTATTAACGTGTATGTTGATCTGCAATTGTCTTGAAAAGAAGACACCATCTAGATATTCCTTGACTCCACAATAGAACTTCTAAGCTGCCTTTTAATGCTTATATTTTCATTTTTCATTTCACCCTCCCCTTCCTCCACTCTCGATGATTGCACTAAATGAAGAACATTTTGACCGATATTTGTCTTTTATTTCCATTCTTTTCCTTCAGGAATCAAAGTTGCAGTTGCTGGAATCCCCAAAGCAATTGATAATGTCATTCCGATAATTTTCATCTTGTATACATGAATTGTTGATGAATCTAATTCGTTCCCCCGCCATTTGGAAATGTCCATGTATTAATGCTCAATTATTTTTCATGTTGGAGCTTTGTGGGTGTGTGTGTATTTTTTTATGACCTAGTGTCTGGGTCAGCTTACGTGCACCACCACTAATTCTCGGGGGAGAATAGCATAGCAACCCACCACCATGGCCCCCCACTTAGATCATGGTTTCCCCCCGGGGGGATCGAAACCTTGCTATGTTGCAAGCAAGCATTCGCCCTTGCCCCTGGGACAACTCATGGATGGGTATGTTGGAGATTTTATATTATGTTTATTTCTGAATGGAATTGGTTTTTCGTTGCTTTTCTGAAGTTTTTGGGCCGTTGCTTCATAAATTGCTGCATTTAATGTTTCTTTCTTTTTTTTTTTTTCATTTAGGTCATTGACAAGTCATTTGGTTTTGATACTGCTGTTGAGGAAGCTCAACGAGCCATCAACGCCGCTCATGTGGAAGCTGAAAGTACTGAGAACGGTGTTGGTGTAGTTAAGCTAATGGGCCGCTACAGTGGTAAGGTTAACTCCCCTAGGCTTTGCTAGCCATAATTGCTTGGCTAAGTTACAAATAGCTAGATATCTGACCATCCAACTTGCTATGGAAGCTTCAGTAACGATCTGTGTCCATATTTCCATCAAAGCTCTAGCTCTGAGAATCTAATGATTCATAATTTGATCCACAACTCATGCATATGTTGATGTGGATCTACTTTGTGATAGAATGGTGCTGAATATGGCAATTTGCAGCTAATGATATATCCTATACAACGCTATATGTATATTGAAAACTTCTAATAAGGGATCCCTTATACTGTTTAAATCCGGACTTCCCGTTTCCCAATGAAATGTTGACGATTTGAACTGTTCAATGTTTTAAAATGCGTTTTTAAGATAAAATGCCTTAATTTGGCAACAATTATACGATAAATCACCTACAGGGACGTGATTACATCAAACATATTACTTTTTCCAACAAAGAAGGGCCCAAATACCACCAACCACAAGATATATTCTCCCTTGAATTCATAACTGGACCCAAAAAACTAGAAGTATTAGAAGAGAGTGATTCGGAAGTGAGAACCCTCTAATTTGAACATAAAATACTTTAAAAGGTGTCTTGGCGTACTTGCGTATAGAAATACAAAGACAAATTAAAGGGTTTGGGAACTTTTCATTCCAATTGATCCAGTTTAAACAGTATGTCTTTAACTAATATAGCCTTGTATAGGTGCGCGCAAGCTGGCCTTGAGCACCTAGGCATAAAATTATATAATATATATACACAGTTCACTTCCTATGGGGGATCCCACACTTTGTTAAAGTGTGAGACTCCCATTTCCGGATCAAATTTCGATGATCTGAACCGTTCAATGTTTTAAAACCACGATAGGCTTGATCCGAGTAGTTTTTCTTACAAACTGTAGATATATATTTTATGAAAAACTACTTGGATGAAGCCCTTCCGGGTATTTTGTTTTTACGAATCTTTGAGTAGACCTTTAAAAACACGTTTTAAATACATTGAACGGTTCGGATCGTCAAAATTTGATCCGGAAATGGGAGTCCCACACTTTAAAAAAGTGTGGAATCCCACATAGGAAGTGGACTGTGTATATATATTATATATTTTATGCCTTCTAGTAGATATTTAGACTAAGAATGTAAAGACCCTAAATCGACGATGAAGTGTGCCTCCTAGTAGATAGTTAGACTGTTGGCCACATACGGAAAATTAAAAATGCTCTTTGTTGGAGATACACCACTTGTTACATGAGTGGAAAGAAAAGACCCGAAATAGACAAATAATTGTGGTTCCTGGTATATGTACGGGCTAGTGACAACATAAAACAAAAAAAGGGCTCTAAGTTGAAGACAAACCACTGGCTACTTTTGGGGAAAGTAAATACCCTACATCAACAAAGAAGTGTGGTTCCTAGTAGATATGTAGACTGCTGGCCACATAAGGAAAATAAAAAGTGCTCTTTGTTCGAGATACACCACTTGTTACATGAGTGGAAAGAAAAGACCCGAAATCAATATATAATTGTGGTTCCTAGTAGATGTACGGGCTAAACAAAAAAGAGCTCTTACTTGAAGATAAACCACTAGCCACTTTAGTGGAAAGTAAAGACCCTAAACCGGCGAAAAAGTGTGGTACTAGTAGATATGTGGACTGCTGGCCACATACGGAAAACATAAAATGCTATTTGTTGGAGATACACCACTTGTTACTTGAATGAAAAGAAAAGACCCGAAATCGACAAATAATTATGGTTCCTCGTAGATGTACAGGCTATTGACCATGTTAAACAAAAAAGGGCTCTTTGTTGAAGATAAGCCACTGGCCACCTGAGTGGAAATTAAAGACCCTAAATCGACGAAGAAGTGTGGTTCTTAGCGGATATGTAGACAGCTGGCCACATACGGAAAACAAAAAGTGTTCTTTGTTCGAGATACACCACTTGTTACTTGAGTGAAAAGAAAAGACCCGAAATCAACAAATAATTGTGGTTCCTAGTAGATGTACGGGCTACTGACCACGTAAAACAAAAAAGAGCTCTTACTTGAAGATAAACCAATAGCCACTTTAGTGGAAAGTAAAGACCCTAAACCGACGAAAAAGTGTGGTACTAGTAGATATGTAGACTGTTGGCCACATACGGAAAACAAAAAATGCTCGTTGTTTAAGATACACCACTTGTTACCTGAATGAAAAGAAAAGACCCGAAATCGACAAATAATTGTGGTTCCCCGTAGATGTACGGGCTATTGACCACATAAAACAAAAAAGGGCTCTTAGTTGAAGATGAACCATTGGCCACCTAAGTGGAAATTAAGGACATTAAATCGACGAAGAAGTGTGGTTCCTAGTAGATATGTAGACTGTTGGCCACATACGGAAAACTAAAAATGCTCTAAGTTGGAGATACAACGCTTGTTACTTGAGGGAAAAGAAATTAAGAAACTATCCAAATTGACAAATAAATGTGGTTCCTAGTAGATTTACGGGCTACTGATCACGTAGAACAAAAAAGAGCTCTTAGTTGAAGACAAACCACTAACCGCTTGAGCGGAATGTGAAGACCATAAATCGACGATGAAGTGTGGTTCCTATTAGATATTTAGACTTGGTAGTTGAGAGAGAGAGAGAAGTGTAAGGGTGTTAACGAACCCAAACACAGAAGACTTTATTTATATTATGAGAGAGAAGAATACAATATGTAGCTAGGCAATGTGGGACAAAAGCTATTCTAACAAGACTGTTGGCCACATACGGGAAACAAAAAATGATTTTTGTTGGAGATACACCACTTGTTACATGAGCAGAAAAAAAAACCCGAAATCGACAAATAATTGTGGTTTCTTGTAGATGTACGGGCTACTGACCACATAAAACAAAAAAAGTGCTCGTAGTTGAAGATAAACCACTGGCTACTTTAGGGGAAAGTATAGACCCTACATCAACGAAGAAGTGTGGTTCCTAGTAGACTCTGTTTCCCAAAATGAGACATGCATAGAAACAAAAAACTTCCTATATTGAGGATCATAACATTTATAGCCCTTTTGGGTAGGAAAGTACCCAATGGAAACACATTTGTGGGCTTTAGGACCTAAGTTGCCACCAGAGGGGCGAGGTGCATGAACAAAACACACACAACCAAAAACTATTGGGGACAGATTAGTGACCCGAAAACTGCTAGGCAGACAGTCAATAGGAGTTCTAAAGTTAAGAACACTGGATGGCATGCGGTTGATAAGAAAAGTTGCAGTCAAAATTGCTGCTCCCCATAAATATTTGGTAACATTCATGGTGAACAGAAGAGAGTAAGCCACCTCAGCAAGATGACGATTTTTTAGTTCAGCAACTCCATTTTGCTGTGGAGTGTCAACACAAGTCGTCTGAAAAAGAATACCACGTTCATCCAAAAAAGCCCGAAAACTCCTATCTATGTACTCAGTGTCATTGTCACCTATCAAACTGAGTGCGAACCATCGCATGAAAAGATTTAAAACAAGAAAATACTTCACTTTTTGACTTAAGTAAATACACCCAAGTAACATGAGAATGACAGTCAATAAAAGTGACAAACAACCGATAATTTTTAAGAGCAGTAACAGGGGTAGGACCCCAAAATCAGAATGGATAACCATAAACAGAGAATCACTTCTTTTATTAATAGGTGCATAAAAAAAGCGTTTATGTTTCCCAAACTCACAAGCTTCACAAAAAAACTGACTCTGAGAACAATGTTTACTTAAATTAGGAAAAAGTTTCTCTAAAATTTCAAAAGATGGATGACCCAATCTGCGACGCCACTGATGTAACACAGAGAGAGCTGAACTCATATATGCTTGTGAAGCTAGACCACATGATAGAGATGGATGATGTTGACGAGGTGCAGATTCCAAAAAGTAGAGGCCACCATGTGCTTTACCACTGCCAATCACCTTCCCCGTACCCAGTTCCTGAAAAACACAATGAGCAGGAAAAAAGGTCACAGAACAGTTTGCAAAACGACTGAGACTACTAACAGATAGAAGATTAGTGGCAAAATTTGGAATATGTAGAATTGAAGAAAGAGAAATAGAGGGAGAATAGTGAACAGAACCTTTCCCTGAAATGGTAGAGAATGACCCATCTGCTATTCTGACTTTATCCTTACCAGAACAAGTATAGTAAGAATGAAACACAGAGGAACAACCTGTCATATGATCTGAGGCACCAGAATCTATAATCCAAGGAATAGCAGAAGAGGCAGTAAATGCATTGGATGGGATACTTGTGTTAGCAAAATAAGATGAAGTGGGAGCTGTTGTGGAGGAGGAAGCTGTAGTAGAAGAAGAATCAGCCCGAGCCATAAGGCGCCTGAGAGCTTGCATCTCCCCTTGAGAAACACCACTAGCATGATCTGAAGTCACCTGAGCTCCAATACTGAATCCATAGTCAGGCGAGGTAGCAACCGCAGATTCTGAGACATGGGCCTGGGCCTGAGAACGTATTGTACCACTACCACCGCGTCCACTCCCTCGCCCACGAGGTGGCCGGCCATGTAACTTCCTGCAAAAATCCCTAGTATGGCCGGTGTTGTGGCAATAATCACACTGAAGTGACTCACGATCAGTAGACCCACTGCTAACACCAGACTTTGAGTTACCACTCTGTGAAATAAGAGCAAACTCGCTGCTCGAAACAAACTGACCCTGAGGACTGGCAACCAAGGCAGAGCGATCAGAAATAGGAGTATGCACCATAGCTCTCCTCCTACTCCCCTCCTATTGAACAATAGCATAAGCTTCACCCAAAGACGGAAACGGAATACGACCCAACACCTGCACTCTAATCGGATCATACTCCATGTCAAGGCCAGCAAGAAAGTCATAAACACGCTCTTTCTCCAACCTCTTCAACCAATTAGTAGCATCCTCAGTACAAACAGCCTGAAATCCCTGATAAAAATTAAATTCCTGCCACACTCCACTCAACTCCGCATAATACTTAGCTACAGACCGATGGTGTTGATCTAAAGTACGGAGTTGTTTCCTCAACTTAAAACACTGTGCATCATTACCCTGCTGAGAATAGGTTTGGGCTGCAGTAGTCCAAATCTTGTGTGGAGTATCAAGGAGTAGAAAAGAGCTGTGAATTTCAGCTCTCATAGAGTTAAAAAAACTAGGTCATGACCAAAGATCTTTGAGCCTTAAATTTCTTAAGGGCAACGACCTCTGTAGGTTGAGTAATAGGACCCTCTATGAATTCTAACATCTCCTTGGGTCCAATAGTCAAAGTGAAGGTGCGAATCCAAAACAAATAATTTGTACCATCCAACTTGATGTGACAAAATATCCAAAGGAACATTCTCCAACTTTCTTTCGAATTGGCCATCCTTAGCACCACACGTTTCAACCTCAACAATTTTTGAATCAGAAGACATGTCAAAATTGAATGAAAAACAAAGAATAGGGCTGGAAATAACTCAACAGCAACAAAAACAAGTGTTTTCAACCTTACCCAGTTAATTTCAAGTGCCGATTGGAGACCAAAACGAGTATTATACAGTCAACGAGTCAATATTGAGACCAAAACGAGTGTTGCAGAACCCTAAATGAATCCTATCGAGTCCACCTAGTCAAAGTTGAGACCCAACCGAGTGTTGTAGACCAAAAACGAGTCTTGTCGAGTCCAGATCGAGTCATGTGGGGCTTTAACGGAGACACCCAGTTCATTTCGAGTAAAAATGGAGTTTGCCGGAAGTTTCCTGGGTCGCCGGAGATCGGTGAAGGTCGTACAGTGGTCGTCGGACGTTGGCGAGTGTTGTATAGTGGTCGGCGAGTCTCGCCGGAGGATGTACAGTGGTTATTGGAAGGTAACAGTGCCGGATAACGTGAACAGAGGCTTCAAACAGTCGACTGTGGTTTATCGGTGTATGGGTAACGACTGTGGAGAAAACTCACGACTGTGGAGAATACTCACACGTGACAGAGTAGCTCTCAGATCTTGTGCTCTGATACAAGAGTAAAAGAGATAAATTACACTATGATCCTAAACTACTAACTTAATTGAAAGAATAGACAAATACAATCTAATTACACATTTACACCCACAACTTAACAGATACACCACTTGTAAGTTGAAGGAAAAGAAAATACCCGAAATCGGCAAAAAATTGTGGTTCCTAGTAGATGTACGGGCTACTGACCACATAAAACAAACAAGGGCTCCTAGTTGAGGAGAAGCATTGGTCACTTGAGTGGAAAGTATAGACCTTAAATCGACGAAGAAGTGTGGTTCCTAGTAGATATGTAGACTACTGGCCACATACGGAAAATAAAAAAAATGCTCTTTTTGGAGATGCACCACTTCTTATTTGAGCGAAAAGAAAAGATCCAAAATCGACAAATAAGTGTGGTTCCAAATAGATGTACGGGTTACTGACCACATAAAACAAAAAAGGGCTCCTAGTTGAAGATAGACCACTGGCCACTTGAGCCGAAAGTACAGACTCTAAATCGGCAAAGAAGTGTGGTTCCTAGTGGATATACGGGCTATTGATCACATATAGAAAACTATAAACGGCTACTAATTGGAGATAGGCCACTGGCCACTTGAGCGGAAAGTGAAGACCCTAAATAAAAAAAAAAAGTGTGGTTCCTGGTGGATATGTAGACTACTGGCCACATACAGAAAACTACGAATGACTCTTGGTTAGAGATAAACCACTTGCTACTTGAGCGGAAAGCAAAGACCCGAAATCGACAAATAAGTGTGGTTCCTAGTGGATATATAGGCTACTGGCCAAATACACAAAACCAAAAGGACTCTTAGTTGGAGATAGACCTTTGGCTACTTGAGCGGAAACTAATGACCTTTATATTATATTTGAGTAATGAAAGATAACATTGCCAATTCCCAAAAGGTGTTGTATATGTTTTGAGTTAATAATGTGTCCAATGTTTGTTTTTTTTTCCTATGTACTTCACCTAATCTGTTTTCCATTTTGTGTGTACTACGGGTCTTTTGTAAAATCTGTTATTATCCTATCAAAATGGTACAGTGGATTGAGGTGGAATCACTAATCAAGGAATTGCAGCAGTTTGAACCAGTCTGCATAAGAAGATTGTTTTCCCTCAAGCCCTGCACTTACTCCTACCTTTCAGTATTGCTGTTTTAATATGGGCCCATTGTAGCGTTAAGCTTTTCAGAAAGAATAAGGAACATGAGCTAATGTGCATATACTATCCTTGTATCTAGCTCCTAATCAATCCTTTTGGCAGGTTCATATGGCATCAATGAGTGAGAATGAATATAAGCGGGTTGGAAGATCATGAAACAAAGTAATAGAGGTAAAATTTCGTGATTCTACTTGGAAAAACTTCCCATTGTTAACAGAGTAAAAACCATTGACTACTGAAGTCAGATGTAAATTTTATTTGCAAAAGATCATTTAACGGGTGGGTAAAGAGTTCTTGAACCTCACCCTATTGCGGGTGAGTAAAAGTAGATTCGCCCCTACAAATTTTGCTTATTTGAATTAGAGGAAATTGTTCTAAACATGGAAAACCAAACATGGACCATCCCCCTTCGTGACATGCAGTTATGTGGTTCAAGCTGTTATAAGTTTTATATGGCTCTTGAGTTGGAGTACCATGACTACATAATGGTTGCAACTTCATTTTCAGTTGAGGTTCACGTTGTCGTGTTTGGAAATTGAAGGCCATTGCATATGTAAGATATCTGAAAATTGAAGACCATTGCAGTTGAGGTTCACGTTGTTGTGTTTGGAAATTGAAGGCCATTGCATATGAAGGCCGTCTACGGAATGCTATGCAGTGTTCTGGAAATTGAAGGCCATTGACTTGCCCATGGTCAGGCAAGTTACCTTAGTTCCTTTCTTGCTGACCCTCAATTTTTGAGTTATTTATTGTTTTTTAGAGATGGTAATTTGTCTTCTCTGCATCTAGGAATGCGACTTATGCTATGTTGGATTGTAACAGTGGCAAACCAATTTCACTATTGTTTGGGTGTCTATTGTCTTCTAAAATTTGCATTGGTATAAATTTCGAAATTCATACATCCAAACACCTTAAGTAATGAGTTGAAATCGATATCTAGGCAATCTTTTATCTGTATTTTCCAATTGAATCCCCGTATTGTCTAGCACCTAGGCTAAATCAAAGGGTTGCCCTTGTCCTCCCACGCGGGCAAATGGTTCTCACTCACGAATGGGTTTTGTGGGGTGTATTGTGAAATGAAAATGTATATATGGGAAAATCCACATATATTCAACAAGAGTATTGCCAAAACTTTTCTTTAAGCCTTTTCGTGGTATTTAATTGCCTTTTTTTTTTTTTTTTGTAAGCTCACCACACCCTTGTAGTGAGCAATCACAGCCATCCGTTCGGCAATCAACGGTCCCAATTAAATGCAATTATCCTACATGTAACACACTTATCTTTTATGTAAGATAATTCGGACCGTTGATTGCCAAACGGACGGCCGTGATTGCTCACTACAGGGCTGTAGTGAGCTTACTCTCTACAGGCCCCCCAATCCTCAATATTAGTTGCTCGAGTTACTACCTTCTCCCAAGTTATGTTAATTGCAACTTGCTTTAATACCATCGATATGTGGGAAAGGTGTTAAGGTATATATGGGTGTCTTGCTACAGTTACATAAACTTTCGCTCAATTCCGCACATATTCAATATTCTTCATTATGTTGTGTTCATAGTTGTGTAAGTGGATTTAACATTGATTAAACCATCTCGTAGTGGAGATTTTGCGCAAAAATGGCGTAGTACATTTCACTAATTTGAGAACCACAAGGGCTTTGGCAAAGGCATCTCGGAACTACATCATTAGCCTTTCTAATTACAAGTCTACGTACTAAGCTTTACTATTCTTGACATTAGGGCAATGATGAGCTACAATGTTGGCATTGGCCTCTGTTAGAGTTTGTCTCACATTGATTAATTATAACCTCCAAAGCTAGTATATGAGCTTGGGTGGCCTCTCCACTCATTGTCAATTGGTTTTGAGTTGGATGCTTTAACATGGTATCAGAGCTAGGCTTTCAGAGGATTTTGGACAAGACTCTCTTCGTTATTTCCCTGTTGTTTGTGCCATAAGTGCACCATGTTTAGTTATGATCCCAATGTTGTGGATCCGTTGTTTTCTCCACGTGCGGGTTAGGGGTTGCACGTGTGGGGGAGTGTTAAGAGTTTGTCCCACATTGATTAATTATACCTCCAAAGCTAATATATGAGCCTGGGCGGCCTCTCCACTCATTGCCAATTGGTTTTGAGTTGAATGCTTTAACAGCCTCTATGAATATGAGAATAGGCCATTATACACGATCAATTACTTTGGTTGCATTTGTACTTGGACCTGAGGCTATAGCACTGCAAAAGCTCTACCTACCTTTCTAAAAAAAATTGTATTCAAACGGCTCTTCAAATGTGGAGTAATTTGTGTGTGTGTGTGTGTGTGTGTGTGTGTGAGAGAGAGAGAGAGAGAGAGAGAGAGAGAGAGAGAGAGATGAACAATGGACATGTATGGATATGTATTTGGCGCCATTGTATACATCCTTCTTATATCTTCCCATCTTTCTATTATTGCACTTTCTGAAGAGATTTTCTTTTCCTGTTATGACTTTCAAGCTATAACCACATTTTTAACATGACAGGCGTTGTAAAAATTGATTCCTGTTCCATAAATATGAGTCCTCTCTCTCTTGCTGTTTGTTATGGGCACTGGCTAATATTTTTGAAGAATAGTGATTTAGTTACTGACACTTGTGGAATTGCTTTTGTGGTATGACAACCCTTATCAATCTGAACTTTTGTGTCACTAACATGAATTAGAACCTGGTACTGATGCTGATTTGCTATTCAAAATATAGACCGGGATGTTGCATCCATTTGTATCATTTGCTCGACATTTGCAGCTATGAGCACAACTGTTCTTACTGGTTCTGCACTATGTGGTCGCCTCTACTAAATGTTGATAATCGAGTGATTCTATTGTGGGTGGCATGTCAATATTTTCCTGACAACTTTACTTATTTACACGCCTAGTAGTTTTCTTGTTTTACTTGCAGACCCTACTTGCATCATTTTACCCATCAATCTGGTTGTCAAGATTTTAAAGAACTCTTCATGGGCAGAAGTTAAAACTACATTATAATTAATTAATTGACAATACTACAAAGGCCAAGTTAATGACTTAATATGTTACATAGGCATAGCTCATTAAATATTCAAAAGATATATACTATCATTTTCATCTCACCTACTTTATGATGGATATCATTCGGTCACATAAGCAAGGAGACAAATGAAAAAGATCTACTCTTTCCTGTTGAAGGAGTTCTGGTCTTTTTCTTAGATTTGAATGGATCCAGGTAAATATTGTCTTATGTTGAAGGGAAAATGACATTCAAGCAAGTTACTTCTTGTTATGTTAGTCCACCAGAACTATGCATTTTATTTGTAATTTTTTTGAACTGCCAAGTCTACAACACCTCATCTTTTAGGTCATCTTAAGCAGAAAACCCATTTAGTCTGTTTTCCATCTTGATTGGAATAAAATAGGTAGAATCTGAATTTTGTTGGAAAAAGTAAACTATTTGATGGTCATACTGATGAGAAGTACACTTAATCACAGCTTTGCTTGCATTTTGTTAATATAAAAGACTTTTGTGATACTGCGGGTAAGAGGACAATTTGGGCAACCTTAGTGGAGTCCTCAATGAAATTTGAAGAATATCTGAATGGCAGGGATGGTCTACCTCCATACACACCAATCAAAAATGCAAAAGCAGAAAACTACAAGGCCACTTCATTGGGTAACCACTAAGGTACATCAAACTTAAATGAAAACACCAACATGGATGACGCCTCAGAAGATGAAGCAATGACAATCTCACCAAGAAGAATGACTATTTGAGTCGTCAAAACCTTTTTGAATGGTGGCAATTTTTTGAAATTGTAATTGCTACGATAGCTTTTGTCTTAATCTTTATGCTATGCAAAATAGAAGAGAACTTCACAATTTGCATAGAACTACCCAAGTGATGTACTGTTTAAAATTGTGGTCTCTACTCACATAGCAATTTAAGTCAAGATTGAACAAAAGTTGGTGTTTAATGTAACTGGACATGCGCTATATCTACTGTTGATCCCAAACATGCTACCAACAAAAGCACCACAATTATAAACCAACGAGTTTCACCTAACATGCGAAGCATGTGTTAACTCCACCTAGTTTTCCTAAATTGCTTCTGAGTTGAGATAATATGTCTGTATTTTTAGGTTACACATTAGAAGTTTTATTGGTTTCCTTATCCTTCATTACCTGTGAGCCCCTATCATTTACTTTGTCATTTATAATGCTTTAACTCTCATTGGTTAAATTTATATGCTCACTTTTGATGGTTCTTTGCATCTCAACCTTTTTAGAGAGCCAAATAATTTAGCAAGAGGCTAATTTGTTCATTAACAACAGAAACTGCACCAAAGAAAGCGAAGAATCCAAAACGGACATGTCCAAAGAAGGTTTTTTAAAAGATTACAAGTTGCCTGATTACTACTTTGATACAGTCTACAATTGCTCATTGATTGATTGCTTATTTGAAAATAAGTTCGTATCCGGTTAGTTTACATTAAAGTAAGAGTAATTATCTTAATTGTGACACTTTTTTCCTTAGATAACCGTGGATACTTAGCTGGACTTAAAATTTTCGCTAGGTGGAGATAAAACAATCTTCTGCTCCAGAATCACTGTCTACCCAAGCGTTGAAGGTAATATTGCAACTAGAATCACTTATATGTAATGTATTCTTCAGAAGTTTATGTTTGCATTTCTGGGTTCTATTATCATTATCGGTATTGTGCGCTAATGTTCTTCAACATCCAGCTTCCCATTGATCTCCATTTTTTTTTTTGGCATCATGTTTCAATATATGATATTTTCTGTTCAAATTTCACATGGTTGCTTTATATCCAACCTTCCATTTTCCAACACTATCGTTGATATGTTTCAGGAGGAAGATTTCCACTGGATTCTCACCATTTGACTCCCTCATCACCTCCAAGTGGTAAAATTTACTCTGCAAATTGTTAATGAGATATGTCCACAAAAGAACACATCATTAGAGGTAAAATGAACATATGTTGCATAACAAATCTCGCCGTTGAGTTTATGGCCTTAGTCTGTCCTACTACCTTTGATCCTGCTTTCTAGTTTCAGGAAAATCACATTCTATCAGGTTAAAGAATGAGTACTTATAGATAACATGGTGATCATACTGTTAGATGTTGATATTTTTTACTAAAATGGATGACTTCTTTTTGCGCTATCAGGATGGTCCTCATATTATGGCAAAATACACTTGCCGCGTAGGAGCTGTATCCCGTGTTTCTTTCTAATGGAAATCTCGTAGAGCAAGGAGACATCAAGGTGAATTTCTTTTCTGTTGGTTAAAATGGATAATGAAGTGATCTATGCTTACAACTCTTAGAGTTTTTGTTACACTACAGGGTGATAAACATTATGCTCTTTGGGAGGATCCCTTCAAGAAAGCCTTGGTATCTTTTTGCTTTGGTTCTCCAACAATTGGTGAGCAGAGATGATACCTTTATCACTTGCTTTGCTTTCATAACTAAGATAAGACAAAAATTATAGACAAAGATGACGAGTTTCTAAAAGGGACTCAGCTAGCATAGCGGGTCTATTTTCTATAGTAGAGGATGACCTTCACTCTATTCTAGGTTTGAGAAAGTTCATAGATATGAAACACCAAGATAGACGTACTTCATAGTTCAATTTTCTTGTCACATTCAAATTGCTTATATTTTGCTTTGACGCTTTTGCTTTGGGCAAGTGTAACCGCTTACACACTCTATGATGAGGCTCTGAAAACTGATGAACTTGACTACATAAATGGAGGTACGTACAAGGGCCAAAAGGATTTTTTTTATTACTATCTAATCTCGCGGGTACCTTTTGAATTCACTGTTGAACCATTTCCAACCCTCTGAAGTTCATTATCCCCTCAGCTGCCATTGTTTGGTATTAGATATCAAGAAATTTCCTGTGATTGTCATCTAAGTGTGGTTCCTAGTACATGTACGGGATACTGACCACATATAGGAAAACAAAAACTGGTCTAAGTTGGAGATGCACCACTTGTGAAGACCCTAAATCACGATAAAGTGTGGTTCCTAGTAGATACATAGACTGCTGGTCACATATAGGAAAACAAAAAATGGTCTAAGTTGGAGATGCACCACCTGTTGCTTGAGGGAAAAGAAACGATCCGAATCGACAAATAACTGTGGTTCCTAGTAGATGTACGAGCCACTGACCACGTAAAACAAAAAAAGGGCTCTTAGTTGAAGACAAACCACTAGCCGCTTCGGCGGGAAGTAAAGACCCTAAATCGACGATGAAGTGTGGTTCCTAGTAGATAGGTAGATTGTTGGCCACATACAGCAAAACAAAAAATGGTCTAAGTTGGAGATGCAACAATTGTTGCTTGAGGGAAAAGAAACGATCTGAATCGAAAAATAACTGTGGTTCCAGGTAGATGTATGGGTTACTGACCACGTAAAACAAAAAAAGGGCTCTTAGTTGAAGACATACCACTGGCCGTTTTAGCGAAAAGTAAAGACCCTAAATCGACGATGAAGTGTGGTTCCTAGTAGATTTGTAGATTGCTGGCCACATACAGAATACAAAAAATGCTTTGAGTTGGTGATGCACCACTTGTTGCTTGCGGGAAAAGAAACGATCCGAATCAACAAATAACTGTGGTTCCTAGTAGATGTACGGGCTACTGACCACGACTGTGGTTCCTAGTAGATGTACGGGCTACTGACCAAGTTGGAGATGCAACACTTGTTGCTTGAGGGAAAAGAAACGATCCGAATCGACGAATAACTGTGGTTCCTAGTAGATGTACAGGCTACTGACCACGTAAAACAAAAAAAAGGCTCTTTGTTGAAGACAAACCACTGGCCGCTTTAGCGGAAAGTAAAGACCCAAAATCGACGATGAAGTGTGGTTCCTATAAGATATGTAGATTGCTGGCCACAGACAGAATAGAAAAAATGGTCTAAGTTGGAAATGCAACACTTGTTGCTTGAGGGAAAAGAAACGATCCGAATCGACAAATAACTGTGGTTCCTAGTAGATGTACGGGCTACTGACCACATAAAACAAAAAAAGGGCTCTTAGTTGAAGGCATACCATTGCCCGCTTTAGCGGAAAATAAAGAACCTAAATCGACGATGAAGTGTGGTTCCTAGTAGATATGTAGATTGCTGGTCACATACAGAATAGAAAAAATGCTTTGAGTTGGTGATGCACCACTTGTTGCTTGAGGGAAAAGAAACGATCCGAATCGACGAATAAGTGTGGTTCCTAGTAGATATACAGGCTACTAACCACGTAAAACAAAAAAAAAGGCTCTTTGTTGAAGACAAACCACTGGCCGCTTTAGTGGAAAGTAAAGACCCTAAATCAACGATGAAGTGTGGTTCCTAGTAGATATGTAAATTGCTGGCCACATACAGAATACAAAAAATGCTTTATGTTGGAGACGCGCCACACCACTTGTTGCTTGAGGGAAAAGAAACGATCCGAAACGACAAATAACTGTGGTTCCTAGTAGATGTACGGGCTACTGACCACGACTGTGGTTCCAACTAGATGTACGGGCTACTGACCAAGTTGGAGTTGCACCACTTGTTGCTTGAGCGAAAAGAAACGATCCGAATCGACGAATAACTGTGGTTCCTAGTAGATGTACAGGCTACTGACCACGTAAAACAAAAAAAAGGCTCTTTGTTGAAGACAAACCACTGGCCGCTTTAGTGGAAAGTAAAGACCCTAAATCAACGATGAAGTGTGGTTCCTACTAGATATGTAAATTGCTGGCCACATACAGAATACAAAAAATGCTTTTTGTTGGAGACGCGCCACACCACTTGTTGCTTGAGGGAAAAGAAACGATCCGAAACGACAAATAACTGTGGTTCCTAGTAGATGTACGGGCTACTGACCACGACTGTGGTTCCTAGTAGATGTACGGGCTACTGACCAAGTTGGAAATGCACCACTTGTTGCTTGAGCGAAAAGAAACGATCCTAATCGACAAATAACTGTGGTTCCTAGTAGATGTACGGGCTACTGACCATGTAAAACGAAAATTGGGCTTTTAGTTGAAGAAAAACCACTGGCCACTTTAACGGAAAGTAAAGACCCTAAATCGACGATGAAGTGTGGTTCCTAGAGATATGTAGATTGCTGGCCACATAGAGAAGACAAAAAATGCTTTGAGTTGGTGATGCACCACTTGTTGCTTGAGGGAAAAGAAACGATCCGAATCGACAAATAACTGTGGTTCCTAGTAGATGTATGGGCTACTGACCACGACTGTGGTTCCTAGTTGATGTACGGGCTACTGACCAAGTTGGAGATGCAACACTTGTTGCTTGAGGGAAAAGAAACGATCCGAATCGACAAATAACTGTGGTTCCTAGTAGATGTACGGGCTATTGACCACGTAAAACGAAAAATGGGCTCTTAGTTGAAGACAAACCACTGGCCGCTTTAGCGGAAAGTAAAGACCCTAGATCGGCGATGAAGTGTGGTTCCTATTAGATATGTAGATTGCTGGCCACATAGAGAACACAAAAAATGCTTTGAGTTGGAGATGCATCACTTGCTGCTTGAGGGAAAAGAAACGATCCTAATCGACAAATAACTGTGGTTCCTAGTAGATATACGGGCTACTCACCAAGTTGGAGATGCACCACTTGTTGCTTGAGGGAAAAGAAACGATCCGATTCGACAAATAACTGTGGTTCCTTGTAGATGTACGAGCTACTGACCACGTAAAACAAAAAAAGGGCTCTTAGTTGAAGACATACCATTGGCCGCTTTAGCGAAAAGTAAAGACCCTAAATCGACGATGAAGTGTGGTTCCTAGTTGATTTGTAGATTGTTGGCCACATATAGAATACAAAAAATGCTTTGAGTTGGTGCTGCACCACTTGTTGCTTGAGGGAAAAGAACGATCCGAATCGACAAATAACTGTGGTTTCTAGTAGATGTACGATCTAACTGAACACGTAAAAAAAAAAATGGGCTGTTACTTGAAGACAAACCACTGGCCGCTTTAGCGGGAAGTAAAGACCCAAAATCGACGATGAAGTGTGGTTCCTATAAGATATGTAGAATGCTGGGCACAGACAGAATAGAAAAAATGGTCTAAGTTTGAAATGCAACACTTGTTGCTTGAGGGAAAAGAAACGATCCGAATCGACAAATAACTGTGGTTCCTAGTAGATGTACGGGCTACTGACCACATAAAACGAAAAAAGGGCTCTTAGTTGAAGACATACCATTGCCCACTTTAGCGGAAAATAAAGAACCTAAATCAACGATAGCCGAGTCCCCAACAAACAAATCTTCACGCGATTAACGGGTACTACTTTTCTTCCCGAAACTAGAGACTGTGGATAATCCATACATAGCTCAAGTTCGGGTGGCTATACCGGACCATCAGAATACACAACATCCATCATGTGGAATCCAAACATCCTTTGTACTATGAAGAGCTATTAGTACAAGCATATCATCCCATTTCAACCCCTCCGTTAAAAATTATACACGACCATGCCATAAGATAAGATACTTAGAGTATAGTGATAGCAGTAGTCGTGTAAGGAAATTAAGTTCCACCAAATGCATAATGCGAACCAAATTCATTTTCAAAGTGTTGACAAGATTTAGTAAAAGTGGATTGTAAACACAATCATAATTATCCACACCTAGAAAATCAATTAGTTTGACTCTTTCAAATTCTTGTGGTGGTGCAGACTCAATGGAAGTGCTAGTGGCATGAGCCTCAAAAGTTTTTTCATGAAAAGGCATATCAAGTGTACAACTAGAATCCTCTTGGGGAGCACAATCGAAATCCGGCTCATCATCCCATTTAACCTCTGATTCCGTTGGCAAATCAAGTGTACAATCAAAATTAGGCTCGTCATCCCATTTAACCTCCGAGGTTTCTTTCAAAGCTAAAATAACCTCTTCATTAATGAATAGTGGTTCTATTTCAATTTCAGTCAACTCGCAAAATTGGGGCTTTTGGGCTAATTCATCAAGGTAGTCCCAACCTTCTTCGGCATTTTTACTCAGGAATTCTTCATCGGACAACAAATCAAATTGACATGTCATAGAATTTAAACCTTGGCAAAAGATAGCCAGAAGATCCCCAAGTTCATAAATAAATACTGCCCAAGAGAATATGGAACATTTAAATCGCCCCCAATACTGCAGAAAAGACTCATCATCTTGTTGATAGAAATTAGTGATGTCTAGAAAAAACCCTTCATTGCAACTTCCAAAATCAGTCATATTTTTTTTTTTATAGGATTTTTAGAACTAGCAGAATGGAGGGGTTATGCAACTGCCTCACCACAAAAAACAGTTCCAAGGGGCTAGTTCGCCGCCTCGTTAATAAAACAAGTAATGTACAGAAAATAAGAAAAACTATACAAAAGAGTGGGATACTTACAATGGAGCAAGGGAAAACTCACGCTAGATGGACCATTGGGTCCCCGGCAACGGCGCCAAAAATGCTTGCGGCCTTAGATTGTGTCGTAGAGAGTGTCGCCCCAAGCATAGGGCTAGGTCGGCAGTAGCATAATAACCGGTAAGACCGGGTCGAATCCACAGGGACCAAACGCACCCGGCGTGAGAGTTGTCTTACAAGTGTAGGTTTTAGCCTTAAAGCGGCAAACTTGACTTTTGGAGTTTGGTGGAATTCTCTCGACTTCGAGAACAACTCGGAAGATTAAAAATGACAAATTAAACTAAGGCAAAGTCTAGGAGTATTTAACGACCATGACTTGGGCTAATCCATCCCCTCTTGATAACCGGCTTGGGGCATCGTTAAATGCCCCCGAACGGAAGATTTAGATTTTAAAACCTTTTACAAGAAAATGTGTTTACCAAAGATTAGGGGTTTCCGGTACATTTTGCAAACAGATGAGTTGACATCGCCCAAAGCATCACACGTGTCAAGTAGTCAAGCTCTTGGCTACGTGTGATCAAAGAGATTAACAAACCCACTCTTTGGTACATAAAAGTGCAACCCCAAATTTCCGGTAAACAAGCAATGTATGCTTTATGAACGAGATGGATAGATTAATCCCAAGTCATGGAGTGTTAATCACCCCATGACTAAGCCTATTAAAACTACTCACTCATTACACTAGTTAATAAGTCTAGAAATTAGAAGAAAACTAAAAACGTGATTAATAAACTTGAAAATTGATTTTTAATGAAGATCTTAAGTGTACCTACAACATTAATGCTTGAGAAATTAACTAACAAGATTTAGAACAAGGATTTTAAAGAGAAAATAACTAGAGAACATGGAAATGAGAAACTTAACAAGAGCAAAAATAAACTAGATAGATAGAACAATCTAAGTACGAGCTACAACATTAATAAACGACAAATTAACGGGAGAAGTAAACTTACATGAGAGTTCTAGAGAGATAAAGCTTCAAAAATCCTCCAATGGAGGAGCTAAACTAAAACTAAAATGAAAGAGTAAGTGTATGGGAGAAGGAGAGAGGAGAGAGCCCAATATAGTCTTCCCTTTCTCTCTCTACATAATATCTAATAAAGCTCTCACATTAAACAAAAGTTTTCATAAAAGGAAAGCACAAAAAGTGCTCAAAAAATGATGCCCGGAGGTATTTGGATCGATCCACACCACATCTGGATCGATCCAGATTCGTCTGTTCGGGCAGATTTTTGACCCAACTTCGCGGGCACACTCCGGCTTCGTCTGAACTCAGAATGAGGTGATTCTTGAACCGTTGGAAATCTCTATGAGTCTACTTTCAAACCCAATTGAGCTCATCTTCATAGCCTTTGTATTTTGAGAGAAATGAGCCTTTTTCTATCGGTTGGTCATATTTTCTCGAGGCTCATAACTCCAAATTTCTTGTTCTTTTGTTCCGGGCCTTCCTTGAACCTTCCAAAGCTTCTTGAATCGACTTCTAAGCTTCGGCAATTGTCCTCCACGGCATTGCGGGACCTTGGGTACTTCCGGATACAACCGGAGATTATTTGGAGCTTTGGACACACCTTTTAGCTCCGATTTTCTGAAACTCATCAAAAACACAACTCGCGCAAAATCAATAGTATAAAGGCACAAAATGCACATGTGTGTGATCCCAACGAGGGAAATAAGCCTGGATATAGACAACATTTGGTGCTTATCACAAATGACCCTTTCATGTATGCTTTCAAAGATGCAACTCATTCCATGCATCATTCCATGCATTACACTTCATGCCCCTCGATGTGTACCTGAAAATATAGGGTGAGCTACACTAGCTCAGTAGGAAAATCTTTCTACAATCGCTAAATGCAAATGGGATGAAATGAGCACAATAATGCATGAAGGTGCAACATGGATAGACAATTAGTTCTATCTTAAGACCAACTAGACATTTATGTGTCCATGCTCATAAAACCGTTTTACATCAATGACTACACCTTTGTTGTTACAAAAACGATACATTTTTGTACATGTTCTTTGTTTAAGATCTTCTTCCCACATCCACTACACCAACAACACTATGTTAACAACCCGATAGTTAAGACTCCTCTCTCTCTCTCTCTCTCTCTCAGCATAATCCATTATTCATATTATCATCTCAATACTATCATTTTTCATTCTCATCAAGTACTCGGGAGTTTGGGGACCCGTATTCCCCTACTAGGACTCATAGGTCCCTATAATTATATCCGCAATGTCACCGATCTACAATACTTTTATCCACACCGATTAACGGTATTTCCAGCAATACACCTAATGGTGATCCTTGGTATCCATATAATCATTCCCAACAACGCACCTAATGGTGGTCCTTAGTATTAATATAACCAACGTTTTTACAACGTAACTCAGTCTATCCAAAAATTTATAAAGTATTCAATCTCAATTCCTACCAGATCAATAGTCACGTGTTCACCCTCAACATATCGAACCTCATTCTTACTCAACAACCACGCGTCATTCGATAAACTAAGAGATCATTAGCATCTTATTCACCTACTTTGAAAATGACATGAATTTCTTAGAGAGCACTGTCACGTGTCCCCAGGGTGTCAAAAAGGCATAATTCATTAAACTCAAGGATGTGGTCCCATAACCCATTCTCATATGTTTGACTTACGTTGGTGGCCACAAGTGTCCTTATATTCCTAAGACTCAATTTTATCAACTCGACGTGTCCTCGCATACACACCTTCGACAATCTCTCTCCTTTTCTCATTTCCAATTTCTCTCATTCCCTTAATCCTTTTCCAAACTCAACAGCATGCCTGTTACTCGTACCATGAATCAATTCATCATTTTAATGTGTACCCATGACGGGTGCCCAACGTGTAACCACGATTAATCAACTTAATAATTTAATGTTTATTTTCAAAACCATTTGCGTAATGAAGGAGGTCCAAGTACAATTACAAGTGTCCGACACGAAATGGGGTAACAAGGGCCAAACGAGTACGAAGGAAGAAGCCTGAACCTGTTTACATATAAAATTAACAAATCCAATAATTAATTGACACGTAATCAATTATGCTAAACGTTGGCAAACGTGTGTCAATGAATATGCACTGGATTACTGATATAAAGATGGATTAATACGATGTCGTATTAGTTCTCATGTTTGAAAAGCAGTTATTGGCAGTTACAAGTCAAATGGATATAATAAATTGACTTCGAAGCCCTGATTTCAATGCTAAACGCATAAACTCCACGTGTAAACATACGAAACAAGGTCGTTAACGTTTAAGACACGTGGAGCATATTGTGCAAGGCAGTTATTTCCCTGACACTTAATCATTTGAGTTGAATAAGTAATCATGTAGATTCCAAGTAAAGCTTCTGAAGGAAGTTTAGAGGAATTCAAATTCAGACGTGGAGGAGGGAAGAAACTGCCAATTTGAAGTGTAAAGATGGAGTTCGAAGCAAGCCAAGTTCAAATTCTTTGAGCGGGAAGTTCAAGTCACAAGCAGTTCTTGTAAATAGAAGGGATTAAAGAGTAAAAAGCCTGGACAAGTCTTCAACAAACAGCTACCAAATAAATAATGCTTGGTTTGTTCATTGGCAAAGTAGAATTAGGATTTCGACTCAGTTCGAAGTAGATTAGGAAGTATATTAGGAAGTAGATTTCGATTGTTCTTATAACAATCAATTGTTCAAAGTTCTTGATACCTTGTATTTGAAGTTGAAGGCAATTTTGAAGTAAGTTTATCTTTGATTTACTAATCTAAGTATATTGGTTTGCATTTCTTCACTTTGAAGGAAAAATCCTCTTAATTGAGGTAATTGAACCAATAAAACACAATTGCCTGATTAGATTTGGTTTTTCCAAAGTTAATCTCAGGGAGAAGATTTAAACTCTCTCTGGCGCGCTCGCACACAATTATTTTTCATTGCAAAGAAGTAAAAGAATCAAACACATTTTTTGGCACGCCCGGTGAGACACCTGTAAGTGTTGAATGACTCCAAAACTTAGGAAATAAGCAAATGATTCTCAGATTGGCCAAGAGCCAGAGGATGAGAATAATTTTAATCCTCGAGAGAACGAACAAGTTGAAGGCCTTCAAACAGGTCCAGAAACTCGTACTGGTCAAGATCCAAATGTGGGAATTGGCCAGACTTCTCGAATGAACACTAGGAACAATAAAACTGTACATGTTGATGACCCAAAGAATCCAGAAGTTGGAAGAAATGTGTCATCTAGCCAGTTTGCTGAAATAATTGCTACATTTAAAGAATTGGCTCAAACCCAGAAACTTATGTTGCAAAAATTAGAAGAGCAACCAGGGCTTAGGAATGAGCCTTTGCCTTCGCTTGAGAAAGATAAGGGAGAGGCTAGTATAAGCAGGCATAAGTTAAGGCCTGGAAAAGAGCCCATAAATGTAGACGATATACAAAAGTCTTGGTATGAACCTGCATAGACTTATGATCCTAAGCCTAAGAAATCATTTAAGCAAACTACTACTATCTCATTCGAACCTAATTTTGATGGTTTTGATGGGGATAAGGGTTTCAAAAATGATAATTATCCCTAGAAAATCATGTTCCTGATAGGGCTAGTTTAAGGAGGCCTAATCCAGAAACTGGAATTTCCAAATATCCAGGAGTACCAGAGATGGGTAGGGTACATTCGAACCATCTTTATGAACCCTTTGGGAGGCAAGAAGAAAGTTTCAAGCAGCCTAGACCTTTTGATGGTCCTTATGAGAGATTTTTAGAGGACCACATTCCTAGGAATGTTAATTGGGAACCACCTGCCAACCTAAAAGTTCCTTTAGGAGGAAATCCTGCCCTTCGAGATGAAATACTAGGCCTTATGCAGGAAGTTTATGGCCCTATGAACCGGGGGGTACAAACTCAAATATACAGAAAACCTTATCCAAAATGGATAGATAGGCAGTTCGAAGTCCTGGGGGGTTTAAGATCTCAGATTTTACTTTATTCCATGGGGATCAAGTTGATAAAAATAGAGGTAAAGCCATTATTGAGGCAAAACCTCCTTCAAACAAGAAAGAATTACAAAAATTTCTTGGTCAGTTGAATTTTCTTCAAAGATTTATATCTAATACTGCAGGGAAAACTAAAATCTTTTCTTCTTTGTTGAAATTGAAGGATGGAGAGGACTTTGAATGGACAATGGAGCATGATGATGCTTTCAAGGCCATCAAGGAGTACTTAATCAATCCTCCAGTTCTAGTTACACCTGAGAAAAGGAAGCCTGTAAAGTTGTACTTAGCAGCAAATTATGACTTAATAGGAGTTTCATTAGCTCACGACAATGACGAAGGCAAGGAGCGAGCCATCTATTATCTTAGTAGGTTTTTAAATAACTGTGAAAGTAGGTATTTTGCAGTAGAAAAGCTGTGTTTAACTTTGTTCTTTGCTTTAAAGAAACTCAGGTACTATATGATGCCTAGAGTAACTTATGTAATTTCCCAGCCTGATGTTATGAAGTATATGTTATCTCAACCTGTACTTAGTGACAGAATTGGGAAATGGATCGTTTCTTTAATTGAATTTAACCTGGAGTATGTTTCTCAAAAATCAGTCGAGGGTCAAGCATTAGATAATTTTTTGGTTGATCATCCAAATGGAATTGAAACTCCAGAAATAGCAGATGTTGATACAGTAACAATTAAGCCATGGAAAATGTGGTTCGATGGTTTAAAAACATCCCAAATGGCTGGAATTGGAGTTGTGTTGGAGTCTCCTCAAAGTTTGAAAATCAAATTTGGATTTCAGTTAAATGAAGGGGAATGTACAAACAATCAAGCGGAATATGAAGCTTTAATTATGGGCTTAAAACTTCTGCTAACTTTGAAAGTGGACATAATTGAAGTATTTGGAGACTCTCAATTGGTCATAAATCAAGTAAATGGAGAATTCAGTTGTCACAGCCCTAGTTTAAAGCCTTGCCATTAATATGTAAAGTTGTTGATTATGCAATTTCATATGATCACATTTACCTATGTTCCTAGATTCTTTAATGGAGAAGCAAATGCAGTGGCTCAAAGAGCATCAGGATTTAAGTATATTATTGATGAAAGTAGAGAGTTTTGTCAGTTTACTTTAAGGAAATCCTTACCATTGCTTAAGGATAGAAATACTGACTTCAAAATATGTGAAATCACTATTTCTTCTAGTCCAATTGACTGGAGACAACCATTGATTGATTATTTGACAAAACCTGATGCCAAGATAGATAGAGCAACAAGGCTAAGATCTGTTAACTACATTATGTATAATGGAGAACTGTTCAAAAGAGGAGCAGATGGCCTTTTGCTTAAGTGTTTGAATAAGGTTGATGCCTTTAAAGTTATGGCAAAGGTTCATGAAGGTATTTGTGGAGCTCATCAAGCAGGAATCAAGATGAGGTGGTTGATTCGAAGGTACGAATACTATTGGCCTACTATTTTTAAAGATTGTATTGATTATGCAAGAGGTTGCCAAGCTTGTCAAAGGACAGGACCTCTCAAACGACTACCTATCACTGAATTGCAATATGTAATTAAACCTTAGCCATTTAGAGGTTGGGTAATGGACATGATTGGCATGATTTATCCTGCTTCTAGAAGTGGGGATAAATTTATTTTAGTTGCCACTAATTACTTTACCAAATGGGTGGAGGCTCAAGCTTTTGAAAGTGTGTCTCAAGAACAAGTAATTGAATTCATTAAGAACATCATCTATAGGTTTGGATCTCCAGAGACCATAACAGTGGATAATGGATCTATTTTTGAAGGCAGAGCAGTAAAAGCTTTTGTAGCAACTCTTGGGGTTTCATTAATCAATTCAACACCTTATTATGCTCAATCAAATGGCCAAGTAGAATCAACCAATAAAATCATCAAGAGAGGTATTCAAAGAATAGTTGTTAGAAATCTAGAAGAATGGCCAAGTATGCTTCTAAATGTGTTATGGGCATATCGAACCACCAAAAGGACTAGCACAGGGACTACTCCTTTTGCTTTGACCTATGGGCATGATGCAGTTTTACCAATGAAAATTGTGGTGAGATCACAAAGAATTGCTTCTCAAAACGATTTAGACATTGGAGCATACCATCAAGCAATGCATATGGAGCTCACAGAGATAGATGAAGCAAGAATCAAGGCTTTGAATCAAATCTTGCTAGAAAAATCAAGAGTAGCTAGAAGTTATAATAAGAAAGTGTCTATTTGAAGCTTTGATATAGGTGATTTAGTATGGAAAATAGTTTTGCCTATCAAAGAGAGAAAACAAGGACTTGGAAAATGGGCTCCAAATTGGGAGGGACCTTTCCAAGTACATAGAGTTCTTAAAAGAGGAGCATATCATTTAAAAGATTTAAATGGTTTTGTCCATAGAAGGAAAATTAATGGAAGATATCTGAAGGCTTATGTCCCAACTATTTGAGAATCCTTTAGCAAAAGATAAAACTTGAAGTAGTTTGTCTTTTGTTTGCTTCTGCTGTTCAAAATTAAGCATAATAGCAAATAATTTCAAATGGTTGAAGCTCAAAACTCAAGTGATGAGATCAACATTTCAAGCAGTTCAAGCATATATATGAAATTGAAACAACAAAACATTTCATTTCATCATGTTAGAAGCTATACAATTGTATCTTTCAGGTCACTCAATACATGAACACCTTTGTTACACACAAACTCATAAATTTCCTCTTGATCAGTGGTTTGTTGCAGTTGATCTTTAAGGTTTTTCATATTCACAACTGTTGAAGTAGCTTTGCTCATAGAGGCTTCCATGTTAATAGTTGTTTGAGCAATTTTCTCCCTTGACTTTGAGCAGGGCCTCTTCTACACGTGCTTCTTCTTCTTTCAACCAATATAACTTGGTAGCATCTTGATCATAAGAAGAAATCAAATTCTGGGCCTCATCATCTGCACTTGATAATGTTGCCTTCAAGTTTTGCCTCTGAAGAAGTCTTTCTTGAACATCATGGAGTTGATGGGCTTTTGCTTGAAACTCTGAAGCCTTAACCAAGAGTTGTTTATGTAAGTCATGGAAAACAGGTTTCAACACCCAGGCAGCTCAACAGCAAATTTCCAAGCGCATTTTCAGATCTCCCACAGCAAGTGTTTCAGAATCCAACTCTGAAAATTGCTGGAGGATTCCCTTCAATTCTTGAATCTCTTCTTGTGAAAAAGTGGGCTTGACCAACTCAGGCAGAGATGAACTGTGTCGAGATTCGACTCAGCCATCAACACAGCAAATCAAATTGGGGATCTGAGTTTTAAAGGTCAACAGTTATGGAGTTCATAGCTTCGTACCCATCAGCTCTGGAAGTGAAACTGGGTTTACATCTAGGTACGTGTCAGAGTGAAATGGGTCTCGGAGCCACACCATTCAACCATCTCGAGATACTGTAGTTTCGATTGAACTGAAATCAATGTTCAAAAGGGGGCGCGAGTCACGTACAGTCATCAGACTAGGCGATTCAAGCCAAGAAAGGGGATTTGTGGTGGATGTTGCGATTCATCAATAGAGCAAATTAAACTGCACATTGGGGCTTCCCTTCCCAAACGGAAATCGGGTCTCAACTCGTTCAAGTCTGAACCCAACGAAGCAAGTCCAGACCTGGTTCTACCACTACACCTCACGAGGATTCCAGATGGAGGTCTGTTCTGCTGTGACTATTCACCTGGGTCCTTCCGATGTGGGTTCTTCAGGACTCTTCATCTCAGCTAGGTTTCACGAAAATGGAGTTCAACCGAGCTTCTCCACAATTGGTGACCGTCGCAACTCCCTCTAGTACAGTTAAAATGGTCCAATCAAACTTAGATCTGGGTTCTCGGGTTAAAATCTAGAGTATTCAGGTAACTCTTCTATTCTTGATCTCTGGTTAGTATTGTTGATGTTGAGCCCTGATCCGGATTAGAGGTTAATAGTATGATTATTGTGTAATCTGGAATCCGGTTATGGTTTGTGGAATATGGAATCCCTGTAAAGGGCTTGTTGGTTCCCACCTGGGGAAGATGATGTGGGACCCACGGTTACCCATCTATGGGCTGCCAAATTGGCTGTCCTCGGCTTGACCACACTGAACTCCAGGAAATTATTAAAGTCAAAAACAGAAAGCACCATAGTGGATTCATGTTTTGGACTCTGATTCAAACAAATTTAATATCCTTATAGTAACATTTTGGGTTCTACGATATAGCCTTCGTTTGTACATCTGTATTCTAGTTCTCTTTGTTAGGTGTCATTGTTGTCACAGCATAAGGGGTAATTCCATATTGGTTCTGGTCCTGCTAGTGTACCATTGTTGGAGCTATTCGAAGTCCTATTATGATTCTGTTCGGAACAGCTGTTGTTACTAACTACCATTGGGGCATTGGCCTATTATTTTTGGAGTCCCATTTAATGGGCTCACACAGCATTTGTTCTATTTTCTCCTGTTTGGTAGCAGTTGTGCTTTTGGAGTTTGGTTGTGGCTGTTTTCGGCGTTTGGTGGAGATTGACTTAGGTCCGAAGGCGTGGTTACTTAGGTTTGATGGGCCGAGTTTCTGCGGGCTGGGGTTCTCCGAAGGGCACGAAGTATACTCTAGGGCTGACTCTAGTCATGGTTCTACCTTAGCACGGTTCGGAGGTCTCATCCACCTCTGACCCCGAGTTCCATTTGCGAGTACTGCTGTCATTACAGGGGGCACTTTGTTCTATTTTCTCTTGCTTGGTTTGGTTGTGCATTTGGAGTCTGGTTGTGGCTGGTTTTCGGCGTTTGGTGGAGATTGACTTAGGTCCGATGGCGTGGTTACTTAGGTTTGATGGGCCAAGTTTTTGCGGGCTGGGGTTCTCCGAAGGGCAAGGACTATACTCTAGGGCTGACTCTAGTCATGGTTTTACCATAGCATGGTTCAGAGGTCTCATCCACTTCTGACCCCGTATTCCTTTTGCGTGTACCATTACCATTACAGGAGGCACTCTTACGTTTACTGTGTGTGGGGTGTTATGGATTAGGATAGCTGCACCATTTGGGTGATTGTGTGTGTACAGAGCTCGACGGCAGAGATTGCCATAGATGTGTTCTACATTGTGGTGACCTGGTTTTCTCTGATCCGGGGATTATTTCTTGGGGCTGGCTCTGTCTTTCATGATCTTTAGCTTGGTTAGGGAGCTCACCTACCCCTAGCCTATCCTTGTTTTTTATTACACTGCGGGCGATTCTTTTACTTTCATGATCTTGCTCTATCTCTTATGGGTTATTATGACGACTGTGGAGATTGGATGAGAGTGTTTGCAGTTTCGGGTGGACCAGGCTTGTGTCCCGTGTAGGGTTCTTTGGGGGGTTCCCTTGGGCTTTTGCCGGTGTTCCACTAGAGACTCATACCCTTGGCGCCATGTTTTCTGTTGTTGTTACTACCTTAGTGGAGGTTTGGCGGATCTTAAGCATATGAGTTGATGTGTTCATCGCTCTTCGTATCTCCCTTACTTTGGAGAGGCATTTGACATTTTCACCACTTACATATGGTTCTTCCACATTGCCCTTGCCCATGTCCCTGATGCCTCTTTTCCTTTGGGATAGCTAGGCTAATGGGACGCGGGCAAGGGCAAAAATCACATTTCATACATTTGGGCCTTCTTGGACCGACTACATGGTACCCAATTATGTGCATGTTTTGCTATTATCCTAGTCTTGCGGGTTGTGCATGACATTAAACAATTATCTGCTTCATTTATTGCTTTTGCTTATTTACACCTATGTTGGCGGGATGTGCCAGTAATTATTATTTTCCCACCCCGGCGGGTTGTGTCGGGGACCACGCACTTTTCTTTTCTTTCTTTTTCTTTCTTTATTTTCATTTTGTCCTTCCTGGGGTATGCCCCTTGTAAGCTGTACATTCGCTTAACCCCTTTTAATTTCAAGCTTATTTACCCAAAAAAAAAAACCTGTGTCGAGATTTAAGTTGGATGATAGGAGATTCTGGAGAAGGAGTTGGAGGTCTTGGATTTGTAATTCTTTGACAGTAATTGCTAACCCTCAACTTAAATTGCTCCAAAGGAGAAAGGCCACCAACAAAAGCACTGGTTTCCTGTTTGGAGAAAGATACAGGTAATTAGGTCCTTGATTTCTTAATAGAACATGATAGCTACAAGTCTAAACAAATGTAGAATACAACACCTCAACTAAATGTGCTTGTCCTAATGGAACTTGCTCCTCAAGAATGTCATTTCCTTGTGGTAGCTCAAGAGGTGCCTGTTTAGTGACCACTTCAACCTGCTCAGTAGATTTTGCAGTGGTAATACTTGGAACAATCTCAGGTTTCCTGAGGATTTTCAATGATGGTTTCTTTACTTTGAACTATAGGTTGATCAAGAATGTTTTGTTTGAATACTTCTTCAATGGAAGAAGCTTGCTCTTGTACTGTGCCTTTGCTCAAGAATTCTGCAGCAGTACCTATGATGATTGGTGTTGATGTTTCAATATGTTCTCTTTGAATACTCTCCGAAACTAAAGCCGAAGCAACAGTATTGATAATAGGAAGAGACATGCTCTGTAGAATAACTTCCGGTCAAGATTTAAGAGCTTCAGTTCTTTCAACAATCTTCTCAATTGAGGAAGGGGCAACTCCTTGTCTGGCAATTGTACCAGGCTTTGAATAGGGAGTGTTTCAGGAATAGAAGAACCAGATTGTTCTTGAATCTCAACATGTGCTGTTTTAGCTGGCTTTGAAGCAGTTTTCAAAGCTTCAGCATACTTGGATTTTGCCTTTTGGTCTGAGAAGAATGAGAACCAAGAGTAAGTAGATATGAAATTAGGTTCGAAAGCCAAATGGAAACTAAGGCATTGAAAGTTACCCTTCACAAATTGGCCTATGGGAACATTTTCTGTTTCTTCCTTTTCTGGTTCCTCAGTCAATATTTTCTTTCTCCTCTTTGAAGCCTCATAAATTTTGACAGATGTGGCCTCTTCATGACTGATCTTTTGTTCTTGTCTTGTGGTTGTTTTCCTTTTAGTTGCTATTGAAAAGGAAAAAAGGAAGGTGAGAATATATCTTATAAAGGACTTAGGGATTAATGTAGGATCATGAAATAAAGAATTACCTAGCTTCAAAACAGGAGGAACAGAAGCTTGGGAGCAAATCTTATATTGGAATTATGAGTAGAGATAAAAGTACTTCAAAGATAAAATCTATAAGAAATTTATAATTACCTGATGGAGAAGGAGGAGTGGTCTTTTGTTGTTGAGACCTAGTCACCATCTGTGGTATAAATTAAAGAGGTTTAACATCTAAAGCAATAGGAACCAAGACAGAAGATTGCACTTTTGGTATTCCTTCTTGTTGATCTCTTTGAGGTGCATCTGTCGAACCTCTCCCAAAACTATCATCTGATATTGAATCAGAATGGGCTACCTCTTCAACAACAATACCAATATCTTTGGTAAAAGCTTTGACAATCGCAGAATTGTTATACAATCCCATGATGTTGTGTCACCATTGAGAAAATTTTGGGTGAGAAGAGCCTACAATAGCAAATCTGTATGGCTGAAATCTTGCTCTGTCTCTCCTGTATTCAACATTGATATGTGAAAGATGGGTTTTATCAACTTTATTCCTTGCAGATAGATCAATATTAACTTCTCCAAGATAAGGGCAAGGAATAGCTTGAACTAAACCAAATTGCCTAGCAAATTGTGCAGGGCAATAAGCTTCCACATAGGCTTGTCTACACCCTTCAATGTAACCACCTATGATGATTTCTCTTGGCAAGAGAATGCTTGCCCAAGAATCATGATAAGTGTTGGTTCCTCTTTGCTCCATCATTCTTCTAATCCATTTAGGGCCTATATCCTAGTCATCAAAGGGAAGGAATTCCTTTTCTTCTTTATCCTCTCTCATCTTATAAAAATACTCTAAGTATCCAACTAGATTAAGGGGAGTTGAAGCTAAAATAAATAATTTTTTTCCCATAAACATTAAGGGAAGATCTTTCAACAACCTGATGATCTGGAAAATAGGCTAACAATCAGATTTGCAGAAACCAAAGAGGTCCTCCCAGGTTATAAGAGAGTGGTTTGGCATGGTTGTTTGACCCTACCTTGTAAACATAGCCTAAAAAGTAAGAAGCCAGATCGATGGTTTCACCTTTTGAAAGGATATAGGCTAAGGGTGCAAATTCAAGCATCATCTTTTTACCACCATGGCAAAAAAAATCATTTTGCACAGGGTATACCAAAGACATGCAAACATTTCTCTTCCAGATACTTCATCTGAGTATTTCCTTTCATCATCAACAAATTTACCATATAAGGCATTTTTCCCAGTATATTCAATTTCATTAAAAAATGGTACTTTTGTGGATGAAGTAATGTCGAAGGAAAGACCATATGGAGGAAGTCCAACAAGGAAAGACATGTCTAAAACTGTGGGAGCCATCATTCCACAGTTAAATCTAAAGTAGTTAAATGCTGAATCCCAAAAAGCTAAGACAACATGTATAAGTGAAGGGTTTTGATTTATACCAAGTTGAAGCAAGGAGATGACATGTAGTAATCCAATGTCTTCTAATTCCTTCTTCTTAAGTTTCAACATGCGTTTAGTCCAGTCTTCCCATTCTCTATCATAGTTTGGCCAGCAAACAAAAATTTTCTTGGACCAATTGGAGAAATTGAAAGGCCTACCTTTCACGAGGTCACTCTTTTCAAGAATAGGGTAACATGGTGTAAAATCTAAGGGAAGGTCAAAAAATGCAAGTCCAAGGATCTGAGTATTGGGTGTGGATCTGAGTATTGGGTGTGATGGGGTGTTCAATGCAAGTACGATTTTGTAGAGCACCACCACCGGATTGGGATTCTACGACCTCTCTAGTAACCAACCTTCTAAGAACTAAGGAAGGAGTTCCTTTTGATATATCGCTCTCAGAAGCCATAGTTGTAAGAGTTTGAGAATGGAGGAGGGAGTATGAAGTGTTTGAAAGTTTGAACGCACAAATGAAAACTTTCTAAGCCCTAGATTTATACATTGTGATGAAACACTATGTCGTTTCGGGTCAAGTATTGTTTAAAGGGTAATTCGGCCTATATTACTTTTGGGCCCAAGTTTGAATTTAAACCTTCAAATAATGTTTGGGTTTAGTTTTGGAAATTATTATTTTTCAAACCATTTTATTGGTTTAATATTATGAAGTATACTCTATTATGTTTTGGTTACTTTAAATTCGAACTAGTTTAAAACATGTTAAAGTGCATCGAAGAGCATTATGACGTGCAAATTAAACCATAAAAAGAACTAAAATTACATTAACACAAGGAAATTACATGCTATAAGAGAAATCCTATTACATCAAAGAGAACTAAGCATCTGCTGGTCGAGGGGCAGCAGTAGGAGTTGAAATAACTTGGAAATAATGAGGGAAGGTCCAAGTCACTAAGGCATGAAATCTTGCCCAAGTGAAACTGAAGAATTCATTCTCCTTCATTTTGACTCTGTGCTCTTCATCTATTTTGAGTTTCTTCTCAATCAGTGGCCTGATTTTCAAAACCAAACTTTTGGCTTTGAATTCAAACTTGGCCAACTTAAAAGCATTCCCCTTCATGCGTCTTTTAAACTTCTTTCGAAGCCTTTTGGAAGCACCAGTAAACACTTCGAAGGAGTCTCCCTTCAGGTTTTCTATCTTATTATGAAGCCTGATGACTTGATCATGGGTGATCTCATAATCGTGAAGGTCTTGGTTGAACCCAAAGGTAGCACTGCTGTTCTTCATCCACATTCGTAGGAGAGGAAGTTGACTCATAAAAGAATGAAGGAAAGAGCCAATTTGCTCAGAGATAGCACATTGAAAGGGTCTCACAAGCCCATAAAAAGTTTTTGTAAGGGATATCTTCTTCAAAAATCCCTATATCTAGAAAAGAAAAAGCAGCCAATAATTCCTTGGCCTTAACAGATTCAGATTGTGGATAAAGAGTGTAAGAAATATCAGCATGAGTAATGGTAGGATCAAACTTGATATTCTTCAACTCTTCAAACCAGTTTGGATTCTTAGGAAGAGTTCGAAGAGGAAGATCAGCAGGATCAATAAAGTTTGCACCAAATTGAGGCCTTCGAACCTCATTTAACCAATAAATGTATTGCTTAGTGGGTTGATGCCTAAGTTCACCATAACCAGCAAAGCCAGGCCTTTCTATCTCACACACTTTAAAGAATGGAGGAGTGAGATAAGAAGCAATGGGATTGTCAAGCAGCATAATGTTAGGATCATCTCTAATAAAAGGAGATAAATACATACTCATAGTTAATGAGTGATATTTGCTTCAACCTTTAAAACCAGCAGGGTCATCCATTTTAACCACCACTATTTCAGATGGCAAACCCCATAGAAATGGTTTTGGAGTAGAAGGGATAGGAGAGTTCCATGGATCAACTGATGTTTGCTCTTCCATTTGAACCACAACATCAGAACGATCCCTTCGAATTTCGCCAACAATGGGTGTGACAGCATTTTCAGTTTCAACAGGAGTGAAACCATTGAGATTCATATACTCACAAGCATTTTGAGTGACATTAACATCAACCATTGTTATTTTGGTTTGAAAAGATGAAGTTTGAAACGAGAATGGGTGATCGATTTTACCAATAATTGAGTACATTTATAGATGAAATTCTGAGTTTGAAACGATTCAAATTCCTGTAAGTGGAGAATGTGTGGATCAACTACCCATCATCCATAAATCCCTTATGGGAAACGTAAGACCTGATCGGGAATTCCACTTGAGAAGTTTACGGGAATTCGAAGTGGCAAAGGCACATTAACACGTATTCAAATACCTTGAATAACGACGTTAATGTGGGGGGGTATGTTTACATATAAAATTAACAAATCCAATAATTAATTGACACGTAATCAATTATGCCAAACGTTGGCAAATATGTGTCAATGAATATGCACTGGATTACTGATACAAAGATGGATTAATACGATGTTGTATTAGTTCTCATGTTTGAAAAGAAGTTATTGGGAGTTGCAAGTCAAACGGATATAATAAATTGACTTCGAAGCCCTGATTTCAATTGCTAAATGCATAAACTCCACGTGTAAACATACGAAACAAGGTAGTTAACGGTTAAGACACGTGGAGCATATCGTACAAGGCAGTTATTTCCTTGACACTTAAACATTTGAGTTGAATAAGTAACCATGCAGATTCAGAGTAAAGCTTCTGAAGGAAGTTTAGATGAATTCAAATTCAAACGTGGAGGAGGGAAGAAACTGCCAATTCGAAGTGTAAAGATGGAGTTCGAAGCAAGCCAAGTTCAAATTCTTTGAGCAGGAAGTTCAAGTCACAAGCAGTTCCTATAAATAGAAGAGATTAAAGAGTAAAAAGGCCGGACAAATCTTCAACAAACAGCTATCAAATAAATGATGCTTAGTTTGTTCCTTGGCAAAGTAGAATTAGGATTTCGACTTAGTTCGAAGTAGATTAGGAAGTAGATTTCGATTGTTCTTATAACAATCAATTGTTTGAAGTTCTTGATACCTTGTATTTGAAGTTGAAGGCAATTTCGAAGTAAGTTTATCTTTGATTTATTTATCGAAGTATCTTGTTTCTTTGTTGTTCTTTGATTTCCTAAGTATATTGGTTTGCATTTCTTCACTTTGAAGGAAAAATTCTCTTAATGAGGTAATTGAACCAATAAAACACAATCGCCTAATTAGATTTGGTTTTTCCAAAGTTAATCTGAGGGAGGAGATTTAAACTCTCTCTAGCATGCTCGCACACAATTATTTTCCATTGCAAAGAAGTAAAAGAACCAAACAGAACCAAAATAAACATGGGGTTACAAATTTCCAAAATCGCCCCTAAAGGAAATTCCCGAAACATAGGTTTTTGACAGATTTTCAAATTTTTTCCTAAGGATGGAATTTCAACCCAAAACTCAAAGTTGATGCTCACACCCAAATTTTTATGTATACCAATCAACAAAATATCCATGAGTAATGATAGGAATATCAACTAATCAAAGAATTTAACAATCAATTCATAGATCAAGAAGGATTAAAGGTCAAACCCCAAAACAAGTGGGTTTACTAGATTTTTCAAGAACATGGCAAGGCACAAGATATATGCTACAATCCATCCAAAAACACTTAGAAATAGTGGAGAGAAGTCCCTACCATAATGAGTTTCGAGCAAAACCCTAACCCCAATCGATTTAGACTCCAAACTCCAAGAATGAACTCCACCCGAGCTCCACTACGCAATCAAGGAACTAGATCAAGTAAAAAAAAAAGGTGCAAGAGTGAGTCTGTGACGAGCTCAAAATTTGCAAAAAATACAGCTGGATAACGGTATCAAGAAAAAGCCATATCGGTATCTAGACTTTCTGTTGGCTCAAAATCTGTAAAAAAAAAAAATGTAACTAGATACCAATATCAAGAAAAAGCCATACCGTAATCTAGACTTTCTATTCACTGGATTCCCTGGATATCGGTATCAAGAAAAAACCATACCGGTATGTAGACTGAAAAATTCTAAATTTTTACCACCTTCGCCAATTCAAACCCTAATCACTTCTAACACATTTTCAACATCTCCAAACACCCACACAACGTCGTAACACATATCCCTACCATTTACCAAATCCCCGGTATAACATGTATACACACCCATACAAATGCTTTGATGGAAACACACTTCAAAACCTTAATTAACTCATTCACATTTCTTGGAATGAATAAAAGATAAAAAAAAAAAATGAATTTCATAAAATTCCGGGTCTTTACAACAACATACTATGCTATCATGTGAAAAAAAAAGTGATAGATGTGATCATGTGATGTATCATGCAAAGAAGCAAGAATGAAGGAACTTTTTTTTTTGGTATGTGATGAACCGGACCATACAAAAGTGATGACTAAAGCCCTAACAACAACTAAAAAGTTAACTCTTAAAAAAATCTAGTGAAGAAATTATTATTATTTTTTTTTTGGTGATGAATTGGACCATGCATGCAATACAAAGGTGATGAATAAGACCTTAGCAACAACGAAAAAAGGTGACAACTAAAAAAGGTGATGGACATGAAATCTAAAAAAAGAAAGTCTCTTTTTTTTAAACCCCTAACATTTTATGATCATGATAACTTCCAACAAAGTGAAGACTTATACCTTAAGGCCTCGTTTGATTCGCAGACTAAAATAGGCAGGATTGATAGTCTTGGGATTAGTAGTCCTAGACTAATTGTCATGGGACTAATTTAGACATGAATCCAACACAATCCCCTGTTTGATTCGTGCAGGATTAGTATAAGGATATCCCCTGGTTGGGCCTATCCCATGTTCGGTTCTGTCCTTAAATTTGAAGATTAATTTCGAGACTATTTCTCTTTCTCTCCCCTCCTCTCTCTCACAAACGCAATCTAAAAAAAATAGTGCATTCCAAGCAAGACTGGAATTTTCCCATAGCCACTGCTGAAACGAAAACCACGAAACCCACACTAAATTGGACCAAACTGAAGTTCTCAAGTTGATTCTGAAGCTTCAATGGAAGGAAAAAGAGAATCATTTCACTAGAGATTTTAGTATAGATTCCAGGAAAAGAAGAAAGCAGATTCCTCTAGTTTCTGTAGCAGATTCGAGTTGTGAAACAATCCCACACCATTTTTTAAACAAGAGAGAAATCAATCTTCAGCAATCGAGAGAGAAGAGAGAACAACTCGAATATGAAGTTTCGTAAAATTTAATCGATCTTCGTAAACAATCTTCAGCAATCAAGAGAGAAAGAGAGCAATCGAGAGAGATTACGAGAGAGAAACAGAGAATCAAGTGCTTGGTTCGATCTGGAGTGAAATGGAGAACTTGACCATGTTAGGATAACTAGTTTTATGAAAATGAGTTTAGATTTTATCCCTATGAAAATAGTTTTACAACTTGACCATGTTAGGTAGTGTGACAATGCTTATGTATTGAGTATGGACAATTACAACTCTAATAGCCATGCGTCTCTTTGTTAGTTCTATCCCATAGTATTTTCTTTAGTGTGTCTGAGTTTTGGGAGGTTCTTTGAGTAATAAAGATTATGCTGGAATGAATTTTTGGATATCCTGCAATTTCAGGTTAGGGGTATCCTATAATTTGTTTAGATTGACTGATGGCAAAGGAGTATCATTATTGACTTATGCCACTTCTTTACAACATTTGTACTTGCGCAAAACTCGAAGCCAATTTCAATTTGTATAAAATTGTGAAAGAGGTTCAAGAATCTCTTTTCTTTTATTTTAGCTAATGGGCCTAGATTGTCCGTCCAATTTACAATGGGCCTAGGATGCGCGCTTCGCGCGCAACCTACTGGCTAGTTTTTCATCAATAAACATTCCAGAAATGAGGATGACCGTGCTTATATTTGGTGAGATGTATTACGGGTCTCGTTTTGAAGAATATAATTATCCATTTTGTAAAATTTGCTTAGGAGATCATGCAAAGTTCAACACAATCAAATATCAGTATGTACTTACTACTTATTATGAATTTTCATTCTTTGGTCAATTACTGAATAGAGCATAATTGAAACTTTTGGTTCAAATAGTACTTATATTCTATTGAGTAGAAATTTACATTGTTTTTATAAATTAATTCATACAAAATGAATGGTTGTGATTCTTGAAGTGAGATCCATTAAATATGAAAAAGATCCAAATAAAGAAATATATATAATACATGTAAGGTCCCCCTAAGGAAAAGTGAAGGTGAACAAGATTATTCTCGCAAAACCATGGCACAACCCCAACCCCCCAAAAATAAAAATAAATATAAATATAAAAAAAATAATAATAATAAAATAACAACTTATTGCACAAGTGCTTAAATTATTTGTGCTCTTGAGCTGACGCAGTATGATACCTATAGTCCCCACCGTACCTCAATGCAGACACACAAAGCATCTCTGTCGAGCCATTGAAAACGAGCCACTCCTAACTCTAATTGTGACACTTCACTGATCTCTCTAACAATACCAACTCCCAATTCGTGGACTACCGCATGTGAGGGAAAAAATTTTGGGTACCGAATAAGTATCACATGGCCGAGCCTGCATAGTATCTGAATGTTGCATCGGGGATGTCTAAAAGTATATTGGACGGCCCAGATCAAAACCCTTTCTCTCCCCTTTCCCACTCTTATTTCTCTCTACAGTGGCGTAGCAAGAATACTACTGAATATCTACCATCTACTAGCGGATACCATGAAATAAAAGGATCTAGGGACCCTGTAGTGTCTCAAAGCACTACAGAGTTGTAGTCCCTCATTGGCAATCAATGACTCGGATTATCTCCTTGCTATATTCACGTAAAGATAAGACTTTAGGCTGAGTTTTCCTTATTATGATATATTATGGTATTTTCTTACAAGTCATTCTCTGTTGAACATTATTAGCATAAAGTTTTAGCTGAATTTTTATTTCGACAATAAAAAAAATCGTTTTACGGGTCATTTTCTACAACTATTCAAGCAAGTCAATCTTATTTTGATAAGTACTAGCGGATGTCTCTGCTTGAAGGTACGTCGATGTCGCATCCAGGATTTCGACCAAGGTTTTGGAAAAGAGGTTTCATGGTCGAGTGATCCAAGTAATATCCAAGTCGAACGTGATATTGGAAAAACATATAGGATAATATGGTAATAGTTGAAAAAGTTGAAAAATCATGACGGGAGCCGAAAAAAGAAAGTTAGTGGTCCCTGTTAAATATCCAGTACAGTATTAGACAATAAAAATGAGTACAGTTGACTTTTTAGTGAAATGTTAAATTTTGCCGCCCAAAGCCGAAAAATGGTCTTCAGTGGGACCCGGGTCGTCCTCGATAGGGTATAAAGGCTTAGATTTTTTAAGTTTGAGGGGTATTTTGGTGAAAAGTTGGAGAATTTGGTTTTTGGGGGTCTAGATGACCGTTGGTGGGCCTGGGAAGCTTCCAGATCAATTTTGAAGGCTAAAATGACTCTGGATATGACAAAGAGGTATTTTGATAATTTTGACATGGAGTTGACTTCGAGACCGGACGAAACTCGAAACGGACCTTAGGACACTTCCTAACTAACTCTATTGGGGAACTACTCCAAAGAGACTAAAAGGGCATTTTGGTAATTTGGGGAAGAAGCTGATTTCGGGACCGAAACAAAGTCAAGCTATGCACAGGCAGATGTTAGATATTGTTTTTTTTCTTTTTGAAATTGATATTTGACTTGCCGCAGCATCAGTACCACGTATCGTGCCAGTTTACCTTTACCGGGAATCACATGTTCTACATGGTAAGGCCGTTTCTAATGTCTGATGATCCGACGTCTCTTTTCTGCGAGCGTCGACGTCACCAATTTAATTTGTAAGTAGGGGTGGGGCAAAATCCGGTGTCTAACAGTCGGAAGGTAATATAGATTCAACTAAAATGAATTCTATGCATAACGTCAATTACAATTTTGAGACTGTTTCCCATTAATTTGATCAAGAAATGAAATTTTAAATAGGATACATTGCTTCAAAATGAGGAGAGGGAGGACGTAGATTTATAGGAATGTATTCTCTGAATCTTTTAATAGAAGAACGGGTACAACTTTTGCATAAAAAGTGATCCAACGACTGAAGAGAGTTGCACTTTTTGTATGCCTTGGCCATTTTTCCAAAAAAAAAAGGGGGATATACTTCGAAATGTATGAATAACATGTGTCTTTCTTTAATTTTTCGCCCTTGTTTTAAAACAGAAAATAGATAGTTCGATTAAGAACTACGTATGTCTAATTGCGATAATTTGTTATAGAAATGATTAAAATGTTAATCGCTAAGCAAGTGGTGCGGAGTGGTAGTTTAGTGATACGCACCATGTACTTATATGCATTTGGTTAGGATTCAAACCTCATAAACTATTAATTATGACCTGTATGAATCCTAAATAAAACATATAATGTCCACCCGGCCTGTTTTTGAGTAATTTAACAAAATATCCTTGATTTTGTGTATATTTGTACGAGATGGGTAAACTATTTGATTCAAATGAAATTTAAGTAAAACAAAAAAGTGCATTGTGCCCCCATGGGTCCTACATTGGCTCTGCCACTTATAGTGATGCGTGAATGAGTTTGTTTTCCATTTGATAAAATAAAAAATTCAAAAAATTAATTGGATTGATTTTAACAAATAAAGAGTCCACTTGCTAAAATCAACCCATTTTGAGGTTGTGTTACGGATTAATTTTAGCAAATGGTCTTTTCATTTGTTAAAAAATCAACCAGTTAATTTTATGAATTTCCATTTATCAAACAAAAAACCTATGGGTACAAAAGATAACATAGTGTACATAAAATGTACAATGACTTTTGAGGCCCACTTTCGGGTCTCACATAAATAATCCAAACCGTTAAATAATTTTAAAATATTTTTTCCTACGGCCTTGCAAAAAATCAGCTCTATTGGATATGTGTAATTGGTCGATTCAAAACTCCAAGCTTTCATTTGTAACAGTTATGAATGAAAACTTGAAGTTTTGGATCAATCAGTTACACATATCCGATTGAGCTGATTTTTTGAAAGGCCGTAGTAAAAAATATTTTTAAAATATTGAACGGTTCAGATTATTCATGTGGAATCCAAAAGTGTGCCACAAAAGTTATTGTACATTTTTTGTGCACCATATCTTCTGTGCGCATGGTCAAGTCCTTTATCAAATGAGAAACCGATAAAGAAACATTTCAAAAAATATTGACACTACAACAAGCAAGAATTGAAAGTAACGAAAAGCAAGACAGGAGCTTTAGTGGGGCCGGCCCCACCCATTTAAGGAAATTTAATTTAAGATAGTGTAATAAATTTATTTTTTTATATTTGTAAATACTACTTCTTCTGATCCAGAAAAAACTTTAAAAAACACCATTCACACTTTTCACAAAATCGTTTACAATTTATTTATTTATAATGATCTATATATGCAATATAGATATATAGATATTGTTTGTTAGATCTCACTTAGTTTTATTAAATAAAATTTTTAAAATCATAGAAAGTATTAGTACTATAAATCAAAAAATATAATTTTTTTTTGAAAGACGCAAATAGTGTTTTTCAAACGGAGGGAGTATCTTTTAATCTAGGTTAAATTCAAATAATTTTCAAGTACCTTACCAAATTTTGTGAATTAGGCCTCCTTTGGCTAATTTGCAAAAAAATGGTTTTCTGGTTTTTTTTCGTTTCGTCCTTATTCAAAAAAAATTGTATTTCTTATTTTTCAGTCGATTTTTTGTAGTTTCTTGGCTTGTCTCAACGAGTGGAATCTAAAAAGTATAAAATTATTAGCCAAACTTAAAATTTTGTGAATAAAGACAAAAAATAATCCAAAAAACTGGTTTATTTTCGGCTTTATTCAAAAAACTATTATTTTTTACCATAATTTTATATTCTTTGGATTCGTCTCGACGAGATAAATTCAAAAACCACAAAATCTTGACGCAAAACTAACAAATGTAAATTTTTTTTAATAAAGACAACAAAAAAAAACAAAAAATCAATTTGTCTTCTTCCTCGTCCTCTTGGACCTCTTCCAACACCTCCCAAAGTTTCACCCAGTGGAAGTTTCCTCTCCCAACCTCCTCACGCATCTCCCACCACAACTCTCACCCACCCCCACCACCTAACCGCCACTAATTTCCTAGTACTCTTCCACGCGGCCGAGACCCAACTCATGAATTCAGACTCGGATTCGGATACCGACCGGTTAAACGTCCTCCACATGTTAGAGCGCTCACTAGTGCCCAACCCTCCGGCCACCGTGGACAGAGGCGACGTGACGGCGTGTCCGGCGGCGGTGTTGGAAAACGTTGCTTACTTGAAGGACAGTGCGGCGGCGAAACCGGCACCGAAAGTTTTTCTGGCGCTATGCATAGCGGAAGGGAGCCGACGTGGAGGCCGGGACTGCCGAGAGGGTGGAGGAGGCGCTGGAGTAATTGGAAGGGGCTGCTTCGGAGAGGGCGTTGGCGGCTTTGGAGCTGATGTGCACGGAGGCCGAGGGGGCGGCGGAGGTGAGGGTGCACGCGCTGGCGGTGTCGATGATGGTGGAAGTGATGGGGAAGATGGGTGGGAGGGGGAAGGAGTATGCGATGAGTGTTTTGGCGGTGGGTTTGGGGAGGAGGAGGAGGGGGTGTTGGCGCCGCCGGAGGAGATGGCGCGTGCGGTGGAGCTGGCGTTGCAAGGGGATTGTAGTGCCAGAGGGAGGAGGAAAGGGGCCCAGCTTCTGAAGATTCTGCGACAAAGTGAAGAGGTGGATTTGGCGCGAGAGGGAGGATAAACGGCTAGGAGTGGGGTATGCATCAAACTAGTACAGTAGTAACTAGCAAGTACTCCCTCCGTCCGGATTTATTGGTCCATAAACATACTTTTTTAAGTCCGAAAATATTTGTTCATTTTCAAAAGTCAAAGGATAAAGTAGAGGAAAATTAATTTTAATGATGTAAAAACAAAAAACACAAAAAGTAATGAAAAAAAATTACAATCCCAAAACGGACCAACAAATCTGGATGAAGGAAGTACTAGTTTACCGTACAATTTAAGGTCCTTTATTCATAGACTCGTTGGCCACCTCAAGAGCCAAATCTTGACTAGACTTTAAAAAAAAAAAAGGCAAGGACCTAAGGGAAAAAAAAAAAAAAGGGCAAGGACTAAATACAAACTATACTCGTTGCTCCTAACTTATTTGTGTGATTTTATTGTAGTTTTTAGACATTATAGTTGTCTTTATTTAAATTTTTTTTTCATTTGCAAGTTTTGCCTCAGACTTTTTAGGATTGGTGATTTGTCTCGATGAGAGAAATTGGAAAAATATAAATCTACGACCGAAAATTTGTATAAAGACAAAACTCAAAAAGTGCCAAATAAGTTAAGGGGAATGATATGTAAATTACCAGCCTCCCCTAATGTTCCTGATAAAATACACTGAACCCCCAATCTTTCAACTTATTACAAAAATCCTTTGAATGTGAATAACTTAGCTCAGCCAAATCTACCCCATTAATGTTTTGTTAGGCTTGTCGATTCTAAATTACTCGCCTAAAAAAATCGTGTAGCTGTTGTTTTTCCCGGAGAATCCATACAAACAAATGAAAGACTTTTGGGGATTAAATTGATTGAGATGTAACACTCCTTACATTTGCTCAAATCAATTTATTCTCCAACCAAACCAAACCAACCCAGAAGTCTTAATTCCTTGACATGATTTCCAGGAAAATCGTATGGGTAAAATGGATGATACGCAAAGTTTGTTTTTTAAGGTCAATAACTTGAAATCCACAAACCTAACGAAAGACCAACGGAGTACTAGATCTAATTTATTTTCATTCATTGGAGGTAGACGTAGGTTGTAGAGGAAGAAATGAGCAAAAACAAAGAGAAAGATAAGGCAGAGAGCAGAAAGGAGAAACCCTGAATAAAATATAATGGGTCCTGAAGATTTAATTTCCTCTTGATAATTCTTGAAGTAACTATCGTTCCGTATATTTGTGTCCAACACTTAATTTAGGTTCTGCAAACTTTGTTTATATTGCATTAGTTTTATAGTAGGAGTATTTCTTTTGTTCCTTAAAAAGAGTAGTGTATTTCAATTTGGGCTATTTTTAAATAAGTGTGATGTTGAAAAGTTAGTATGTAAAAGTTGATATATTTTCTATTTTGCCCTTAAAGTAGACTCCTTTTTTAAAAATTAGTGAATAAAGTTTAATGATGATGTCTTCGTCAACGACAATAGTGAAAAGTGAATGTAAAAGTTGATGTGAAAGGTCTAATGATGATGTTTTCTTAAAAAGCAACAAATTTAAAAAGGAATGGAGGGAGTACGTTATTAGTACAAAGCTCTAACCAATTTATATTTCATACAACATTGTCGCGCATGTCGCGCATGGATTTCGACTGTGCAGATTTTCTTGTTTTGTTTGGGGAAAACAGTCAAGTGACCTAAGTTCTTTTCAAATGTGACCTGGTTTTGTAGCTGAGACCTAATAAAAAGTTTAGATGTGCCAAGTCACCCATTGAATAATCTAAGAGATAATTAAAGTGTTTTGAAAATAAATATTTCATTGGGTTAAAAGACCCAGTATTGTTTGATATAAATGACTCAGCTTTGTGGTCTGCAATTTTAGAGAAGAAATGATTCTCTAATTCACTATTATGTGTAGGGAAGCTGGAACACCCTACCCCGCCTTTGTGATACTCAGAACTGTTCATTAATTTCAACAATAATTTTTCAAGTATCTCTACAAAAATTCAACTCAATTGGGTACGAGTAAATAAGTGATCTAACATCTACTGCCAAGTCAAATCTTGTCATTGTCAACAACTAAAATGTATGGCAGAAGGCACGACATCCTTAAGGTTGTGTTTGGATCTTGGGTTGTAAACTTGTAATCACATCTGTGAATATGAAGGTCAAAGAAACGGCAAAAGATATTCAAAACATATCCCAGTTTGTTTCAATTTTTCCTCTTCTTTCTCTTTCCCCTTCAAAACCCCCCAACAAATCCCAGATCCAAATAAAAAGCCCATCTGGATTCCGCAATTCAAAATAGCAAATGTTTGCAAAAACTCAAGTTTCCCTGTCTCAAAAGGGCTAATGAAACAGAATAGGATGCACAAACTCGTTTTAAGCTATCAAAACTGCTGAACAAGTGCACAAGACATGTTTTCCCTCATCATACCAGCAAATGCACTTCGTGGAGAGGTTCTTTCAATGTTCCGAAGCAGTGTCGCCCAGGTCGCAGTAAAGTACCCCTACCAGGCACAAGGGTCTAAATATTGGGCGTGTAGTATCTCAAACGTGATGGGATTTTTTTTTTACCTCTGATACGATATTCACTAATGTGTCAGTTGATAATCTTTTCAAAAAAAGTAAATAAATAAATAAAATAACATAAAACGTGTTGGTTGATACTGTCTGATGTCAACTAATACATAGCCGTATTGGGGTACATTTGAGCCAATATTGTGGGATACCGGCTAACTTATAGCTGTATAATGGACATGGATACGTATGCCGATATAGTGCTCTTCTCCTAAATTTTGGTGTCTCTCCCGTCGTGGGGAGAACATCTATCATGGATGCTACAAATTAATCACTAGCAAAGAAAATGCCATATTTAAGATTATCAAACCCTTAGACCAGGGGCAATTTAAGGATTTTTTTATTGTTCTATGAATCCTGAAAACATGACATAAACACGCAGAAATCAAATTCCTATATACATGTGAAATTTATTTCTAAAAATTCAAACCAAACATGAAAATGAAGGCAATACCAGTGATTGTAATAGCTCAATTTGGACAAGAAAGAAGCCTGTCAAATTCAGAGCCAAATGATCAAGCCCCAGGAATTGAGCAGGCGTCCTCCATCCGAACATCCATACAGTCTGAGATTTTCTGTTATTCACGGAATGGAAGGAGCCTTAAAACTTCACCTGCTGAAATAAAATCAAAGAAACCCCAGCTGGAAATCGACAAACAGTCTTGGGTGTTGGACTTTTAAGGAATAACTCCATTGAACCTTATTTTAAGGAAAGAGCTGTATTTGCCACATATCGAAGATGATGGAGGTTACGGAGAACAGCTTTGGCATGTGTCTATTTCCCGATGGATGATGTTGTGAATTCCTTTTCATCACTTGAGCTTTGTAACTCTCTGTCTCTTTCGCCCATCCCCGTTATTCAAACCAGATCTGCCTTTAGAATAACCCTTCTTTCCAAATTTGAGATCTTTTCCGCTAATCATGTATTCATTTCCTGCTTCCGGTATGCTAAAGTCAGCCGGGTTTCTGTTGAGAGTGCAGATTTCATTCTTAGAAATACTTTTAATGGGGAAAACAGTCCCATTCATACATCTAGTCTCCAAATCCATGAAATTAGTATCAGATGGATAAACGATCCCTTTCTGCTTGTTCTGAACTGGATAAGACTGGCAACTTGTTCGCAAGACACCACTTGTGCTTGCAGATTTTTGTGATTTAGGGCCTCTACTTTGTTCGAGTGTTTTCCCTCGCTCTTCAGACTTCTTAAAACCAGCACCTCTTTTAAAGTTTACGTCATTGCGAAATGGAGAAACAAAAGCACCAACAGCAGGAACAGCAGGTGGACACTCACAAGATTTCTCTGCAATATTTCTACCATAAAAAGCTGAAGGTGGGTTTCTTGGGATATCATTATATGATCCAGGCCCTTGGTTCAAATGGTAATCATAGGCAAAAAGAGGTTTTTCAAGGACTTTTGGGTGATTTGGACAAGGAAAGAAAGGTTTGGTGAAAACCTTAGGGCTTCCATCCAAACTGAAAGCCGAAGTTGACTGGACCCCGGCATCCATGAGGCTTAGTAATTGCATGGCAGGTATGGTTTCGTTGGAATTCAGATCTAGAGACCCCGGCACCTTTTCGTTAAGGTCAAATCCCCTATGGTGGTTAACAAATGGGTATTCAGCAGATTCCCTTCTGATGGATTCTGAATCAGAATTCCTTTTCAACTTTTCAAGGTCATTGGCGTTCGGTTTCATAAAGTTGAGATTATGATCCCCAAGCATTCTTCTCCCTTCACGTGGCGGTTTGGGGAATTGTGAATGAAATTCAAAGTTACTTGACTGAGGTGAATGCATTTGAGGAACGTTAAAACCAAAAGCCAAGTGATTTGGTCCTCCTGCTTCTTCACTCTGTCGTGATCCATTAGGGCTACCTTTCCAGTTGCAATATTGTGGGTCACTGGTTCTAACAGAATTAGATATTTGGACTCCAGCTGCTTGTTTCTCGTTGTACTTTGAAAATGCACTGAACCCTGCAAAGGCAGAATTTCCATCTAGCTGTCCAAAATGGAAATTATTCCCACGGAAATCAGATAAACATTTGCTCGGATTTTGTTTTATGGGCCCCACATTCTCACCGGTTCTAACAATACCCATACCAGAAACAGGATTCATCACATGGCATTTATCTTCCTGTAGTGATTTTAGCATCCTATTGCCGTGTACTCTAGGAAAACCAATTAGCTCAGCATCCCTTTTGTCGTTGGTTTGTTTTGAGAAGAAAAAGTTTCGTTCAGTCTCATGACGATACCTTTCGTATTGATTTCTCGCCAGGAGTTCAACTATTTCCATTGGAATGTCATCATTTCCTTGTTCTCGAACTTCTTCACTGCTGTGAGTACCAGAAAAATCCTGGAGAAGGAATATTTAACTTTGATCAAGTTTTTAGTATAATCTCTAAACATTTATTGAAATGAGAGTTAATGCTATCGAACAAAAGTACCGTGAAAACTAAAAGAAGAAAGATAAAAAGTAGTGATTCATGTGCATACATAAATACAAACATAAGCAACATATGCATTGCATTCCAAGAACAAAAATAGAAACAACCAGAGCAAGAGAACCATGCATGATAGGATTCATAATGCACGAATCAATCATCATAGCAACATACTTTTATGGAATGAGCAACTATATTACCAAATAATAACTCATTTACGACTTACAAGAAACACAGCTCCCAGATCCCATCCCAAAGAACACATTATTATATGAAACTGTGCAAACTGGAAACAAAGTGGGCTGATGACTAGTGTCAGTTCGCATATGAGAAAATGGTTGGCAGCTGTTCCAATTTTTGTGCGCTTGGATTACACCACTACCGTATCTCAGGAACTACTCCAGTTTCTGATATGAAATTCAATATCCCATCTCAGTGACGGAAGTACATCCTGATTTAAGAATTCTGGATGATATAGCTCAATCATAACAGAGTTTCAGTTACATGGAACCCACTCATTTTCTTGTGGAAAGCAAAAATGTGCAAAAAAGAAAAGAAAATCGCAATATTGTGAAAAAACCGTGGAATAGAATGAGCAACAAAAACTTAGAGGTCCAACCAATATTTTATTGATGGGAGGCGTGTCTAGAAATCGGGATACTAAACACTTATGGTGGCCAAAATCCTATGGTTGTTCCTTTGTAGATAACACTCTACAATTATCAGTAGTAGCAATAACTAGTACAAACATATTTTGCGATTGCAACTAAATGAGCTATATTGTGTCAGTATTTCAGCTCACTAAGGAGACCCCACTCGATAGTACACTAAACTCCAGTCAAGTTAATTGTATTAATCATTTAAATTATGAGAAGGCCAATTCCGATGGTTTTTAGCACACAAGTTTATTTCACTAAATCAACAAAAGGTGCTCCTCGAGTAGTTAACTATATTAAAATCCCAAACTAAGTTTTTAGCACCATTGCTACCAACTTGACCAGATAAATATCTTAACAAGACCAATGAAAAAAAGAAAGTAAACAATCCAGATCGAAGAATGCATTCATCTTGGGGGGAAAGAATGTGAAGGTAAAAGCTTAGTTGTAGAGAGAGAACTATATACCAAGTGTTGATGATGAGATGAACTCCCATTTTCAACTCGAGGAACAGGATTTTGCATCTCACGCAAGGGGGAGATTCTATTCCCAGCGATATTCTCATTGAGATCACAAAGTAATCCTTTCCTGAAAAATCGGTCTGGTGCAGTTTTATGAGATGCTCTTGACTCTCCAATATGCGTTATAACTTTCCTCTGCTGAGTATCATCTCTTGGAGTGTCCCTCCGAGGGGCCAAGACACTCCCATCTCCACCTTTAGGAATTCCACCTTTTTCATTTCGGGGCACAACCACCAAGCTGTTAAGAGAGAGATCCAGACCTTTTCCGCGAATTGAAATCTGAGCTGAGGGTTCAGTCTCCTTGATACCGAAACAATTTCTCATGATTGAACTTTCTCCAAGCATGCTGGTTTTCTTAGGCACTAAAGAAGCCTTCCCTGCTCCAACTTGTTTGTTTTTCTTCTTACACAAAATAGCCTTTTCCTCAGATTCTTGTGGAGACAGAGAACTTCTAAAATAGGGTCTCATTCCGCTTTTGGTCATGGATGAATTATGTGCTGATTTTGACACAGCGCCATCAGAAGCAGTAGAATAGTTTCCCACATCTCCAATTTTGACTTGGTTTATTTTCCGCATAACCCCTCCTTGAGGCATTGACGGAGAATATCTGCCCGCGAATTGAATTTGCTTATTTTTCTTGTCACTTTGTGTAGGATTTCCGTCAATTCTCCTCTTAGTAATATCTGAATCTTCCCTGAAGACCCTTGGTTTTTTGGTCAGTTTGCTCGGGCAGATCAAATCCCGTGGTGATTTCCCTTCTTTGTCTAAAGACATCTTTCTTTTCCCTTTAGGATCCTCCAAATGCTTCTTAGGACTTTCTTGGACAGGCAAGTGATCACGACGAGCAGAAACTGCATCTAACCCAGAAGACATAGTGGGTATTCCAGCAGGGCCACCTTCTGTTCTGATCCGATCATTTTTCGAATTTCGTTTTGAACCCAACAACTCTGTCAAAAGACGCACTTTCCGAGTTCTTTGTCGCATCGAAGAACTTGGGCTATCCATTTGCTGATCACGATGAGAAGTTTCAGCCAAGATCTCATCATTTTCTTCCAGGTCAACGTAAGGAAGTTTGGTTGTTTGCCCATCTGAAAAATTCATACGATGAAGAGCCATTGATGCAATACTCTGCTCACCGTCGGAAGAAGCCAGCGTCCCCATTTGACGAATTTCAGAACAATTTCTGATCATGTGTTCAGGGTTTTTAACATCAGCAGAAGTATGAATTCTGTAGTTTGGCACACAAGGATCCACAAAGCCACGGGTTTTTGATACAAGAACATCTGTTTCAAGAATACAGGAATTACTCATCACGTGACATGTAAGTTAATCTACACAAAGGAGTTGCCAAATGAAGATGTCAATTACTTGGGATATCAGTATGAATTTCACGAATAGAGCATGGATTCGATGCTGTCAAATCACGCATTGGATTCTCATCAGCTCTTGCACCATTCCCATGACCTGGGAAGAACCGAGACCAAAATAAATACATAGGCAGAGACACATTAAACTAAAAGGGGCTTAATTTTCAATGGGATCGATTTCATCTGAAGTACTAATTAATTAGGCAGAGGCATTACCAACAACAGGTGCACGTTGAACTTCATGTTTGTTTAGTTTAGTATAACCACATGATGAAAGATAAATTTCATCTATATTGCCAGAGTCATAGCCATCAGATTTTCTTCTTGCTAAATTGACCAGATCTGGAGATCTCTGCATATCTGACAGCACCATTGCTGTATCACTAGGGAATATGTGAGGACAAGTGCTACTGGATATCAATCCACTTTGGAAATGATCACAAACAATACCAATTTCTTCTGTAGCACCTGTAGGGCCAGCCTCCCTTACACAACTTTGGCAGCGCCACCATCTGAATTTGGCAACATGTAAAGGAGGAAGCAGGTTTGTTTGCTCCTCTAACACATTCTGGTTGCCATCGCAAGGAAAAGGCAAGCAAACACTCATGTCTTTTTTTCGCATTTCAGCAGCATATCCACTGCATACAAAGTAGAGGAAATTTGTGAAGAACATAAGCCAGAAGAAGAAGAAGAAGAGTAAGCAGTATATCCACAGCAGACACAATAGAGAAATTTTCTCAGCAACCTCCATGCAAACAAAAGAGGAGAAGAAGAGATAACCAGCTATGTAGAATAAGAGTGCTGCGACTAAATAGGCAGCATGGATACCTTCATACTAAAACTGCCCTAGTTGTCGGACGTTCTTTCTTCAAAAATAAATACTATGTAATAGTATAGGAAACAAACTTAGCTGTTTGAGTTCTTATAGAGTGTGTTGAAGCACTATATCAAATGTTATTCAATTCCATGAATCATCGAGTTAGTATAGATCTATTAAGAAATAAACGATTGACCAACATCTATCGAATGTGAAAAACATCTAACTAGATCTTTAAGCTCAAATACTATCATGAAAAATAGACAGCCGCTGTATTAGTCCAAACATAAACTAACCAATATTAGAAATGAATATATTCTCAGTCTACAAAAATAACAAATGAGAGAATCAGAAAAAGAATAACAATGACGTTAGCTATTCACTCTACATAGCTTCCTATCATTCACATGCACAACTAGATCCTTTGACAGATATCATATTCATGCACAGTGCACACAACAAAATCAGTTCACAAGAACCTTGGGCTAGCTTTAGGAAAACCCTACATAGAGGGAAATGACTGGACAGATTCTAGGATACCTGAAAATAGTTTCTGATACCAAAAAACTGATAATAAAAAGAAAATAGTCGATACAAGGCTTACCGTATAGAAAAATGCTCACACTTGCTCGCCTCATGATTGTTCTCCATAGCACCGGCAAGTTCTATAGATATCGCGTCAATCCTGATAATCGGCCCCGATGACTTGGAAATAGGAGTAGAATCTCTTCGTTGATGATTTTCTTCCACCAAAACACTCCTCTCCATGTCAGAACAATGGACTAAAATCACAGTGTTGAAATATTAAATGTCAAATGCACACACAACAGTCAACAACAGTACATGAAATCAAGTCAACCACATCCTACAACAATGATTTAGGATATCAAACATAAGATATGAATGTCTGTAGGCCTTAACTTCAAAAGTGAATCACAAGTTCATGCCTAAAGTTAAAGTACCTAAATGAAACGTTAGATTTCGAACCATTAACATTTTACCCAAAGAAGACTGAAGTGAAGCAATATTATTTGCATCAGTTCTAGTTAAATCACTCCTAATAATTGATCCATGACTTGGAACATGGAATTAGTATGACTTCTCCAATGGTTATCGAACATTACAACATTATCTAATGATCCACATCACAGTCTGAAACTACTTTGGATTTATCGCGTCAAAGAATCAACTGAAATCGAAGTGTTGAAACTTGAAACTACTTCTTAAATCTCAAATGCACAGTTGCATACACAATACCTACTGATCCACACCATAAGATAAATGAATCATATGCTAGAACAATCAGTTCATACCCAATGAACATAAAGTGGTCAAACTTCTAAGATAGATATAAGTTCGGGCTTTAAGTACCAAAAAGAAAAAAGGTTAGGTTTCATTCCATAAATAGTAACAAAAACTGAAGTTAAACAATGCATTCCATACTAGATGAAGAACAAACTAATTGAAGACGATTAAAAACATTATTTGCCTCATAAAATAACAATCAAACCAACAAAAAAAAAAAAAAACTTGCTTAATGTTCTTAATAAATCTAATGAACTATTAGAATTCCTAGTGGGCTACTTCTCTATGAAAAGAAGTAAAAGAAGTCCACAGTCAATACTTGCGTAATGTTTGGCAAACAGTTAGGGTTTTCATTTCACGAGAAAAGAAGCATCTTTAACTAAGGAAATGAAAAACCAAAGTTGATTTGATTTACTGATAAGTAAGATAGACACCACAAACGAGAAATCAACCCATAGCTAAACTACAAGAAGAAGAAAAAAAAAAACCTTAATCCCTATTGAACAATCACACATGAGACACCTCATTTCCAGAAAACAACAATTAGGGTTTGTTTGTAAACGAATTCAACGTATCAAAACAAATCAAAACAAAAGAAAGTAGCAATCAAGATCATCAAGGGAAAAAAGTAACACAAAAAGAGAGATTGGCAAACGAAATCAAACCCATAAAGGAATAGAGTAATTACCCAAAACGAATATTTTAACGTACGATTCGGAATAAAACACCATCAGAAAAGGAAAATGGTTGAGAGAAAAAGAGAAGTGAGCTGAAATCAGCTAAAACTAGTTCAGACCCAAGAAAAATAATCGAAAACCCATTTCAATGATCCAAAGAAAATACCTTAATTTGTTTGTATCGACGACCAGATCGAAATGAACAAACTCTTCTGTTTCTTCTTTCACTAAGCTTCACTTGGATTCTCCACGGCCACTCCGAAAAACACTATCATCAGTTGAAGTACAAGTAGGCGAAGCTAGAGGGGTGATCCTCATGGAGATATTCACAGCCGATGAAGCGGAATTTGCGTGCGCTATCTGGACAAAACCCTAGCTGTAGGTTTAGGAAAAGAGGAAGAAAAGAGAGAGAGAGAGAGAGAGAGAGAGAGAAAATTACTGTACATGTAGAGAGAGAAATGGTTGTGGAAAGAGTGATAGGGTATTCTTTATCGGCTTTGTTGTAATAAAAGGCGTCCATATCTATGCCATATGGCCATGTCATGTCATGTATGTATGTATATACATCATCCATGTGAGTGTTTTGACTAGGGTTTCAAGTATGTGAATGGACGCCATATATATAAAACCATATGACATATGGGGGAGCGTTACCCTTTTGTGCAAAACTCACACTGACTCTCATTTTAAGCCACTTGTACTTTGGAAAGTGTTATCTTTTTTTTATCACAATTTTACAGAAAAATGTATATATAATTTGAATCTGGCAAATGATTCCTCAAATCATTAAATTTTTAGTACAAAATAATTGATCAAAAATTTAGAAACAAAAGAATGTTGATGTCCATCAAATCCCCAAAAAATTTAATCACTACATTAGACCGTATGAATTGTTTTTTCCATAAATAAGTTCAAAATCACCTAATTAAAAAATTGAACAATGCCTCTGATTATTGTGCTGACTGCTGAGACCTGATTTAGATCCCACATAAATTGTGTGAGGTTCATCCACTTTTGATGTTCATATATACTTCCTCCGGCTGGTATTCCCTTGCGAAAAGAAGTATAACTCTTCGATCAAAAAATAAAATATTTTTGTATATATATGATTTTTTTGAGTTTATTTACGCCAAATCAAATATCTCGTCTAATTCTTTAAATTTGTGCCAAAAAATTTAAAAAATTATATACATAAGTAACTTATTTTTTATCCAAAAATTACACATCTTTTTTGTAAAAGACTATCAAAATGAAACTGATGGAATATGATTTTTTATGAATCCAAATACAGATGTGTTTGTAATAATCTGTCATCGATAAATCCCACAAAATAGTATGAGATTCGTGTACATCAGACGATTCGGAACTATGAATCTACACATTATTTTTCTCAACATCGAACTATGTATCTTCATTGTTTATGCACATAACATCGCTCAACATGATCCTCCATACTCCCATGCATGTGGGGTCATTGTGCTGCCGATGGGGGCCGGATAAGGGGCGAATGGGAGAGAGCCAGCGAGGCAAAGTGGTGCGGCACTTATCACCACCCACTCAAAAACCCTAGTCAAACACTATTCCCACGCGTTACCTCCACGCGATTAGTTTAATTGTCGCTGTCTTGTCAGGTCGGGTGGGATGTGCTTTGCGCACTAAAGCTGGCTTCCATTGGTGCGTGCAATACACGACCTTTGTAGGAGCGTGGGGTGGAGATTCGTGCGGAACCCTAATTTTGTGTGGTAATAATAAATGAGGAGGGTAAAGTGGGGACGAGTTGATAACCCTAACCCTGGATGTAAAAACAAGTTAAACAACCGGACAGATGGAGAGAGGTTAGTTTGCACTGTCCTGTACAAATGTTTTCTGACAGCCCAATAGCAGGGTGGAGGCTTACCTGGAAGTTTTTGGACAAATTGTACTTAGGTCCCTATGAGTTGGAACAATTGCAATATCCGTTCTTTAGAAATAGGAAAGGAAATGGAGTGGGTCGGAGTTGGATTTTAGATCCTCATCTCTGAAACACCAAACAGCTCTCTATGTCACAACCTGCCACACCTTCGTCGCTAAATCTTTTGGGATAGGTATATATTCAACTACTCTTCTTGATAGGGAACAGCCCTTCTCCTCTCTATAGAGATATAAAGTAATTTTTTGTATTCATTTATATGAATTGTTTGGTTAAAATTTATAGTATTAGCATTAGCATCGCTATACTCAAAAAGATAGAACTAAAATGAAAAGTTTATACATGAAATAGGAGTAAAAAAAAGGTATAGTATTAAAATATTTATCCAAACATAAATTTGCCTGCAGGAACGGAAGTATAGTAATTGCATATATGAGATATCGATGCATTCAGGTTTCATTGATTTAGCTTACATATACTATAAGTCGGCCTTGAAACTACACCATTATTTCTTTCCCCGTAACACCAAACTTGAATCGCTGCAAATTAAAATTTTATATATACATATATAAAAAACCAAACCTAACTAAACCAAATCAAGCCTTATGTCTCAATCAATTGGGGTCCGCTACATGAATAATTTTTCTCTATTGAGCTCTGTCAAGTGCTACTTCATCGCTTAAACCTAGTATACTCAAATCCTTGCGTACTTTAATATACACAACATATTGTCTCACATTTACAATTATTTTAATTCTAAACCAAACCGAGCCTTATATATACACACACAACATATTGTCTCACATTTACAATTACTTTAATTCAAAATCAAACACGCTTTGAGTCATAACCAAGACTTGTTTGGTAAATGGAAGACCGATCGATGGTTGGGGGAGTATTGTGTTATATCGAGAAATAAGAATAACTGTTGACTTTAACAACAAAGAAAGTTGTGATCATGCAACTAAGACTCCTGGCTATTGGTCAAAGTCTTCGAAATGCCTATAATTGGCTTTGCTTTGCTGTTAAAGTTAACCAGTGTTCTCCTCCAGATAAATATCGATCTAGGGCAAACTTCCTTTTGACCGCTTGTTCCGTTGTTTAGGTCATGCATCATGTGCGAACTACGTAACCCTCTCACGTTCCTTAATTTAGCATCAGTATTTATAAACTCCTCGTGATTTGTGGACCTATGTGCACAGCTATAATTTTCCATCAGCGGAGTCAAGAATCTGCACCATATACTCTATTTGTTTAATTCTGACGGTCCCCTATGAAAATAGGTTTTAGAGAAAAAATTAAAGAACTTTCAGACACGATTTTTTTGAGTTTCGTATTAAATAAATTAAAGATCTCGATTAGTTCTTTAATTTGGTGAGAAAATTCAAAAATTATGAACTGAATGAAATACCTTTTTTTTCTGAAAATTGCATGTCTTTTTTGTGGGAGACTATCAAATTGGGATGAAGAGAGTACATTAAAATACTAAACCAAAAGAGATCTATTCACTATGTCCAAGCAAAAAGTAGTATGGCGTGTTACTTGGGGCAATGAAAGAGAGAGAGAGAGAGAAAGAGTGGAGTTAAAAAATAATAGGAGCACAAAAAAGGAAAAAAAAAATACTCCTATATGCTCTGCTTTTTTGCATGCGGTGGGGAATGTGCTAAAAAATGGTGACAAGGGAATGTGTTAAAAAATGGTGACACATAGATTAGGGAGATTCGATGAACCATTTGGATAAGGTAGTGAATATTTCATGTTACTTGGGGCAAGATATATCTAGAGAATGCATATAAGGTATTTGGGTAAAATTACCAAAATGTCTAAAAATATATGCACATCTCTATAGAAAATTTTAATCCAGCCAGGTCAGGTGACCCCCCTTGCCCATTGGTATGCCCGCCACTGGATGTGATCAATAAACTGCTGTTTTGCTAAAAAACAAAATGCCCTTACTTATCTTCAAAACTACAAAAATTGTCTTTTGACATCTTCCTTCCTACCAAACCTGACTGAAGTTTCCGTGGAAAGAAGAAAAATAGTTTCTTTAATTAGAATTGCCTTGAAAATCTTAAACCTTAAATTAGCTTTGTCTCAATAATAAAAAGTGGATTTTGCCAATTCAAGTAAATTAGCTTTCTTTGTTAATTTTGAAGTTGAAATTCTGACGGATTTTTATTTCTCTAGGTTATTGTTTCTTAATTTTCTTTGAATAGGGACATGTTTATCTACTTAAATCAGTCATTTATAGTGAGGGACTAGTAATTGAAGAAATGGTTCTGATAATTTCTCTTTAAAATTCAGTGAGAGCTGTGCTCCAAAGTGGGTCGACACATATCGAAATAGAGAAGGCAAGATATATACTAGATCACTGGAAGCCCTCAACCTACGGCTACGGCACTCAACCGAGTCTTCTACTTTTATGAGCTAAATACTGTCAATATAACTGCACTAGATTCTTTACCCATTAAGCATTTGCTTACACGTAGGCTTGTTGATGTAGGCGTTTGTAGCCAGAAATTTAGTTCAGCGGGGCACCATTATACATGGTCTTAAAATTATCTATTTTTTACTTGTAGTAAACTCTAATAAAATAAAAAAATGGCTTAAAATGCAAAATTATATTTTGATAGTGGGTCTTTAAGTAAAACAAAATAAGTTGAGATAGAACTTTATTAGAAAGTTGACGAAGATTATGGGGGAAATAAAAGGGACATGTGTATAACTTTGAGCTACAATGTCATGACCTTAATAATTCGGTGATAAAAGTGAAAACATAGAAAATTACAGTGTGGGCATGGGCCCACATTATAGCGTGGGCCCGTGTTCATATTGTTCAAATACTAAATCCGCCACTGTGTATTAATGTATGTATACATAAGAGTACATATTTCGTATTTATATGTGTTTATGTACATGTGTGAGAGGAAGAATATGAGGGTATGGAAGTCGTGTACATTTTTCATTAAAGAATGTTACTCCCTCCATCCCAAAAAAAGATGTCCAAAATTAATATTCACGCCCTTCTAAAAATTATCTGTATATATCTTGCAATTTATAATGTTGTCTTTTGTGATTTTAAAAACATTATTTGATAAAATTAAGTTTGATCTATCAATAGAGATCTTTATTACATATAATAAAAATCATTATATTAAAATATATACAGTATAATCTTTTTAGAGGTATGAACAGTGATTTTGGACATTCTTTTTTCAAACGGAGAGAGTACAACAAATATCAAAGGTGCACTAGGGGAGTTAAAGTAGTAATAAGTGAACGTGAAAGGTAAACCGTATATGATGCAAATTAACCACAATGGGTCAAAGCGAAGTTTGCCATATTATTTGTAATACCACTGTAAAGTAGATGAAGACCACTCTAGTTCATAGCGACTACCATATGACCATGTTCAAATGCGTTTTTGGTTCTATGGTCAGGAAAGTGCACCTCAACTAGGAATAAAGTGCACCTCAACTAGGAATGACTATTTAGTTCCCTCAGTCTGCATCTGATCTAATCCCTCCTTAAACAGATCGGCGATTTGAAGATTTGTTTAAGGATTGGATAGGATATGGAGATTTCTTTTGAACATTTTCAGGGATCGGGTAGGAGGCGGGGACAAGCATATTCCCACCCCGAATCCGTTCCTTGATCCATCCCCACCCTGCCCCATCTGCGAACCCCGATACTTAGAGGCCTATTCATGTTTAGTACCTAATGTTGTAATCTTTATTAATCGGAACTACCGAACTATGAAATATCTTTTTTACTTTTGCTTTGGAACTACGGAATTATTGGCTGTGTTTGATTAGATAGTTTAGTTTAGTTTTGATGATGTCATCAGGTGTAATGAGTGGAGAGAGATAGAGAGAGAAATTTGTGATTGCTGTAACAATATATATATTTTTAAAATGTCTGGATCCCCGAATCTCCGTGGGAATCTCCGTTCTCCATTTGGAGCGGGGATAGAGGATGAAAACAAAATTGCGTTGGGAATCGGGCAAGGACGAGAATGAGGACGGGGTTCAGAAATTCAAGACGAAATAGTACTGTACGGTCCCGATCATCCGCCATACCTATCCCTAACCTCAACTAAGTTCAAACCCCAATTTCATTCTGCGTAGATTGGATCTACATTGATTCAGCCACACGCGCGCTCCCAGTAATAACTAACACTAAAACTCCTATATTATTGTTACCACTTTGGAAATCAAGGTACAAGCACGGTATTTGTGCTAACGGAAGTAGACCAAAAAAAAAATTTAACTTTTAATGGAATTTATCCCTCTTCAATACATGATTTTACAGTAGGTGTGGAAATTTTGCACAGAGAATTTGAATGCGAGAGAAAGTTTAAAAACTGTTCTTTTTTTTTTTTTTTTTGGTTAAGTGGGAAAAATACTCCTAACAAAGAGGCCGAGGAAATGAATATTATGGTTGACGTGGATTTCTGCGTATTTTTTAATTTTCGATATAAAAAAAAAGCGTGCCGCATTCATACACGTTTTTGGTATATATTAGTATATCTAGAGATTGTCGAGGGTGTTTATGATAGAATAGACCATACATGAAAATGGCTTCACAAGCTTCAAACTTATCTGATCAAAAAATAGGTTTGAAACTTGTCAGCAGTTCAAAAAAAAAAAAAAAAAAATTTGAAACTTGTCCTTTTGGTCGACTACAATTTGATCGGAAAACAAAAATGTTAGAGGCACACATCCAAACCACACAACACACGTGTTGCGCTAAGAGGCATGCCACGTGTCAGTGGGTCCCACCACAAATTAACTTAAAAAACAACAACATGCGATGGCACCTAAATTCGGAATGGGTTGGGCTACTTTAAATATGCAGCCCATAGTGAATGTTGGCTCTTTGCATAAAAAATGTAAAACTCCCGGCCCTCTTGAGTGAAAACAAAGATGTTCTCCCAATGTAGTTAATGTAGTTGTTGTGTTCTAGGCTATATCCTAATTTTATTGTTTCTAAAATCTCAATTCTAACAATTAAAGCATCTTGAATCTATGGGGTGGTTGGCAATACATCCCCCATCTTCTTCCCCATTTCTTTGCAAATCTTTGTCTTTAACATTACTTATTCCTTCATAAATATTTACTCATATAAATGCATATAGATGGAAAATATTGTTACAATTATACATACTTTCACATGATAGTGTTTTAAATTTTAATAGTTTATACTCCTTTGTCCCAAAATTTTGTTCCACCTTTCTCTTTTGGGATGTCCCAAAATTATGGTCCATTTTCACAAGTCAAGTGCCTTTTCCTTCTATACCCTTCATTCCATATTCAAATTCAAACACAAAATAGGGGAAAATGCTTTAGGCTCAGTTTGGATGGCAGTAATATCAAGAGAGAATGAGAATGTGATGTCTTCTACTCATGATTCCAACGTTTGGAACAGACAGGAATGAGAATGTGATGCTAGGTTTTTTTTTTATTCTTTGGCAGAGACGGGAATAGAAATGTGATTCATGATGACTTATTCAACCAGGAATCACATTCCTAGACTGCGTGAGAATTTGATCTCTCCCTTACCACATGGGAATCTGAGATTCCTGGCTCATTCATTAAGAAAAGAAAATGCTAACTTTAATAAATTTCCAAAATATTTGTTTCCGACGTGAGATTACTAAATTAATCTAAACACCGAAATGCAATTCCTCCAGGTATCCAATTCGTAGGAATTCGATTCTCAGTAATCATATTCCTATTCCTATTCTTATCCATATTCAAGATTCCGGTCATTCAAACACAGCCTCAGATTCTAACAAGTAATCATCAAATTTCAAAAAATAGGGTACTTTTGGAAGTTCATATATTGTAAAGTGTAACGATTATCTCCTCTTAAAAAGTTGAAATTCCCATAAGGGACCAAAATTTTGAGATAGAGGGAGTAATATAATTCGTGGTGCCTAATATATATGCACCTATAAATTCTTGTAGCCAGATATACGCAATAGCACCACAAGTCCACAATGTCATAAATGGTAAGTAAATGAGCCAGTTGGACATATAGGACACAATCTACATGGGTTATGTGATTGCGTTAGTTAGAAGTAAAAGATAATCGTATATGTATCTATTAGAAATGTTTGAAGAATAATAAATAATCTTTTTCCATTAGTTGAGTTTAAACTGTTGGACTTTATCTAGTCTTGCATTTATTAAAGTGACAAACATCAGTTGGAAATCTATCTATCGTATTCACCCAAAAAAAGAAATCCTCATGGCTATCAAATATATTCTCTCTATCCTGAAAAATAACTGATGGTTATACAACAGAGGGGTTTTGGAGAGCTCCTATCCCTTTTATAGAGAGAAAACTATCTTCCCCTTTTTTTTTTTTTTTGTTCCTCTGCCTCCCCCTTCCGTCTCCCTTCCCGCTAGAAGCAGCCCCTCCCGCCTCTTTTCTCCCCATTTTCTTCCCTCCTCCTCTCCTATATATATGGTTGTGTGGCGGTTGAGACTCTCGTCATTAGGAGAAAAGTTCTCCCGCTACCCCATCATGTTTGGACGGTGGCGACCCAGATCTACTGATCTGGGATCTCTGGCTCTCAAATCCAAGCTCGGATGCCAAATTTGTGGGTTCTCTAGCAGTAGCGGTGGTGGCGCTGACGGCTGTGTCTGCGGTGGGACGAAGAGATGTGGAGCTCCAGATGCTGATATATTTTCATCATCTTCCTCCAGCCACAACCGAGCGGATTGGTGGTTCCATTGTTGTTGTTGTACAATTTTGTGAGTTTTGTATTTTTCTTTGTTTTTCTTGTATTTGTGGTCCGGTAGTGTCCTTTTAGTCTAATAATAGATGTTTTTTCGATTCAATACATATAATATATATACATGGGGCGGTTCTATGGACACAATGAATAACACAACATTTGACACAACAATAATCGGAGCCCTACGCTTACAATCAGACTCGTTCAAGTTGTTTAAATTATGTTTTTATTATTACTTGTAAAAAATCAACTCATTTGGATATCGGTAAAGGCTTGATCGGTTCATTCAAATTTATTCTGTAAAATCTGACAGGAATCAACTAAATGAACTGATTAAGCCCTTATTGATATTCAAATGAGTTGATTTTTTATACGTAATCTTAAAAACATATTTTAAGATGTTGAACTGTTGAACTATCACCTGGCCCATGCCGATGCTTGGTAAAATTAGACAATTAGAGCCAAAAAAATCCAGTTTTTGTCTATATAAATCCATATCATATCAAACTTCATACATATGCTATACATGATGGATTGAGGCCTAACATCAAGTTTTGAGCAATTCGAAGCTCATTTGCTATTTTTGGGGAGACTACGCTTCTAGGTTCATGGGTATAAAGACTCGATTTTTTATAACCGTTCATAAATTCATTCTTACCATTATGAAGCTCCTTGTCAAATTTTAGGATGATCAGACTTCGTTTGGTCATTGAATCGATTGCAATACTACAAATAATCGTGAACCGGATGATCATTTTTCTCGATATTCTAAGGGAACCACTCTAGATGGATTTGGATCGAATTGGAACTCCAAGACAACAAGAACCTTCAAACACAAGATGTCTTAAAATTTTCAACAAACTTAAAATTTCCCCTAAGCAGTTTCAGCTCATTAGATCTAAAAAATGAGAAAACCTAATTATTCCAGAATTTGCGAACTCTTTGATTCAGAAAATCTCTACAATTCAGGTACCTTCAAGTGGTAACTCTTCGATTCAGGTACCTCTACATAAAATTGACATTTTAGAAAACCTCATGGAGTAAAAGGAGAACGATCATCATCCTCGATTGTGAGAGAGAGACAGGGGGGAGGAGGAGGAGGAGACGTGTTTTAGCTGAGAAGGGTTTTAGAACTGGGATGCGGGTTACTAATTTGGGATTTACCTGAGGCATTAAGTTTGAAGTTACAAACTTACTTAGCGTTAAGAGCGCCAGTAAATTTCTTCCTAACCGCATATATCTAAAAGCCGTTAAATCCCCTTTTTTCCTTCTAGTATGAATACTTTTCAGACTCGAAGGGCTTGTTGTCCCTTGGGGTCGGCAGGCCCTACCCACCCCCATCTAAGCTGTCCATTTCGTGCATCAACAGCTCAGATCGCATCAAACAATGGACTGTACGGATACACTTAGGCGAGGTGAGGATTGCATCAAACAATGGACTATACAGATACATTTAGCGAGGTGAGATATGAGCCGCTGATGCGTGAAACGGACTGTCGAATGGGGTCGACACCCTCTGCCTACCCCAAGGGACAGCAGAGTCCCCCAATTCATACTTTTCACCTCCCTTGAGTTGAGACTGACCTGTAGACCTGCAAAACTTTTATGGGTACAGGTGCCTCATTTGTGCATTGCGTACAGACGGCCTCAGGGACCCATTTTTTAGTCCCGCACGAACAATCCGAGTTGTTCATTCATCTTAGGTTCAAATTCTAAGGGGACCCTGGCGACATCACCTCAATTGGACGTCCGTAAGTAGTTCATCCAAAATCACCCCGTTTCATTCATCTTGAACAGTTGAGATTGTTTGTGCTGGACTCAAAAACTGATCCCCGAGATGAATGAAACGGGGTGATTTTGGATGAACCACTTACGGACGTCCAATTGAGGTGATGTTGTCGGAGCGCCCCTCAGAATTCCAATCTAAGATGAATGAATGGCTCGGATCGTTCGTACGAGACCCAAAATAGGTCCCTAAGGCCATTTGCACGCAATGCACAAATGGGGGATCGGTATCCCTTGTTTTTCCGGTAGACCTGTAGCTTCACCATGCACGCACCATCAAATATATAAATAGAAAAAGAAATATTCGTACACCTCACAATAAACATGAATGCAATAAATTTAATTAGCATCCATGATCCATCTACATGACAACATAACGTGCAGTTACTAGTCAAGATTCTGGAAAACATCCTCATATTATTCCTATCAAATTAAGGAATCACTCATCCATATGCATGGCATTAATTCTTCATGGCACTTTTTAAAAGAACATTATAAGGGCATCCTTATTTGACACACCAAAAAAACATCAAATTTAACCTAAAAACACCTTTTATAATTTAGCAAGTCACTTTTCAAAAAATTCATAAAATCAAACTCTCTATTCAAACTTTAGCAAGTCACTTTATCAAAAGCTTACAGAATCAGACTCTCTATTCAAACTTTTACTCTTCCCTCCATCCTCCTCTTTTGGTGAGTGAACAGTAGGTTACCAATTTGTTAAGTTATTGTAGCAAAGTTAAAAAATCTTCAAATTGGTGAGTTTCTTTGGTGAAGCTGATTTTAATGTTTTGGAGGAGTTTACTCTTTACTTTAACTTTAAAGTTAAAATAGAGAAGCTGATGATGATGCTCTAGGCAGATTAAAAATTTGAGGATGTATCTAAAAGTTCAAGCAAAGAATAAATTAGCTGACAAAAAAAAAAAAATTGTTTTTGTTTGTCTCTAAAGCTGAGAGTTGGATGAGAGTACTTTTGCATACACGTGTCAACCCACAACAAGACAATAAAGTTTTGACACGAATCTCATGACTCAATAAAGTCCTTTTCTTCAGATTCATTGCACGGTAATAATAATAATACTGTAATAGCTAATGCATGTATTGCTTTTCCTTGATATTTACGCACTCCTGTATGGACTTTTCTTCACTGGGATATATGTAATTTTACGCTGGTATATACTCTATCAAAATTTACATAACGGTTATGCTATCGGTAGTCATTAAAAAAAAAAAAACACAGCTTTATATTCATTTTTTACACTTTAATGCAAACTATTGTACTTTTTTTTATCCATTTCATTTTTTATTGACAGCTCATTGATTGTTATTACAGTAGCTTTTTTTTTTTTTTTTTTAACAGCGAAAAGAAATTTTATTAATTTGAGCAATTGATACAAAGATTAAAGAGAAGAGGAAAAATACGGCATCAGAACGGAAGAGGAGCATCACAATTAGGTTGGCACCCAACTCACCAACAATCATATGCCACTTCACACCCCAAAATACGGTTGGCAAGAGATCAACCCCAAAATAGAATCCTAAAGGGCACAAAAGTTCTGTCCTACAGTAGTACTCCTATTTTTCTATATAGCTTAAGACCTCCATTCGATGAACTCGTCTACAAAATCATTGTGTAGGAATCAAATGTATACACCTTCATAATCTAATCTATATTATGACATTGAGACCAAAATTTTGTGCAAAAGACATGTAGGTGTTACAAATAAAAAACCCGAAATTTAGCACATATTTTAGAATGATGGATACATAAGTACTATGTGCACTTTCTTAGTTTCACATTAAATTAACGACGCATCCATGGGTACACCACCCACGCATACCTCAAATGTACCCAAGTCATCTGAATCATCTTACTCTTACAGGTCAAAGTGCATTTAAAAATCTGGACCATCCAAAAACAAGTTTGGACGGATGGGATGAGTTGGGGTATAATGGTTGTACCCCTTCCGTTGTACGCAAATCATTTTCGTTAAATATTAGGGTGAGCTTTTAAAATGATAAAATTTGATAAAATTAACATTTGCTAAATTACCAGTTAATTTTAGCAAAATCCGTTGCATGCATATTTTATCACAGAAAAATATTTGCATAGAAATTCGAAAACATTGATAGAATCAAACAAACAATCATTATATAGCATTTTCAATTTTATCTGTTTTGAGAATATGTTTTGAGAACTTAATTACTATAAAATTAACCTTTCACATAAACAAAAGTGCAACATTACTAAAAAAAAACACTCACACACACACAACGAAGAAAAGTATGGCCACCTACTAAATCATCGGTATGTAAGCATATATATACACAACCTGCAAAGAATAAAAGAAGAGGCTTCAATCATCAGTTTCTGGGGGCAGGTATCTGTATTTGTTGGGGAATGTTAGCTGAAGCTTTTTTTATTTGCGATCTGCTTGTATCGCTGCATTTTATACTATATTTTTTTCGTTAGTTTATTGCCAACCAAGTGCAGTACTGGCAGAGTAAAATCGGTGGTCGCCTTCAAAAATATAAATTAAAATAGTATACATTAATTGTTCTAAAGTTAATAATTTGTAATGCCAACTTAGTACACATTTTAATTGTTCAGTATGAATCCATGAATAGATAATGAAAATAATTTAACGATTTATCAAATCTCGAAAATCATCCAGAATTTATTCTAAACTAATTTCTCTAAAAGAATGATTTTTCCGTGGAATCGGTTAAGAGGGGGGCATTAGTTTTTTTTATTTATTTATTTGTGGACTGCGAGTGTTGTCATTTAAACTCGTCGGGGATCTTCTCATGTAATAGTACTCTTTCTTTCACAAAACCGTCGATAATCATAATGTACATCTCGCCCACATAAAAGTTTCTCTTGCTCAATTCTAGAAAAATAAGGCAAAAGAGAAGTTGGAATTCAGAAGTTTAAGTCACCCAAAAAACATGCATGCATTTATACTCAACTTATTATTAGATACACAACTTGGAATTCAGAAGTTTAAGTGAGCTAATTAACTTTTTGTAAGAAAGTTAATAACTAAAAATAATGGAGATAAAATAGATTTTTTTTTTTTTTGAAATGTCACTTGGATTTTTTTATTTTTTTTCATAGTGCAACATTGTGTTTTAGAAGGTAACTGATTCAAGAGGTATTTTTCCATTCTCCTTCATGTTACTAGACCGCAATATTTATAGTACTGCTTTTATTATTATTTTTTGCTATTTTCTTTGGCGTGATATAAACATAATGCTAATCATTTTAAATGATGCAAGTTCCATGTATAGCACGGGTCGCCGATAGCAATAATACTTGGGGATATCTATCTACCTATCTAATATATTACTACAAAGCTACATGAAATCATTCTGTGTCATGCTCGTATATATACTACTACTAGAAGATAAAGGTGAGTAATAAAAAAGATAAAGTGCAAATTTCATTTCCAAAATCTGGTGGTAAATTATGAGAATTCAGAGACTTAATGATTGATAGGGATAGCTCACCTATCCCATCTGGCATAGGCCCCACCCTTACATTTCCATACATCACACATACCAATAATAATATGTATATGTGCGTACATAGATGTACATTAGTTATAAAAATCTATTTACAAATACGATAGGGGTTGGAGTCCTAAACTAGTATAGGGGCTGCAACCGTATATTTTGACCTCTTTAAACTAGTGTAATTTTTTTTATTCAAAAGATCATGCTGAGAATTGCATGGTTCTCCAAAAAGAGCAAGCATTTTTTGGACAAAGTGAATACTTATTAGTTCCCAAAAAATTAACGCAAAACTAACAAATGCAAAACATAATTGAATAAAGGCAAAAAAATTAACCCAACAAATCAATAGTTCACAAAAAATTGACGCAAAATTAACAAATGCAAAACAAAATTGAATAAAAGCATAAAAAATAATCCAAGCCTAAACACCCCGAAGGAAAACATAGAAAAACATGAACAGAAATTTATGAAGTTCCATTAAATTGTTACGAGAATACAAAGACCAAAAATTATTGTCCAGAACATCACTGAGTGATGGAGCTTTCCAGGTTTCTTGATTTACATAGGATGAGGATAATTGTGTGAATAGATATAAAAATGGAGGGCATAAAAGTCTCTCTATCTTTTGTCTCATGGGACAGGATTAATTGGTAGTAACACCTCCCCATGGGTTAGCTAGCTAATCCCATCAAATTGGGGGATTGGCAATCCCTCGGGACTCATAATCCACCCCATAAAATTTCAACCAAACATGAATCTTAAAGCCCACAACTCCTTAGTAATCCTATCCCACCGCCGAAACTTGCTATCAAACACGCCCTTAAGGTTTTTATCATCAAGCCAATCTTTTGGGATTAAAGCATGAGACTCACAGTTTTCGAATTTGGATTTTTTTAGAGCTCAATGAAGATGTGAGAGTATTCATATGAAAATTTTGATATTTGGGCTGCAATGGTATGTAGATTCATGCGGAGTGAAATGTCACAGAAGAAAGCTTTTGTAGTTTGGTACCTTACCAACTACAACTTGTGCTTTTATTTGAAAATTTATTAAAAGCTAGCGTATTTAAACTAATGTAGTAGATTTAATTCGGTTATGCTAAACAACTTTAAATGTGGGCAAAACTACATCGTTTTGCCGCACACGGCACCACACCGCTCTATTGCATGTTGGGGTGTGTAGACAACCTTCAACAGTACCGGGGGTATGGGGGCGGGAGCCCCCAAGGACATGAGTGTCCCGCACTCCGGACTGCAGCGAAACGATATTTGAGGAACCTCGGTGTGTAATTTTGGTCATAGGCCCGACCTAATTATTTCGCTGTTAGTGTGTAATTAGGGTAATAAGTTTTCAGAGAAAACAGTGATAGAGAGGTGAAAGAAAACGCAGATCTCAGAGAGATTGCGATAAGACTTGTACTCTTGATTTGGATTTCATAGTGGACTGGTGTGGCTCTCGTGGTTTTTCCTCGCATTGAGGTTTTCCACGTATATCTGTGTCTCGCTTTCTTTTCCGTTTTTCATTACGCACGATTACTTGTTTTTCTGTTCTGTGATTCATTATTTCCAAGATCCGTAGGGCTGTTGTGGGGTTACGAAAATCCTAACATTGCAACCATGCATCCGCAAATCCTGTTTATGTTCCAAATAAATTTCAATTGAAGGCGAAGCACGAGCCTTCTTTTAGTGATGAGATCGCAAGGATCTAAAATGAATGAGTTCATATCCCATGTGATCGATGACAAAAGATATTTTACAAAATAAATTGTTGCAAAGTTCATATTGATCGATATGTAATCAATCTGATATCATATCACCATGGATTTTAACCTGATTAATTCATTTGTTCTACAAACACAACTAAATGAAACGACTACAAATCTACAATCATCAAATTTAGTGCATCTGGGATGAATCCAAAATTGAACCCCCAAAACTACAGAGAGGATCAAAAGAGGTGGATTGAATCGAGTCTACTAGATCTGTTATGATATGATGTGATGTGAGCCTTCAACAACGAATTAGTTAGTGAGAGAGAGAGCGAGAAGAGAAAAAGATGATAAGCTGTAATTTCAGTAACTTCACCGGCCTATATGTAAAAAATTGTAAAGGAGAGCAATTTGTTTGTTTTGTGTTGCCTATATAATACCATTAGGAGAGCATCAATCACCTATATGTAGAGTAATAATCATAGTTTTATATCTACACATTTGAATGTATATTATGTAGGTACGTATCTGGTCTCCGGGTTTAGGGTGACACGTGTTTGTCGTGAAGTTTGGGTGCCTATTTTGTTGGGGTTCTCGCTTCTCGATGTGATCTTAATATTCCTGTCACACTTTGAAACTTTAATCTTTTTATTATTAATTAATGAATTCTTTTTTTCTGTTAAAAAAATGTATAGATCTGATCATCTACATATGAGTATTATAGGGTTGGTAATATGGTAGTCATTAATAGGATCATTCGTACGTAGTGCATGAATTTAACGGGCATTTGACTAGTAAATTAATATAATCGAATTTTAAAGAAGTTAATAAACATAGTATTAAACAAAAGAGTGGTCCAAGTTTCCAACGAAATAGGAGTAGTCCCAGGCGGTATCTATAAAGAAAGCTGTACCTTTCGCAATAAGAAAATGCCAGAAACGTTTCGCATTTTGAACTTTTGATATTTTAACTTTAATTTATAGATGTAGGGTTTAGCTTAACGAAAACTTTGCCAGCTAAATTAATTTCGAACCCTATTTTTCTCTTCCAAGGGTGTCCGGGCCAGTTTGGCTAATCTCGATTAGTTCTTGGGCCTGCGGACCAATCCCACCGTTCAATAAACTAACAGGAGGCTTATTCAATGTTGCAAAAAATCTTGTATGAATTATTTCAGAATAGTTGATAATAGTTAGGAGATTTTGAACTCGAAACCTAAGAGGACTAAACCCCTAAATCTCAGGTCTTGTTAATCACCAGGCCAATTTTTGGGTTTAATTTTGAAATCTATTTGTGGGATAATTTTCCAAACAACTGCTCTTCTGAAATTCCACAAAAGTAGATCTTTAAATTTTGTAAAAGTAACCAACTAGGGTTAACTTCGTAGGTCAGGACTCCTCCATCTCATAAGGAGGTCAGGAGTTCGAACCTCTCCACTTGTACTATTCACTTGTATTTGTTGGTTGGTTTATTTCTCTTCTTAACAGGGCTATTAATAGGGTTAAGCTTATAGTGATTGTAGATTTTGTTTCTAGTTTGTTGGGTATTTCTCCCCTCAATGGAACTTTAGTTAGTTTGGACTTATAGTAATTTTAGACTTTATTTCCAGTTTGATGTAATTCATACTTGTATTTTGCTACTGTTTTCAAAAACAAAAATTGAAAGCAATGAAAATAACATGATTTTTATTTCACAGAAAATAATGACATGATAAAGATGCATTTTTCTTGTCACTGAGGGAAAATTATGATTAACTTAAATACTATAAATATTACAACGAGCTTAATAAGGATATATAAAGAAAACATCATATTCAATGATGATCACTATGCCAGCAAGGTTGTCACATGAAACCTCGCCAATCAAATGCATGCTTTCCTAAATCCGGACCCGGGCCCAAAAAAAAAAAAAAAAGATCTCTAGATCTCTTTCAACATGAGGGCGACAACCCTTTTGAAAAAACATTGCACTCTTTTCTTTTCTTTTTTTAACAGCATAATTAGATCTAAGCATTGGGGAACTAATTGATTTCAGTCGAAATTAAAGATCATTTCTAACATCGATCGAAAGCACTGTGACTATGTTTTAACAAGGTAAACATAATTGGGAGGAGGAGATATTTAAATTAGGAAATGCTACAATACATTCTGTTGTGTGCTTACTAATGACCCCTTCACATGCAATATTTCTATGGTGCCTCAATGTGGTATTGGGCACCAGAGCCCCACTAAATCTAAGTTATTAGATCAAAAATAGATGAATCTGAGCCATAAGATGAAAACCACCACAAAAAGGACGGTGTTTTTGCTCTTTTTCCACGCAATTGTGCGTACTATAAACACAGGCTTTATTTACCGCAAATATAGGGTTTACTTACCACACATATAGGCCATAAATTGTGGTAAGTAAATCCTGTTTTTATGGTAAGTGTGATTTGTTTTTGTAATTTGTAGACCCAGTATTCATGGTAAATAAAATTGGGGTACCGGTGCCTTAATACCATTTTGGGGTACCACAGCCGTAGCGGTTCATATGGGCAGGGCTAGAATATTTGGTCAGTGGTAGCATGTAACTACGCATTGTGTTTTGAAAAATAAAGAATACTTACTGAAGAATTTAACGTCTTTCACTTGGGATTTTAGAATGCCTATATGTCGGTGCTTCACGAGCACAGAACAAACACTCCGGTGGTGCGGGCATTTGTAATTCTTGCATGAAGGAGGATGCCAATTATTTATAGGCAAAAGACATAACAAGGGCAAACTCTGGTTATTTTTTTCTAGCTAGATCTGAATCTTTTAAGTACCATCACCATGCATGAATCCAAGGAAAGACATCCTTATTATTATTTGTTTGAGGCCCATTTTTTGGGTGAGCCCCAAATTAGATTAGTTGTCCCAAGGTTGTTGTCCCCAGTGCTTGTCCCAAATGGCACCGGCTGTGTTTGGTTAGATAGTTCAGTTTAGTTTTGATGATGTCAACAGGTCTAATGAGTAGAGAGAGAGAAATGAGAAAAATAATGATGTTATCAAAACTAAAACTAAACAAGGAAACGAACAAGGCCGATTTGGTGCCACTCCAAACATTTGGAAAATGCAATTTTGTGGTGCCCGCTTTCGGGTCCCACACAAACAACCCAAACCGTTAAATAATTTTAGAATAATTATTATGGTGGTCTCGGAGAAAATCAGGCCCATTGGATATTTTTACGTTACTCATCTCATTCTTTGAGTTCTATTCAAAATTCAAGACCCTACCAGTTTGGAAGAATCGTCAGGAAAAGTTATAAAATTGTGGGCTTGGAAACCCATTGATCTGAATCATAAGAGTCGTAGGGCTCGTTGAGAAGAGCATCCAGTAAAAAATTTATCTTGTTCGGACATCGATAAGTATCAAAACACTAAAAATATGAATTTTTCTTACCTATTGATATCCGAACAAGATAATTTTTTACTAGTTGCTCTTCTCGACGAGCCCTACGACTCTTATGGTTCAAATCAATGGGTTTCCCGACCCCACAATTTTATAACTTTCTTAATGATTGTTTCGAACTGGTAGGGTTCTGAATTATGAATGAAAATCAAACGAATTAGATGAGTAAAGTAAAAATATCCAATGGGCTAGATTTTCTCCGAGACCACCTTAATAATTATTTTAAAATTATTTAACAGTTCGGATCGTTTGTGTGAGACCCGAAAGTGGACTCCACAAAATTGCATTTTGCAAACGTTTGGAGTGGCACCAAAACGGTGTTGTTTGGATCCGAAACAGGTGCTACGGACAGCTAATCAGAGCCACTAGGTGGTCGCCAATTGTATTTCATTTAGCGCCAGTTTTTCATTTTGCCGCATTTGTGGACCGCCAAAATGATGTCCAAACTTTGAACGAAAAAGAAGACTCGACCCCAGAAAAAACAAAAGCTATCACTACTTTGACATCTAATAGGGTTTCTCCTTAGGAAGGCGCCTCCTTCCAGTTCCCACTTCTCCTCTGCTCACTTGAGGTACTAATCTAAATTTCGACTGGCAGTTCACCTCCGTTCTCAATCCGGAGTCGATCGGCTCCCGCTTTCGTCCAGATCTATTTCCACCGTCTCATTTGATGGCACTTTGAGAATCGGTAGTTCGCTATATGGTATGATTTGTATTCTCTTTCCTACGTGATGTTTCATCCTCTCTCTCTCTCTCTCTCTCTCTCTCTCTCTCTCTCTCTCTCTCTCTCTCTCTCTCTCTCGTCACTTCTCCTCTTCTTTCCTATCTCTGTGACTATTAATATCTATGGTTGCTGAAGTAAGTTATCCTATTTTCTTCATTTTTGACAAAATCTACTGATTCTGAACCCTAAATTATGTTGCGATAGCAGGCGCTGCCGAAACCAGCAAGGGAAACGACCATGATGGAGACGCCGATGATTAGGGAGGAGAGTCGATACCTGCATCAACAAGGAGAGGTCTTCAATGATAACCAAGTAAAATGAGGTGTAAAGTGCTAATCCATTTAAAACCCTAATCATCGGCATCTCCATCATTGTCATTTCCCTCGCTGGTTTCGCCGGCGCCTACTACCGCAACATAATTTAGGGTTCAGAATCAATAGATTTTGTCCAAAATGGAGAAAATAGGATAACTAACTTCATCAACCATAGATATAAGTAGTCACAGAGATAGGAAAGAAGAGGAGAAGTGACGCGAGAGAGAGAGAGAGAGAGAGAGAGAGAGAGGATGAAACATCACGTAGGAAAGAGAATACAAATCATACCATCTAGCGAACTGTCAATTCTCAAAGTGCTGTCAAATGACACGGTGGAAATAGATCTGGAGGAAAGCGGGAGCCGATCGACTCCAGATTGAGAAAAGAAGTGAACTGCCACTCGGAATTTAGATTAGTGCCTCAAGTGAGCAGCGGAGAAGTGGGAACTGGAAGGAGGCGCCTTCCTAACAAGAAACCCTATTAGATGTTGTGAGAGAGAGAGAGAGGTTAATTTCTGAAGTTGTACGTGGGTGGGTCAAAGTAGTGATAGCTTTTGTTTTTCCTGGGGTCGAGTCTTCTTTTTCGTTCAAAGTTTGGACATCATTTTGGCGGTCCACAAATCCACCCAAATGAAAAACTGGTGCTAAATGAAATACAATTGGCGACCAACTGGTGGCTCCGATTAGCTGTCTGTAGCGCCTATTTCAGATCCAAACAGCACCGTTTTGGTGCCACTCCAAACGTTTGCAAAATGCAATTTTGTGGAGTCCACTTTCGGGTCTCACACAAACAATCCGAACTGTTAAATAATTTTAAAATAATTATTAAGGTGGTCTCAGAGAAAATCTGGCCCATTGGGTATTTTTACGTTACTCATCTAATTCGTTTGATTTTCATTCAAAATTCAGAACCCTACTAGTTCGAAACAATCTTTAAGAAAAGTTATAAAATTGTGGGCTCGAAAACCCATTGATCTGAACCATAAGAGTCGTAGGGCTCGTCGAGAAGAGCAACCAATAAAAAAATTATCTTGTTCGGACATCAATAGGTATAAGAAAAATTCATATTTTTAGTGTTTTGATACTTATCGATGTCCGAACAAGATAAGTTTTTTACTGGATGCTCTTCTCAACGAGCCCTACGACTCTTATGATTCAGATCAATGGGTTTCCAAGCCCACAATTTTATAACTTTTCCTGACGATTCTTCCAAACTGGTAGGGTCCTGAATTCTGAATAGAAATCAAAGAATGAGATGAGTAACGTAAAAATATCCAATGGGCCTGATTTTCTCTGAGACCACCAAAGGTTGTGTTTGGTTAGATAGTTTAGTTTAGTTTTGATGATGTCATCAGGTGTAATTAGTGGAGAGAGATAGAGAGAGAAATGAGGAAAATGATGATGTCATCAAAACAAAAACGAAAACTAAACAGGGAAACGAACAAGGCCTTTAAAATTATTTAGCGGTTTGGATCATTTGTGTGAGACCTGAAAGTGGGCACCACAAAATTGCATTTTGCAAATGTTTGGAGTGGCACCAAAACGGTGCCATTTAAGGTCCCACCAAAATGGGCAAATGGGATATCTTATAACATAATTTGTGGGACAACAAATACTCCACAATCCAAATTGAATCAATGAAGAATCTAGTTGGCCACCAAAAGAGATTTCAATGTCTTCATTAAGTTTCAACCAGACCTATTAATTAAAGGCGGAATAGTTTGATTGGGTTTAAGATGCACCTTCATCGAAACCCGATTGATAGTGAACTAAGTCTTTTGCTATAGTTGAATGTACAGTAGTCACACGACCGCAACACAATTGTGACGATCGAGATTGTTGATCTAAACGGTTCGAATTTAACGGTGATTCAAACCGTCTATTTTTTTTTCAAACCGTCTCATTTGATATATATATATATATATATATAGATTTTTTTTTTTTTTGCTAATTCAAACCATCTATTTTTTTTCATATTATAGAGTACATCATTCGTACAAAGAATGAAGTTGATCATGTATCGTTTGACATTTAATCGGCCAAATAGTTTTATTGAAATTACTACTGGTGGTTAAAAATGAAATACTTACGTGACCATAGAGGTTAGTCACCCAATAACTATTCTAATATATTGTTGGGGCAATTGTAAGACCCCTTTTTGTGACTAGAAAAAAATACTTACTAAAACTATATGGTTAGTGACCAAAATGCAAGTGGTCATATTGTTTCTTTTTCGGTGACCAAAACGCGAGTGATCACTAATTATTTCTTTTTTCGTGACCAAATGCAAGTGGTCACCAAAGTGTAATGGAAACTACGTAGTTTTGGCAAAGTATCATTTTATATGAGTAAACAAGTGGTCATTGAAAATATTAAACATGTCTTTGGTGACCAAAAGTAATTATTCTCCGAAAGTATACTTTCAATGACCAAATATTACTCACAAAAACTATTTTGAGTTTCTGGCGGGCCATTTTGGCGGTGGCGCCAGCGTTTCTATGACCAAAAAAAAAAAAGTTAGTCACTAATTGTCCCATATTTGGTGAGTTAATAAATTTGGTCACTAATTGTGTCATTTTCGGTGACCAAAACGGGGTTGGTCACAGAAACTGGTCACTAAAAGTGTAATTTCTAGTAGTGAATCTTTATTGAATGAAATGGGGCAATTTTGGAGCGAGCACATAGGGCCGTCCGATGGCATCGATTCTTGCGTAGGCCCACTCAGAATTCAATTTTGAGATGAATCAACGGTTTGGATTGACCGTTTGGGATCCACAAAGGGGGTTCTCGGTGCCGTCTATGCATAATCAGTACAGGATTTGGCGGTACCCCGTGTATTTCCGCTTTTCAAGTGCTATTAATTGGTTGGACTGGACAAATAGCATCTACCTAGCTCGTCAATTCGAATAATATTTGACTACACCTTCATGTCCATTTTAGTGATCTATCTTGATCGTACTTAATTTTAGTGATCTTTAGTTTCTGTTTTGTCAAAATTAAAAAATAAAAAATAATTGGGGTAATCATTCTCTCGAGAGAAAAATCAAGTAATATAAAAATATGAACTGAAATTAGAAAAAAAAAAAAAAGTTAATTAAAGACGTTGTCTTTGACCTTTTTTCCCATTTTAAGTGAACTATTTTATCTTTTGGTCATTCTTTTTCCTTACTTTTTAGATTGATAGGAACAAGTGTGCCAAATAACGGAAATCTACGAAAAATTAAAAAACACTTATAGAAATATCAAAAGCTTTGGTCAATCTTTTTCCTTACATTTTAGATTGATAGGAACAAGTATGCCAAATAACGGAAATATATGAAAATTTTAAAAACACTAATAGAAATATCAAAAACTTTTTTGAGGTGGCCAAAGGGCCCGTTGGTAAATTTAGTCCTTGTCATGATGGACTCGCTAAGAAAAAGAGGAGTAGTAGTTTACATGAAAAAATTTCCCGAAGTGGTCCAGGAAAGAAAAATTAATGGTCCAGATCGACCATTTCAGAAAAAGTTTTCATGGATTCTCACATTTTTATCAGAAAAATCGTTCATGTTAAGGTCCAAATTAATTGAGGGAATTGAAAACACATTGTATAGACTAATACAATCTCATTTTAGATAAATATAAGGCCAAAAGGCATTATAGAAATTACTTTCAAAGTACAGGAGTAGTTTTTTTTTTATCAGTAAGTACAGGAGTAGTTTAACAAATGTAATATATGGAACCTCAAAAAATAGAAGAATAAAGCAACCAAAACCAAACTTAGCAAAAAAAGGAAGGCAAAAAAAAACCAAAACCTAGTTACAAAACAGAAACTTTTTTCCCGTTCAAGTAATATTTTTATCAAATGAGCACGGGAATCGATCACTTTGCATATAGATCATGCTTTTGTAAATACATTTAGTGACGAAAACAGAAATCTTGTGAGGTACTGGATGGCAAATAAAATTTATTCAGGGTTCAAAAGGATTATGGTAAACAAAAAATAATCTGAAATGGGTTAAATTAAATTTATCAAGTGTTTGAAAAGACAAAACACGAATTTTTACTGTGAATATAGAATTTCACTTGAACAAATAAAATTAGGGGCTTTTGGAGGCCGGCTCTGTTTTTTAAGCTCCGTACTCATCCCAACTCTGACAAATAGATTCATTCTTTATTTCAGTCTTTCTTATTCGAGCACCGCTACATACCCAGAAAACACACAGAATTTATCAAGAATTTGAAAATCAATGGCTCAGTTCAGTTGGAGTGAATTTGGGCCATTGGTATTTAAATTCTGAGTAAATTCTGGGTATGTTTTCTGGGTGCTTAGACTTTCCCTATTTATTCCTATGCACGTGATGTACCTTAACGTCTCTCTCTCTCTCTCTCTCTCTCTCTCTCTCTCTCTCTCTCTCTCTCTCTCTCTCTCTCTTAAATTTTAAAATGGTTTCTAATTTATTTTTTTTTTTTTGTAGATATCCATTTTTTTAAAAAAAAAAAATTACATATTTGGAACCTACTCGATGAGATCTGCAAAACGAGATCCATATTTAATATGAAATTATGTGAAGACAAAAAAAAAAATATAACGTAGTTCACATAGCCTTAGCATGGTTCACATAGTTTAAAAAGTTTATTTGTTGTGGTCTTTAGTTGATTTACATAGCTCACATAAGCCTTAGCATAGTTCGATAGCCAAAAACGTTCATTTGCCGTGGTTTTTTCCTTGATTCACATAGTTCACATAGCCTAAAAAGTTCATTTGTTGTTGTCTTTAGTTGATTTATATAGTTCATATAATATAAAAACATAGTTTACATAGCCTTAAAAAAAGTTATTTGAAGTAGACAATTCGCCAGTTCGTTATGTGAACTGCACAGTTTACATAGCTAATTGGCTATGAGAATTATGTGAAATGACCGAATGTGATTTGAGCAAAAAAATCAACAATCTCCACAATTCTCGTAGCCAGTTCGTTATGTGAACTGCACAGTTCACATAGTGAATTGACTATGAGAATTGTCTATGAGAACTATGTGAACTGACCTAATGTGATTTAATGAACAAATTCAACAAACTCAACAGTTCTAGCCAGTTAGTTGTGTGAACTGCGGAGCTCACATAGCGAATTGGCTATGAGAATTGTCTATGAAAACTATGTGTAGACACCCCTATTTTGACCCGAGAAACTTGTCAAGCATCCCCGATGATGAAAATGCCTGATAAGAGCACGCAAAACTTGATTGTGCACTTGGAAACCCCTCCAAAACCTCTCCAAAATAAACCCAATCTTACACCACCTTCTAGTACATTCAAAACACTCTTTTTTGATATATAATATGTCTCAATCCAATTTGAAATGAGGGAGATATGCCCGTTTTACCAAAACAACTTGTTTTCTCGACCTTCTGAGGGTAAAATGGTCATAGATTTTGATATAAAAATCATCTTGGGTTCAAACCACTTGGGTTAGAAAATAGACTTGACAAGCTTTCCAACACTTCGAACCATGTGCAAAACAGAGTTTGGTAGCATCCAGAGCGGCCCCGCGAAGTTTAAAATATTGTGCAGTCTCATGGTCCAGGCGCCTGGATTCCCCAATTCCAGGCGCCCAGAATAACTTCCAGTGGGCAATCTGCAGCTGGTTTTTGATGAAACTATGGGCTCCCCCCTACATTGTCCCACGTTTTCTTCATTCCAAACTCTCTCCAACAGACTCTGCCTCCACATTTTTAAGTTCAAAAATCTATTTTCCCTCTAAAAATCTACCCCAAACTCTCTCATTCTCTCCTTATAAATACACCCCCTCTCCTCCATTTCAAAGAGGAACAACTCTCCTCTACTTCCTTACTGTCACTCTGCTGTAATATTTCCAGAATCCATATTCCCAGTCCATTTCCTCTGTTTTCTTCATTTTCTAGCCCACAAATCCACCTTTTGATCATCAAAAACTCCCACATTTCAACCATCCATCATCAAACTCGATCAAAACCAAGACAATCAACTTGTCTCTGTTCCAAAAGACCTCTTTTAGTTTACATAACCACCAAAAAACATCCAAACCTCCACCAAAAGTTCACCAATCAAGTTCTCAAGGTAGTTTTCCTACTAAAAACGTTCAAATGGGCCCTGAGGAGACACCACCCATCCTTTCCTGATTCACAATATCAGGTTGAGGCTTTGGGAGGGTTGAAAATGCTACAAGAGGAAACATTTCACTTGCACCCACATCAGGCCCAGGCGCCTAGACTTGCATGGTGTAGGCGCCTGGATTCTCTCTCTTCTCTTATATTTTTTTTTGCTTTATTTTCATTTTAGCATGAGCATATAAGTTGTTTCATATCATTCATTGTAGTTGTTTACTTTGTGTTATTCAAATCATCAATATAAAACATGATCCTTGGTATTTAGAAAGCAAAATCAAGTGAATAAGGACAATAGTGGGGTGCCCATGGTTTGCATCATGATCTTTAGGTTTATATAGGTTACAATGGCAAAGAACATTCCAGTATACATGATAGAACAAGCATAGAAAGTTGCATTCATTGGTTATTTTGAGTTTTGGCTAGAAGGAGGTGTTTGCCTGATGAGCATTCCAGGCGCCTGCATTGGGGGATTCTAGGCACCTGAAGTCAATCCAGGCGCCTGGAGTGTCCTTTTCTAGGCACCTACATCACCTCCAGGCGCCTAGAGTTGCTTGATCCAGGTGTCCAGAAAGCAGTCCGGGTGCAAATCATGTAATGTTCGTGGATTTGTTTTAAGGGATTTCTAATACTGTTTGATCATGTTTAGGGTTGTTTAATGCGTTATACATTTGTATTTTACTTAACATTGCATACTTCCCCTCATGACATCTGCACAAGCATCCATGTTCATCTCATTAATTTTGTTGACTCATTTACGTGCTCTCAAATGAATTTGCAACTAAAGTCCACTCAAACGATATTTTCAAAATCCCTTGAGCATTGAGTAAAGACCGGTGATTTCACCGGGCGAGAGGGGTGCTTTAAATTCCTTACCCTCTCGTAACCTAGCTCCCGAACCCGAGAAATCTCGTTTTAAAAGGCCAGTGAAATATTTTCCATTCTAAGGGCAAAAGAGTCATTTTTCAAATGGTTTCTCGGGTATGGTCCTCAAACCCGAGTGGTGACTCCATCAAATCAATCAAACCGATTTCCTAAACAATTTTGTGAACCTCCGCTGGGTGTTCACACTATGTGAACTGACCTAATGTAATTTGAGCAACAAATTCAACAAACTCAACAGTTCTCATTGCCAGTTTGTTATGTGAACTACATCACATAGTGAACAAATTATGAATTGATGTAGATAGTGGTTGTGAGATTTGGACAATTATTGTTGACTAGATTCACAGGCCAACCACACAATTCACATAGACCCACAACATCTAAACTACATAGTTCACATAGGCTTATCATACGGAGTTCACACAGGGTTATGCAGTTCAAATAGACAGTTCACGTAGACAGTTTACATAGCCAAACCATACAGTTCACGTAAATGTTCACATAGCCCCACCATATACTAAAATTAATTTTTTTGTCTATACGTAATTTCATATTGAATATAGATCTCATTTCATAGATCTTGTTGAGTACATTTCAAAAATATAAATTTTACTAAAAACGGACACGTACAATAAAAGTTTTGACATTTTAAAGTTTATAATTTAAACAAACAAAAATGAATGGCATAATAGTAAATAACCAGGAAACAAGTACAGGAGTCTTTGTTTCAAGATTGGGATGAGTACGGAGCTAAAAACCGAAGTCGGTCTCTAATTTTCTAATAAAATTAGGATCATGTCCATTGTCCTCCATCCGCACCACTCCATTGATCCAAGCAGTTGACATCGATTGCTCAATCCTTAATACATTAAGGCCAAGGCTTAATGCCCTCAAAATTTAGTAGGCCTCAACTTGTAGTCTATATGTAAATGGGTACTTATACCTATTTGTTTGAATTCTTAAATTTCATTATAATTAGGTAAAAATGTTGTGCATTGGATAGTACTTTAGTCTTTATTTCTTTCAATAATATGAAAGATTATAATTCTATTGCCCACGTAAAATTAGGTAGTGGGAATGATTATCCCTATGCTCTTCCGTGTAAATCCAACACACACTACCTACTTTTGTTAGGGATGTTGAAGGTCTATAAGCCTTTTTTTTTTGCCAAGAGAGAAAAATTCATTAATCCAACTGTGATGTCGCATATACATGGAAAAAGGCGCCGGCAACAAGTGGAGACCAAGCGAAGCTAGCATGTTACGACTTAGTTTCAGGCCTACAAAACAGAGCACAACAGCCTGACAGGAATAAAAGGCACATACAAAACCTAATTGGGAGGCGAACAGAACAAAATACTAAAACAAACAACAAATAAGTAACGCCTACTCCCAATAAACTATACGAAGGCATCTAAACGAACACACATGAGCAAAATACACTAGCACCTGCAAAAAAAAATTAGAGAGGAATAAGTAAATAAAGGATACTAGGGCAGCGCGCACGCTGCGTAGTACGATAGACATGATGATCAAAATACTCCGTAGCTATCATCAATGAAGCGTGATCATTTACGCTTATGCCTGGCCAAATCTGTGGAAGACTTGACAGATTGACCACCGTCAAAGTCTTTTAGCCTTGAGAAACACCTAAGAGCCCTGCAAATCTTTGAATTAACCAAATGACGTCCTCTCTTCTTAGCACTGCTAGTCCTAGATGCCTTGAGTCACATAGACTTGAGATATCTCAACATGTGGTTGGATGAATGCGCCATATGAAGATCTTCATCCACAGAATCAGTGTTCATGTCAGATCCAATTTTTTGATCTTGCGACGATGGTTGTTACAGATGCTGAGCTGCAGAATCATAAGAAAGGACATCCTCGAGGAAAGGACATCCTTAGAGACATCTTCCTTGAAAGTATAATGCGCTTAGATCTGAGGTTCCTCACAACTGAACCTTGATGTGCAAGAGTTACTTCTATACTGATCGAAGGTGTCTCAATATCTCCAATTGACATCAGAACCGGCTCTCCACCAGAAGTATTTTCTAACTCGTCAATGGTGGAGGTTCTCAGTACAAAATCTTGAGAGTCACAAGTCATAGGGTCCTCAGGAGACCCGCTAATGTCGCGGATCTTGATGGGTGAGAAGCTCAATTGATGGGGAAAAAAAAAACACCTTGGTAGCTATAAGGGTAGATTGAACTTTTCAATCAATTAGAAGGAAGTCACGTCCCAATATGACTGGATATTTTCTCTTAAAAGAATATTGGGAATAAGAGCCTCGTTTATGACCCCTACCAACCCAACTATAGGTGTGTTACGCATGAATCCCTCCATCTGTGCCTCCCTATTTGGTGCAATCCCTCGCAGAGTAATGCCTTTTCATAGTGTGCTTGCCTCCGTCTTTTCTAGTATGGCACCTTTCTGAAATCCGTTCAACCTTACTTTGTTGAGTTGGCATATGGTGACCCACGTGAGGCTGTTGTATGGCTGTGACTAGGTTCATAAGCACTAGAATTGCCCACGATAGACGTTGAGCATTGCAGACACGTTTGAGAGGCATGAAGCCAAGGTTCTGAATCTCGTACCGGACAGGGTACCGGTTTTCTTACTAGTAGGGTACGGTACCGGTACCGGACAGATACCGGTACCATTTTGGATTAGCGGTACTACCTGTATATGTATATATATATCTTAAATTATATATGTCTTAAATTATGCATTTAAATAATTGTAAAAACCCCAAAAATTATTAATTTGTTATATTTTTCAACAATGGAAATTCATAATAAAAATTATACAAAATAGGAGTACAATAGAAACCTTTTGAATTACTGTGTAGTGTGTACTACTTTAATTGGTTGCACCGTAGCAACCACACAGGATGATTTTCCTGGCTTCCTTGTTTATATCGACAATATCAACAGATCTACTTTTACTCATCTTCTTCTCTTCTATCACAAAACCAAATCTAATTTTTTCTTCCCCTCTGTGTTCCATGGCCGAACATGTAAACCTCATCCACAACGAAATCTCTCTCTCTCTCTCTCTCTCTCTCTCTCTCTCTCTCTCTCTCTCTCTCTCTCTATATATATATATATATATATATATATATATATATATATATATATATATATATATATATATGCATCAACGATGGTAGGACTACGGAAGGTCTGCCGATGACAGGTCCGAAGATGAAAGGTCCAACGATGGTAGGTCTACGGAAGTTTTCTCTCTTCTTCCCTCTTTCTTCCTTGATTTTTTTTTCTCATTTTTACACTGTTGGTTGGAGGGGAATATGATCTAAGTGGGAACGGCTGCAAAAAAATTAAGAAATTGCCGTTCTGCAATTTCTCGGGCGAAACATCCGGTACCTACGTACCGTCCAGTATCGTCCAGAATGACCGGAACCGACCGGTATTGGCCGGAATTGAGGACGGGACGGTATTATAAGGTGACGTTACCGTTTTCATGCAAATCCGGTACGTACCGGCCGATACGGTACGAGATTCACAACCTTGCATAAAGATCATTATTGTTCCCATTAACCATTCCCTCAGCAAGTTTGGCTGCCAATGCTAAGAATAGCCTCTCGACTACACAACCCATATGGAAAGGAATCCTTCACGAAAGACTAAGTCTTACTTGATGCCACCTTGATGTGGGAATGCTTATCCTTGGTTTGAGTCATATTCAAGCTCTCAGTCGCGTGTAACCAACCAAACAATTTTTCAGGACCCACTAGATCTGATGTAAAACCAGAGTCATCAGTATGATTACTAATAGAATTGAGTCCTGAACCATTGAGTACATTCTGGTCGAAGCCATCATCAGACGAGATAGAAAAAGAGTCACCATCATTGGGATTCATGCGATAAAGCTCCTCCCAATGTGGCAGAGGTTCACAAATATCAGTTGCAGGGTGACCAGGATTTTCCATTGAATATGCTAAATCTTCCACTAAATCTTCCCCCAAATTAATTTACACCATCACTTCCAACCTAGTCAAATCAGCAAAAGAGGTATACAACAAGTCCAAATCAATGCTACGTGTGTTTTTTTTTTTTTTTGGAAAGTTCAGAGGCACTAAATAAGGTACTAACTAATGCACATGTGACATTCTTTTAGTGGACGAGTGCATCTATGTATTATATCATGCGTTAATATATATGATAATGCCCTGTGTGTACATTTAGGTTTTTTTTTTTTTTTGGTACGTAGGAAATAAAACATAATTAAACTCTTTCAAAAGCCATCCCCCTCATGTCAGCTTCCAGGAGGGGAATGATGTCCACAGGTGGTGTGATGTGGGAAACCCACTTGTGCTCTTGTTCCATGCTAATGTTTGCTAGTTTGTCTGCAACCATGTTTCCTTCACGGTATGTGTGCTTCAACAAGCAACCGGTCGTAGCCATAGAGCCTCGCACTCTTGGATGAGGATCCTGTGTGGTGAATGTGCAGAGGTATCTCCAGTTACAAGAGCTATTGTTGTTGCAGAATCCGACTTCACTTCTAGTGCCTCCATGCTCTGGTTTTCAACCCAGCTCTAAACCTCTGAAAATCCCCCATAATTTTGCTTCAAGGCTAGTGCAATCATCAAGTCTTCCACAGAATCCTAGAACCTAATGACCTTGTTTCTCTCTGAAAACACCAAAAAATCCAGCAAGCCCTGGGTTGCCTCGGCTGCTTCCATCTGTGTTAAGTTTGAACTTTCCTATACCTAGAAAATTCCAAGAAATAAGCTTTACATGTCTAATGGTGGCTGGGGAATTGGCAATGAAAGTTGTTACAATTTTAGAGCTAAATTTCAAACTATTTCTATGAATAGTAGCAGGATCAGGGTTAGTATTATAAAAAAAAAAACTTTCTTATTTATCGCAATCCAAATTGTCCATAGCGTAACTAGAGTCAACACAGATTTAAAGTAACCCCTTATATTAGCTCTGGATTATTTGATATTAGCTTGCAACCATATGTGTACATTTAGTGCTTGTACCATTGCTCTTTCTTATTATTATTACTCCTCCTTTCATCCCTTTGTTATGGTCCACTATGCTATTTTGGGTTGTCCCATAATAAGTATCCATGTTGAAAAGTTAGTGGGTAAAAGTTGATACATTTCTCATTTTGTCCTTAAAAGTAAATTCCATTTTGAAAAGTTAGTGGGTAAAGTGTAATTTTGATGTTTCTATCAAGGGCAATAATGGAAAGTAGAAATTTCTAAAGCGCAATGATGAAGTCTCCATAAAAAGTTGGATTTTCGAAGTTAGACACTTAAAAATGGATGAAGGAAATAGCTGGCTTAATGTTTAGGCATGTGGTCCGTGTAATTGTATTTGATTTGATTATAAACAACATTTGTTCATTCTAAAAAAAACTAAGCTTATATTTGTACACTGCTCTATCTTGAAGTTATGACCCATGCTTAACTTTTTCTCCCTTCCCCTCCTTTAGGATTTCATTACATTATATAGCGGCGGGAGGTGAAGGCCGTGGTTCTAGTTTTATACTCTATTATTTGTTTGCTTTTCTTCAAATCAATGAATTTTCATATAATCTGTGAGCCATTTATGTGGTGTGATTGATGTCATACTCATTAAACCCTTTTGTAGCTTTTTAGAATAACAAGACTAAATAGAAAACAATTACGGAGAAGAGAAGAGCAAGAGCAAGAGCAAGAGCAAGAGGCAATGATTGCATTAAACACCTTCATTCATGTAGCATTGGGTGTGTTTCGCCTGTACTTATTCATCATATCCACGTCACAGTATCCCCATCCAGAGTGTGCCAAAAAATCCAAACTTTTACTAGACCCAAGTAAATGCCGTCAATAGGCTCGCTAATGGCAATGAGGTTGATTGCCACAATAAATTGAGGGTAAATAAGCATACTTTTTTAAGATTGTGATATTTAATTCGAAGTGTTGGGTTAGGAGACTCTCGGTTCGTATGTCTAGAGGAGAGGGTAGCTATTTTTTTGTGGATCCTTGCGCACCATACAAAGCAAAGGCATACCAAACATCAATTCTGGAGATCGACTAAAACAATAAGTAAGCATTTCAATGCCGTACTCCAAGCTATGTTGCACCTTCATAAAATGCTCCTAGTGAGTCTCGAGCCTATACTTGCGAACTACCATGACAATAGATGGAGTTGGTTTCAAGTAAACTTCTGTTAAAAATGTATCTACTCATTCCATTTTGTTTCCTCAACTCCACCATATGTACTCACTTACAATAACCTACTCAAATTGTCGTAGAATTGTCTCGGGGCTTTGGACGAGACCTTCGTGTAGTTAATCCCTCAAAAGTTGGGCAACCTATAGCCAACAGGTGAATGGATTTTCGGGTGCTCTTTATGAGAAGCATTCTTCATGGGAGGAGGCCAACTCCGCTCTCTGACCAGATTTTGAAAGCCTTGCTGGGATGAGGGTAAATGTTGAAGAGCCAAATTTGGAAGATCGTACACCATTGCTTATCGATCCCAATGAAAGCTGCCATTAATGAGGAGGGACGAAGAGTGGGGAAGCAAATTTTGTGCCTCAAATTGACATAGTTCTTACTCAGTGCAGCAATGGTAACTATAATCCAGTTTGTGGTGATGAAATTTGGTAGTTTTTAGTACCCAATTGTACCTAAAAACTTTATTGTAAGGTAGTCAATGTAGTAATGAAATTTGTTAGTCTTTTGTAATGAATGGTTGTATTTCATACTTTGGAATATGTATGAATTTCTATGAGCCTACTGTGTGTGATATATGAGTTGTAAAAGTCTAACTTTTTATTTAGTCATATTGAATGGTAAATAACATATTGCAATCTAATTTTTTTAGATGTATGGAAAGTGAAATGGTAGGTACCCAATTGCCAATTGTTGAATGTAAAGTACCCATCTTTCCAAGTTGAAGGGCAAGTAAAAATAGTAGCTATAAATAAGACTATCTCTCAATTCAATATTTCATTGCAACTTTCTTTTACAAACACTAGTATTTTGCTTTGCATCATGTCAATGTCACATCGGACTTCGACCAACCCACGCCGGACTTCAACCAACCCACGCCAGACTTCGACCAACCCACGCCCGACTTGGAGCTCCAACGAGGAGCAGACAGTGGGGGTGTTTGGGAGCCTCATTTTCAGTTTTTCATTTTTAATTTTTTGGCTTTTTAGCCTTTTGGATTATGATCAAAATGTATTTTGGATTTGGTATGAGTGTTTGGGAGAAATGTGTATAACTCATTTTACAACAAAAGTAGTGTTTGGGAGATATGTGCAAAATACATTTTGTAGATCTTTTTGTTAATCAAAATGAAAAAAGTGAAAAATGAGAAGTCAAAAGCTCCTCCCGACCTATTTTTCACTTCTGCTCTAGATTGTGCATTTTGCAAAACTCATTCTCTGATAATGAGTTCTGGGGTGTTTCTCCCAAACAGCCAAAATGAAAAAATGAGAATGGGAAAATGGGAAAATGTGGCTCCCAAACAGGCATAATGCCTTACAGGCCTTGTACAAATGGAAGTTTGGCAATCAGATTTTGGGTTTCGTCTTGGCTACCTAGGAGTGTTGAAAAATCAAAAGGCCGAGTTTTACCCCAAAGGTGGTATCACAGAAATTCACATTGAAGGTAAGATTAAGACATGGAAGTATACTTACTACACCATCATTCATCAGATCCTTATGCATGAAGGCTTTTCGGGGGATGCAAATGAAAAAAAAAGTTATTGCAGAAAAAGAAGTACGGACTGACTATATTCAAGTTATAACATAGTTGGTTTTCATTTTTGCTAACTTTTTGTAGTACTTCTTCTAATTTTTTTTCCCTCTTTATGTAGATTAATCCGCGGGCTAGGAACATCAAAGACAAACAATTTCCCTTGATTGACGGATGGAAGCTTTGAGCGTCAGTAGATGGAAATCAATTCGTTGTTGTGCCTTTTACTATCCTTGTAATGAACCTCAAATAAATTAGTATATTTATTCGAAACTTGAATAAATCATTTTTTTAAGCCCTTGTAATTGTATCTCAAATAATTTTGTACAATTATTTGGGAGTTAAATAAAAAAAATTCTTGTATAAGAGAGCACTTGTGTGACATCCGTTCCTAACATGCATGTGTATTTCACGTGATAGCGCATTTCGTGCACGCATTCAGTTCATAAATCATTCGGTGCATGACATGTCATGTTATTAATAGTTCATGCATAGCTTAAATGCATACACCTATTATGTTGTGTTCCAATTATGCGTGTGGTTTGTAAAAAAAAAAAAGAAAAGGTCAAGTGGGGGGGGGGGAAGGATTAGGTTACTACTTATGGAAAGTTTTGGCAAAAAGGGACACCTCACCTCTTAATGGATGAGATTGGAAGACTTTGGAAAGACCAAGACTCCCACATTTCTGCCTAAATTTCGTAGGGAGAGAGAGAGAGAGAGAGAGAGAGAGAGAGAGGGAGAGAGAGGAAGAAGTGAGAAGCTTGTAAATTCTGGAGAAAGGCACGAATTTTGTTTTTATGGTATTTTAACTCCAAAAATTATGATATTTTAACCTTAGTTGTATTTATGTGTTATCTTGATCGTGTAAAATTTTCAGAATTTTTCGTGAAGCGTAGAATTTATTAAAAATGTTTTATTGAACTGCTGTCTGTGGGAACCTGTTGCTGGCAGCTCTGCCATGTTTTACGAAAATGGGCATAACTTGGCCTAGAAAACTCTAATTTTCATTCCCCTTGTTTTATTAGAAACTAGACACATAGGGATTTCAGAATCTATAAGCCTCATAGCCCAATTATTTCTGAGATATAGCAGGTTTTGGTTTAAATTTGAAGAAAATTCTGTTTTTGTAATTTTACAGCAAGTGACTGGTCTGTTTGGCGTTGGTTTAAAAATAGCTATTGAGCTCAGAAAATTCTGAATTTTTGCTATGATGTTCCTGCATGTGTCTAGTATTTGTGGTAAAAATTTCGTGAGAAAAGGATGCGTAGATTAATTCTGTAAATTCGGAGATCATAAGGCTGCTATGTGATTCTATGCATATTCATGCAATTCATCTGCATTTAAGCATGGGGGATGAACGAGAGACTTATAGATGTCCTTTAAATTATATTGTTAGGTGAGGATAGCGTGAGGAGGATCTCGGTTACGTCTCCAGACCGTAGAGGATAGAGGTTTTAGCAGTTGGTCTTTTGTCAGGTGAGGATGTACAGCTTCTATAATAAATAAGAAATGTTTTATTTTATTTTTTTTTCAAATTTGTCGTGTGATTATTACTGTTCCTGAAAGCTCCTTTGATGATTATTTTTAGAATATGATGGCAACGTTTTTGGTTGGATGGATCAAATGATTTTTATGATGGATCAAATGATTTTTGGTGTGTGGAAGGAAAATGTTTTATGCCTCTTGTGCCAATGTTTGCAAGCTTGGTTGCTGCTTGCTTTATGTTGTGCAAGCTTGGTTGCTGCTTGCTATTTGTTGTTGTGCAAGCTTGGTTGCTGCTTGCTATTTGTGGTTGTGCAAGCTTGGTTGCTGCTTGCGTTATGTGGGGCAAGCTTGGTTGCTGCTTGCCGGTAAGCTTTGCTTACCTTCTGGGTTGCACCTACCATTGGTGATAAAGAATGGCCCTCGTCACCGCCACTATATGTGAGCCTGTGAGCGAGGTCACGGTACCGTCATAACTCCCGGTCGTGAGGTAGACGACTCGTTGGCGCACTTGGTAAAAATTTATGTGATTTCTGTTACGAGGAATGGGTGGAAATATGATTATTGAGAATCCATTTTTGATGTGTTGTTGATATGGGTTTTGTGAACAAAGAAAGTTGGTTGAAATATTTATACAGTGGTTGATTTTTAAACTACAATCCATCTCAGGAGCTTGGACATTTCTTTTTATTGTGTTGCTAACGTACATTCTCCTGTAACCTTTTTGGTTGCAGATACCTGGATGAGCTAGATGTCGGTCCAACTACAGTGCCAGTCAGGAGTTTCTAGTAGTTGTTTGTAGCATTTGTCAGTCTGGGGTGCTTGTACATATTGGTTTGCGACGATGGTGTGGTTGTGTTGTGGTCCAGTACTATGGACTTGTATAAAGTTTTTGAGGGTTGTAGATATTTTTTTTTATTTTATATTATCTCTTTTGGTTGCGGGTATCCCGAGATGTGTACAGGTTTTGTTGGGTGGTCTTACCACTTTGGGCAGGTCAGGTCTTGCCGGAGTGGGATGCGACAACTTGTTAAATTTTTCATTTGTTCATCTATTAATCATTGTGTTAGGGTAATAGTAAAAAAAAAATAGATAGGCCAACAAGTAGCCAAAATCCCAAAACATTCGGCATTTTTGGAGGGAAGGACAAGAAACATTTGCAATCGAACATAAAAACAAAAAACATTTGCCATTTTTAAAAGGAACGACAAGGAACTTTTGCAATCGAACATAAAGATAAAAAAAATTAGTGAAGTGTCACTAATTTTTAAAAATTCAAATTTCAAACATAAAATTCAAAAAAATCACAACCCCACATCCGGCCGACCACCACCCCACCTTTGGCCGAGCACTTCCGGCGACCAAAAAAATTAGTGAAGTGTTACTAATTTTTAAAAATTCAAATTTCGAACATAAAATTCAAAAAAATCACCACCCCACCTCCGGTAGAACAATTCCAGTGACCAAAAAAATTAGTGAAGTGTCACTAATTTTAAAAATTTTAAATTTCAAACATAAAAGTCAAAAAAATCACCACCCCACCTCCGGCAGACCACCACCCCACCTTTGGCCGAGCATTTCCGGCGACCAAAAAAATTAGTGAATTGTCACTAATTTTTAAAAATTCAAATTTCGAACATAAAATTCAAAAAAATCACCACCCCACCTCCGGCCGACCACCACCTCACCTCCGGCAGAGCTATTCCGGTGACCAACTAAATTAGCGAAGTGTCACTAATTTTTAAAAATTCAAATTTTGAAAATAAAATTCATAAAAATCACCACCCCACCTCTGGCTGACCACCACCCCACCTTTGGCCGAAAAATTTCGGCGACCAAAAAAAATTAGTGAAGTGTCACTTTTAAATAAACTCAAATTTCAAATATAAAATTCAAAAAAATCAACTCATACCTCTTGCCAACCACTATCCCACCTCTCGTCAGCCACTTTCGGTGGCCCAAAAAATTAGTGAGATTTCACTAATTTTTAAAAGTTCTAATTTCGTACAGAAAATTCAAAAAAATCAACCCCCACCCCGACCGACCACTTCCGGCGGTCCAAAAAATTAGTGAGATTTCACTAATTTTTAAAAGTTCTAATTTCGTATAGAAAATTTAAAAAAAAAATCAACTTCTACCTCCGACCACTACCCATCTCTGGCCAATCACGGCGCCCATAAAAATTAGGGAGATTTCACTAATTTTTAAAAGTTCTAATTTCGTACAGAAAATTCAAAAAAATCAACTCTTACCTCGTGCCGACCACTACCCCACCTCCGGCCAACCACTTTTAGCGACCCAAAAAATTAGTGAGATTTCACTAATTTAAAAAAGTTCTAATTTCGTACAGAAAATTCAAAAAATCAACTTCTACCTCCAGCTGACCACCACCCCACCTTCACCACTTTTGGCGACCCAAGAAATTAGTGAGATTTCACTAATTTTTAAAACTTCTATTTTCCTATAGAAAATTCAAAAAATCAACTCCTACCTCTAGCCAACCACCACCCCACCTCCGACAACCACAAAATTAGCGACATTTCATTAATTTTTAAAAGTTCTAATTTCGTATAGAATATTGAAAAAAAATCAAAAATCAACTTCTACCTCTGACGACAAAAAAAAAAAAAGTGAAATGTTACTAAGTTTTAAAAATTCTAATTTTGTGCATATAATTTAAAAAAAAAAAACACTTTATTTTAAAGTTACCATCCCACCTCCGGCCGACCACTTTTGACAACCAAAAAATATGTGACATGTCACTAATTTTTAAAAGTTCTAATTTTGTAAAAAAAAAATTCAAAAAATCACACAACTCCTGAAACTACTGAAGTATTACTAATTTTTTTAAAAACATTTTGTGCCCAAATCTATTGGATGTTCACTAGTTTTTTAAAAATAGTGTCGCTTCTAAAACCTAGTGAATGCTCATGAGACTATATTTAGTGAAGTATCACTAGTTTTCTGGAAGTGTCCAAATCTAGTAGAAGTTCACTAGTTTTTAAGACCTTGTGAATGAGGTTATATCTAGTGAAATGTCACTAGTTTATCTATACTCAGTATAAGAAAAGGTCTTTGGTTTGGTCTTAAACTACTTCTGTGACTTTGGATCAAACTTCACCATTTCTATAGCAAGCAAAAACAACCCACTAAGCCAAATTCTCTAAAAAATGACTATATCCCATTGGTTCACTGAAGTACAAAAAGTAGAAGGAGAACACTTAAAACAATTCTAAAACTAATTCGCAACATAATTTAAAACTAGCATATAATCCTCTCAAATATATCCCACTGAGTTTGACTTCGCTTTTTGTCTACAAGAAGATATCAAGTTAATGTGTAATATGCCTATGCAATGGTTGTCCAATCAATACAAGCATATACGTATACGCACCTTTAAACACTTATGGAGGCTCAATGGGGCATTTTATCAAATAGGTAACATGCAACAATTCAACACAGATCTTTCTATCAAGCATTATACTTTTAAGACCTAATCTACTTAACCTCCTCGTAATAGTAATCTTAATTAAGAAACAAATAATCAATTAACAACACAAAACTCGCCGAGCAAGCCGAGCGCTACGATGAGCTGGTGGAATTCATGGAGAAAGTCTCTGCTGCCGCATCTGACTCCAAGGAACTCACCGTGGAGGAGTGTGCAACCTCCTCTCTGTTGGTATTGAACTGGTGGGTATGGAAAGTGGTGGTGGTGGTGGTTATGGAGGCTGCGGCGACGAGTATGGAGAGAGATTTTCACAGTCTTGTCATTTGATGGCGGCGAGTATGAATTCGCATTTTTTGTAGCTGTTGGAAAAAGAAAATCCTATCAAAAGCCTCAATCTACAAAAATAACGCAAGGGCAAATGCGAATTCATTCAAAAGAGGTAGAACAAGAAGAGATTGAATCGCAGAATGGCGACGGCTGCGTTGAGGCGAGAGAGGAATCGTGTCTCTCCTGCAATTGCATCCCTCAATCCCATCAACTCCCTTCGCTCCTCCCTCGCTCCTTCCGAGTACGATCCTAACCCAGTAGTTTATCGTGTGGATTAAAAATGTTAGATTTTTGTAACTTATCTGGAATTGAATAGTAGCGTTTGAGAATGGGAGGAGCTGTGTGTCGATTTCAGTGGAGGGGTAATCATGTCCACAAGGATTTTAAAATGTCCTTTTGGCTTATGTGTAAAAGAAGTGATATCCTTATAACCAGTAGAAAAAAAGTGTTTGTCCTTCTGTTAAAAAGGATAAAAAAAAATTGTTGTATTTTTGGCTAATTTTTCCTTAAAAAAACACAATTAAAAAAATTTTGGATGACAACCAATCATTCAGTTAAACAAAATGAATACAAAAAAGTTAAATTTTCAATGATATAAATTAATATAGCTTGACATAGTCCAAAATTAATTAAATAGATTAGGTTTTGCAATTATATAATTAATTTAATGCATAATCAAGTTTGAGACACTACAAGAGCAAAAAAGTCATTTAACTTCTTTTACTATTATCCACCCTCTCTTATTTATAAAACATCCAAACAAAGTAAAAAAATATCCCGCTGTTAAATCCCTCATCCAAACTATTTACTTTTTTGTCCCCTTCCATAAATATCATATCAATGTGGATCAATCCTCTAAAAATAATACTCCTATTATCTTATTCTCTCTCCATAACTTATCCCCAATCCTCCATCTAATCGGGGCCTCAGTGATTTGGAGATTAGGGCATCCACAATCGTGATACTAGTGTAAGAAATAGGGTAAGAGTTACACAGTTAGCAACATTTTTTTCATTTTTTGTGTCCAATAGTGTTGTTTAGGTGTTATTTGTGTCATAAAAAATAGTGGCAGGCATAGTTCAGGCAAGAACTGTAGTGGTACGGCTAAACCTCTCTCATGTGGGTCCGGTTGCTTTGACCAACAGATTCTTGTTGGGTTCTCCAAAAACCAAAGGGCATTGCATCATTCTCCAGGAGAGAGGCGGAGAGGTCATGGGACAAACCGAAAAAGTAAGGGAGAGAGAAAAAGGTCTAAAGTTGGGTCCCACCTTTATTGGTATTTATATATGTATGTGTACTTTTTTTACATTTTAACAACACTTTAACAACACCACTGCAACACATCTTACACTAACAATACATTTTGTCATAACAACACAAAAATAGGACCCACTTCTTACACATTTGTGTCATATAACACCACATTTGTGTCATAACCATTGGGGATGCCCTTAGGACTCGTTTGGATGGAGCTAAAGCTCCCCTTAAAAAATTATCCCCTGGTAAGGGGTGGGTCCTATCTCTTTGCCTTGGTTTGGCAACTAATTCTTCACCCCTTCTTCCTTTTCACGGCTATGAGGCTTTGTCCCGGAGAATTTTTGAGCACCCCTTGGCCTCCCCAAAAATTATCCGGTTGTGGAAGGGTGGTTTTTTGGCTATTTTGCCCCTCCTTATCCCTCTGCTATTTCACCAGCGGCAAGGTACCTCGCAAGCAACTTGCCACCAAGGCGACAAAGTCAGCTCCGATCTCAGAAAGTCAAGAGATGAAGATCTAGAAAGGTTATAAAAAAAAAAAAAAAAATCTGGAACCTGAGAGCAACACCTCCAAAGAATAGGGCTCTGTCCCAGGCTTACTTCCATCAAACATTTTCTCAACATACCCACTCTCAAACTTCATCACCGGACGACCATTAATTGTTGGAGCACCAAAACCACATAAAGCCCATCATTATAGATTAAGAAACAAAATTCATAATCTACCCATGAAACAAAAAACAAAATCGGCAAGCCATGCATCTAGCCAATCTTCTCTTTCACGGTCATCCAAGAAATTAGAGCTCCAATGGCTTCTTACAGGAGAGAGAGAGAGAGAGAGAGAGAGAGAGAGAGAGAGATGGTCTTCCATCTTGGTATTTGGACTGATTCGGTGTAAAGTGAAGTGTATAGGATTAAAAGTTTTTCAATGGTGGAGATTTGATTAAGAAATCAATGGTGGAGATCAAATACGGTTTTAATTAAATATATTAAAATATTGAATTTCTTAATTAATTAATTGATTAATATTTCAAATTATCCAAAATTATTTAAATATATTGAGTTTTGCATTTATATACTTAATTTCGTACATAATTAAGTTTAACACTGCACAAGGGCAAAAGACTCATTTGACAGCTTTTTCCATCTTCTATCCCCTCTTATTTTTAAAACATTCAAACCAAGTCAAAAGTTATCTCCTGTTTAATCTACCATCCAAATTATCTACTTTTTTGTCACCCATCTATAAACATCATATCAATGTGGGTTAATCCTCTAAAAATAATACCCTCTCTTACCTTATACCCCCTGTATAACTTATCCTCGTGAAATTTTAGCACCATCCAATCGGGGTCTTATGTCCAAGGCTCCAAGCAGCAAGTAGCAGAGTTATAAAAAAAAAGGGTCCAAGTCGAAAATGCTCCTTTGGAGTCGAAACCACTGTGGGACATTGGCATCCCTTTCCAAATCAGACGGTTGTGGGCCTCCTTTTCAATTTCCACCGCCGGATCTTCCATCACACTCGTACCAGTCATTTACGAAATTCAATTTCAAAAAGGCCGAAGAGGGAGAGAGAGAAAAAGACGAAACATAGTAGTAGTATCCTCCTCTCTCTCTCTCTCTCTGTCCCTCTCCTTCTCTCTTTCACCCCAAAACCTCGTCCAAGGCGCCGTGGATATACCGCCGACGCTGGCAGATTCCGATCAGTCCAGAACACATTCCGGCGTCGCCCACATATCAATTTTGTGTAAATCTCTGAGTACGTGAGGCGTTGTCGAGGGTGATCGAAAGCGAATTTGCAGTGTGTGTTTTTGTTTGGTTTATTTGTACATACTTGGTAAATGGAGCAAATTGAGACGACGTCGGTATCGGCCTTCGCTGATTTACCCCAGCAGAGTAAGGTACTTGCTAGACAGCTTAATTTCACGGCAAATGTGATATTGCCGGAGCATCCGCAAGCCGTGTTACAGTCCAGATTACTTGCATTAGCTCATCTACAGCAGTCGCAACCACCACGATCGGTGTCCCATTTACAACCTCAACAACCAAGGCCGAAAAAACTGCTTCCTGTGCGACCCCAACCGTGGTTGGCATCCCCACCACTGTGAGTTCAGTTTTCTTGGGGATTTTCTCTTTGCTTTCTCTATTCTTTTGCTTTTTTTTCTTTTAATAAATTAGTATCCGGCCGTGTAGAATAATACAGAGACCCAAAGACGGATGCAAAGGTGGGTTATGGGGACCAGGGCCACCCCAATTCAGGAAAACCTATATTCACCTATGATATTTTCACGTACAATACTTAACATGTTGGGTCCCATAATTTGTCATATACAAAAGAACTTTAATAGGCCGGAAAAGTTCCATATGGACTAGCCTAGCCCAATGCAGGAGCTAATAGCACGAAAGGGGGAGTCGAATTCAGGCCAAATCTTTTTTTAGGCCTGGTTACTAGGTGATTGACACTGCACCGACCTGGGTTGCCTTTCGTTTTTTTTAATAATCAAGTGTTTGCTTTTGTGTAAACTTTATATCCAATTAAAAACCAAATGACAATGAGTGGAGAGGTCGTAACATTATATTAAATGATCACTAATTCCATTCCCAAGCATTGTGGGACTATATTTGTTAAGAGCCCTCTCAAGTGTAGCCGCATTTGAGGTCTGTCACGTGTAGCCCTCTTTTTGGGTCTCTCATCGTGCTGCCCTTTCGCTTGTCTTGCATCATGGGGGTGAATTGTAAATTTTAAAATGTGGGGTGGAATTGCCCAGCTCTAATACCATGTGGAAACTTTATATCCAAACCCAAAACCAATTGACAATGAAAAGATAGGTATCAACATTAGATTAAGTTCCATTCCCAAGCAATGTGAGACTATATTTGTTAACAACTTTAATTAATTAGAGAGATTTCGTCTTGGAGATGAATGCGTATTAATGAACTGAACACTTCAAATATTTGATATTGGTGAATGTTATGTGCCTTAACTAAATGGAGTTTGTGCGCTATGGCCTATGCATACGTTAAGAGTGGAAAATAAAGTGTATTAGCGGGATTTTGAGAGAAAATGTGGTGATTTTTCAAATATTGTTACAATTTTTCTGGTTTGGGCTTCGTTTTGAATAAATATGGATTTCAGATAAGGAGATTTGACACAATTGTTCAAGCAAAATATCTCGTACTTGATTTTAATAAGCTTAAATTTGGATATCAGTTTTGAGTTTGAGAACTTCATCAAGACGGATTTGAAATGGCTGTTTACTTGGACTGATTATAAATCTTTTATGTTAGGATCAGAGTTATACGCGAAACTAAATAAATTAGATCACTATCTCTAATCTATTTTCCACTCCAGTTTCACAAGCCACCTGATGAATCTGAGTTGGGCTCCTCAGTCGTCTGACCTGCAAGAGAAACTAAGGACCCGGGTATGGTGTCAGCCAATACATCTTTGATGCTTAGGTCAGTCGAATTTGTACGTAAAAGAAGGCAGAGAAGCTCAAGAGCTTGACTATAAGACGTATGGTACCTTAGACAGGAGTAAATCACTTCTTCATATACCACTGGGGATAGAGTCCTAAAGGAACTAGGTCTGTTAGCTTTAGAAATGCCTATCTAACTGATCTTGTTGAAGCCACTACTAGCAATCTTGTTCCCTTTAGTGGAAGGGTAATCCTATTCTGCTTCAGGCATGTAGAGTCACTCCCATAAAAGGGCGGTTGTCAACAATCCCAAACCATGCCGAAGTCCGTTGGGGCAGTAGGATAATGGCCCCACAGTCTGCGAATCAGTTCTCCTCCTCGACTTGTATATGGCAGAGGAGGTGCCCGGGGCGCCCAGGTAGAGTGGTCGTTCTCGGTTGTCTGGTTCATACTCCTCCTATAACTAAATCACTCATATTTTCATGAACATTGAACATTAAATCCCTTGATTTCAAATCTGCATGTACTGAAAAGGAGCTTTGGAAGGTTATTGGTGGATGGTGCCGGAGGCTTGCCCGGTTTAGTTGTTTCTGATGCTAGAAAGTGTACATACCATGTTTCGTGTTGTTTGATGAGTAAATATTTTCACTGAAGACAATTTTCACAACTTTCCAATTTTAAAACTATTTGTCACCATAAGTTAGGCAAATAATAAGGAATTGCCTTCTTGTCAGAATTACTCTCATGAGCGGTGCTTGAATATTGTTGTCCCTTTTAAACGATACGGAAAAGAAAATGAACAGGGAGATGGCCCCTAGAATTACTTAATTCTATTGTCTCAATCCTTGACACTTCCATGAAATATAGCCCAATTGTTCCGTTAGGCTGTAAAGATCCATACAATCTTTGACTAAATCTCTATGTGTGATATTAAAACAGATTCCAATCCAGTTTTTACAGTGGATCGATATCTAGCAGAATGACACATGTACATATTATGTTATGGAAGCAATTGTGCATTCTTGGTTAACCTGCGATAACACTTTGCCACGGCATTGAACCTCTGGCAGCTGTTGGCCACAACACAATCAGTAAAGAACAAAATTGAGGTAATAGTCTTATTTTAGCTGTTGGCAACCTTTTGATGAACAGGAAACTTGCTAGATTTTCACCGTTTGTAGTGCCAGGGACATCAATATATCAACATAGTGAGTTTCAACTGGTAAAAAGCTGAAAACTTTAATGTTTCTGAGTTGTGACATCTATACCTATGTGATGCACTTCTTGTCATCATTCTTTGGTAAGAATCATGATCTACTTTTTGTGTCAAATATCCAGCATAACTTGTAAACTAGAAGATTCCATGATTGTATATTTCACAAGCCACCATACAATAGGAAAAAAAAATGCACTAGCTAGTTCAAGGAGGATTTAGGCGCATGTCTTAGCAGCACAGATAGAGGGTTCGCTTGTTAGAACCGAACTGCCACTCCCCAAAATGAGTAGTAGCCTAACCTGCTATCATCGTTCCATATCATCTAGTGAGCTATGGCAAACAAATAAGTAGCCTATGCTCGGATCTGAGAATACATTCCCTAATCAAAAGGTGCAAATGCCTATGCAACCAGAGTTAACACAGATGTAGACTTTAGTTACCGCCTTACCGGAGCCATTCTAAACTTGAAAGGAGATGGAAGATATGGCTTGTGGTTCAATGATTTGAAGCAGATAAAAAGTGTGGATTATTTGTTTGTTATATGTCAGCAAATCAAAGCATATAGATTACTTGCTTTCTCCTTTGTGTAATTGTGTCTGATGTTCGATTGGGTGATCTCTCTTTGTTTGATTGTTTCTTACTCACTTCATGCCACCAACGTTATAGTTCATATATTCTTTGATGCTTGCAATGCATCAGTATTGTTTGAATGGAGCGTTTTTCTTTGGGGTCACAGTATCCTTGTATAATTCTTTTGTTCCCCCCTACACCATTTTAGTTATACTTATCATTTCTTTTGTTCCCTTCACCGTTTTACTAAAATGTCTGTTGCTCAAATATGTCTTTGTTTCATCAGCAAGTCAGAGTCTCCAAAATCACGACAGCGCTGTAGCATCGTTGGAAAAGATGGCACTCCAAAGAAACAAAAGAAGTGCAATTGCAAAAATTCTCGATGCTTAAAGTTGTAAGCACATTTCTCTAACACGGATGCCAGTTACAATGTCACTTTAATCGTTGATACATGTAAACTCGGAAATTCTCATTAGCTTAACCACCACCACCATCTCGGAGCACCACCTTTTGATGGTAGGATGTTTGAAAATGCTCATAAAGAAAAAGAATGCTCTCTCTGTCTCTCTCTCACACACGTGTACACACTATTTCTAATCCTTTTGCTTGATGAATTTTGCAGACGTTTTGGAAAGTGGATGGGCTATATTGCTTCCTCTTTCTCTTTCTTTTTTTTTTTTTTTTTTTTCTCTCTTTCTTTTGGTGGTGGGTGAGCGGGTGTGGGTTTTGGGTGGGGGTTGGGACATTTCAATCGCCAAAGAGTTAGCTCTAAAATTGTTGCCAGTGTAATTTGCAGGAGTCAGACTTGTCAAACTACTAGATTTGGTCGTTAAAATCTGCTCTATTTGATAATTTGACAAGATATTATTATTTGGGCATTATTGCTGTTTAATGTTATTATGCTGACAGTAATAATCATCAGGTACTGTGATTGCTTTGCTTTGGGAATTTATTGTGATGGTTGCAATTGCACGAATTGTTACAATAACATCGAGCACGATGATGTTAGGCAAAAGGCTGTTGGAGCAACCTTAGAACGCAACCCAAATGCTTTCAGACCAAAGATTGCTGACAGTCCACATAGATTGCAGGATGGAAGAGTATGTATTCTGACTCTCTTTAGCAAATTAACCTAGTTTCTGTTGGTTACAGTTGTGTTCTTTGCTGCTTGATTAGTTTTTAACGTGAAGATTTCTACAGATCAGCTTTAGTGTTAACCTAAGTACTAGTATCTAACGATAGAGTATATACAGTATAGAATCAGAAGGCTTATTTTTCACTGCAGCTACTGCAAGGTGACCTATTGTATACCTTGTTTATTTTGTATACCACTTTGTGTTATTCCATAATGGGTGATTTCTCTTTTCCGGAGAACATAAATTGGAAATTATGGTAGTTTTATTGTTGTCTCAAGCAGTGCCTTATTTCTATTTCCACATGGAGAAAAATCGGATACATTTTATGATGAGAAATTTGTTTTAACGAGTCGACAGATTTTTATTTTACTTGTTTTGCTGTCTGACGAGGAAGCCAAAAAGAGATTATTATCAGTATATTCTGGGTCAACAAATGTGGAATCGAGCAAGAATGAATGCTTTAACTAAACCTAGCATACAAACGTGTTTGCTTTTTAAGTTGAATGGTAGATTTGTTAAAAAAACACTTTGCCCAGAATCCATTTCCTTCCAGGCCTTATGAATAAGTGGCAGAAGTAGAGTTGCCTATCGATTCCATGACTTTTCAAACAGCGAGAACGAACGCTTTTGACTAAATCTAGTGTACAAACATGGTTGCTTTTTATGGTGGGGGTGACGACTTTGCCCATAATCAAATTCCTTCTATTGCAAGCACAAAATGATTTGTGCCATCATCCTTGGCAGTTTTAGAGCTATCAAATGGATTATGCATCATGATCACCATACGTGGTAGAAGTAGAATTGCCTATCATTCCATGACATTTTAAGTCAGCGAGAATAAACGCTTTTGATTAAACCTAGTATACGACCATGGGTGCTTTTTAAGTTCATTTGTGGGCTTGCTAAAAAAAACTTAGCCCATTATCCAATTGCTTATATTTTAAGCACAAAATGAACTGTGCCGTCATCCTCGGCAGTTTTTTCAGATATCAAATCCATCACGATTACCATGCGCGGTAGAAGTAGATTTGCCTATTGTTTCCATGATTTTTCAAATAAGTAGTTACTGTAGAGGCTGCAAAGCTAGCTGCGCACAGCTATGTATCCATCTTGTCTGGGGTTGCCACTTAAATGAGCCTTGAGTAGTGATTATTTTTGCATTTAGTTGTTATATATTGCTATATTAGAGACAATAAGATGCTGCTATCAAGCTTGCTCTTTGGTTGTCAATAAGTACGGAAATTCCATCTCATAATGAATTTCTGTAGCTTCGTTTTGGTAAAGAATCTAGCTGTCACTTTTCATAGAAAAAAAGTTGGTCTATTCTATTGATGGATTGTAATTTGATAATTCTGCTAGTTTTTTTAGTAACCCTTATCTTTTACGTTTTATTTTTTGATTAAAATCATTCTTTGTTTTTTTTGGGTAAATCATTCTTTGTTAGTCAGATTGGTATGTTTTAAACTAATAAAATATTGCAGGAAGAGGCCAGGGAGGTTTCCGTGGTAGCAATACACAACAAAGGATGTAACTGTAAAAAAACTGGGTGTCTCAAAAAGTACTGTGAATGTTTTCAGGCCAATGTTCTGTGTTCTGCGAATTGTAAATGCATGGACTGCAAGAATTATGAAGGAAGTGAAGAGAGAAGTGACCTTTTTCATGGGGGGCATGCTAATTCCACTTCATACATTCAACAGGCAGAAAATATAGGGATAAATGGGGCTATTGGGACTTCTTGGCTTAGTACTCCTCCATCTTCGAAGAAGTGGAAAAATCAGCAACCCATTTTTGGCTCAACAGCTAGTGATCAATCTATTCATGGCACACAGTTTAAACAGGTTAATTTTTCTAAGCATCCCCTTGTATTACTCTGCTGTATGGTTTGTTGATATGAAAACTGGTTGATCCAGAATTCCTTGGAAACATATAGCATTTTTTAACAAAAATATTGGAAAAATATTGCATGCCCTTCCACTGAATTTAGATGGCTTTATTTCCATTTCTTTCTTGAGGTTATGTATTATTTAGGTACGCTAATCTATCTGTATATCGGCAGTTGAAGTTTCAAAAGTACTTTGCTTAAAATGAGGGCAACTTATATCCAATCTTTATTTTGGGTGGCCTAGTGATGTTGCTTTCTGTAGATTTTGGCATTTTGCTTTATCTGCCCCTTTTGGTTCATTCTTCTAGTACAGAAATTTTCCTTATGTCACTAACATCAGAAAATTTCCTATTTCCTTTTCATTTCTTCCATCTGCATTAGCAAAGAAACTTATTATTTTCTATTTTACTCAGCTAAACCATTCAAGAACTTCTGCTTGCTCTTCTTCTCTGTTTTGTACATCAGCAACCTCGATGGGGTCTATCAAATTGACGTGCAGGTACTAGAAATTTGTTCTTTGCAACTTTTGATGTTCTTGTACGTCCCCAAGAAGTATGTTTTCTGCAATTCTACTGTTATATATTTTGAAGGCTTGTCCTTTTGCTTTCAACAACTTACAAGAACCATGGATAATTGAAGGTCTCAGTTAGCAGATGTTCTTCGATCACAGGACGTGAATGAGCTTTGCTCACTTTTGGTCATAGTTTCTGAAGAAGCTACAAGGGCTGTTGCAGGTCAATATGCTGAAACTTTGCAGGGTTGTTTCATTGTTTATTGGATTAGGATTTACAATTACTAGGTAGATAAAGAGAGGTATGTTTTTTCTGCATTTCTTTTCTTTGTTTTTTTTTTTCCCCCTACTTGAAGTTTGAATTTATTTGGCCACATTAGTTACCTGCTGTAGTAGTTTCTAAAAGATGACTTGTGTAAGAGAGGTTTGTGTTTGAGTATGAATGAGCTAGAGAGGTAAGAATAATTAATGGTAGAAATGCGAGAAATGGAGTGATGTGAAGAAGAGAGCAAGTGTGCAAAGAAAAGACTAAGGCAATGGAGCTCTTAGGCTAATCCATGGGGCGTGCCCAAGTGATCTAGAGTGAATAGGGTGATATCCCTTGAGAGAATGTTCTCCTCTCAAAATCAGTGACCGCCTACTTTCTCTCTCTAGAACACACACTGTCAATCAAATCACATCAGGGAATTGTGAAGGAAATGTCTCATATTTATAGGCACCTTGGGTCAATAATTAGGCGCCAGGTGTCTCCCTATAATATGAGGATATGTTCCCTTTCCGTACACCCTGGACGCACGGGTGACGTCACCCACCGCGAGGCTGACCCTCACAGCTACTTGGGCGGGCTACTCCACCTGCATGGATTGACACCAAGCCGCTTGATCCCCTTCCATTCCCGTAAGGGCAAGGTCATAACTTGTTTGGTCGTGCTTGTACCACTACCAAGCCTCAGAGAGCCCCTCGGGTCTTGCTTTAGACCGGAGCAAGTATTTACTTGGGCAAATCAAGTAGATTAGCTTCTCGCGTTCTTGCCCATGTCTCTGGGCCACGCTAATCGTAGCCCCTATAGTCTTTTCTCCATGTATGGATAGCGGATAGCCTATGGCAAAATATACGTTTTCCTCATTGGGTCTTATTGGCGTGCAATGAACTCCCGCTGATGTTGCGGCTCTTGTGCGAGCCGACCCGCTCGACTTTGCCACGTGTCGTGCAGCCCTCATGTGACACCTGTCAGCATGCCATAGGGAGGTCAATTTTGACTTTAGTCAAAAAAATTCTCACCGCTGACCTTCCCTACAACTTGTGAAACGGCAATTGAGGATTAGTTCTTTCTTAGATCAAATTTTCTTTTGGTACTTATATAGTTTAAGTATGTGTGCTGCAGAATAATCCCAATACCATGCTTTGTTTTATGCAACACAGGAACTTCACACTAAGTGAAATGCCGACAACACAGGCTTGAAATATGTTCTATTTCTCATTAGTCTCTCCAGCCAAAACAGTCTGTTATTTATTTTTGCTAGTTTTTTTTTTCTTCTGTCTGAGGGGTATTACTTGTGCTTCTTGTCATATTAGAAACGTCTCTTATGAACTTTGAACAATTTCATGTGAAATCAATCACCGCTAGGGGTGTAAATTTGGCCTAGACCAGCCAGGCCCATAAATAGTTGGGCTCAGGCTAGCTCGGTCCAATGGGCTTCCACAGAAAATAGAGGGGCCGGGCCCACCCAATGTGTATGGTAAAGGCCTAGGTCCAGCCTGCAGCCCTAACATATTCGGCTAAGGGCTCTGGCCTGGGCTATTTGGGGCCTTTTCTCAGAACTTTCATTTGTAGGAGTGAAATTAATCTGTGAGCGTAATTATTATTCTATTTGCTTCAAAATAAAGGTTATTTTAACTACATAAATCGCATCAAAATGTTGATTGAGTTTATGACTTCAACACAATGTGCGTTTAATATAAATCAATAATTTCTGGAGGCAAAAAATATTGAATTAAAATAATTATAATTGATCAAGCAAAATATGAATGTTACATTCGTTGTTATAGCTACGGAATTATCAAATATACGCAAACCATCTTGTATCATCAAAAAAGTACCTCCACTTGCACAATACAGTTCTCATTTGTCTGACCTTTTATGCACAGCGAAAATCTGCAATTGGATATTAATTGGGCATTATTTGGGCTTAAATGTTCCGGCTTAGGGTCGGGCTAATCGTGTAGCCCAACAGATCGGGCTTTGGGTCTGGCCGGGCTTCAAAACCTCTAGCCCAAGCCCTACCCATAGGGATCAGGGTGGAGCCTAGGGCCGGCTAACATTGGGCCCGGGCCGGTTAAATTTCAATGGGCTTCGGGCCAAATTTACACTCCTAATCACCACATGCTAATAAAGATCCTCCCATGATGAGAGGCATTCGTGATTTTCTTTTTCTTTTTGTTTTTAGTCACTTTACTAGGTCGCACAAAATGTGCTAAAAAAAAGTCATGCCCCATACGGCTTATGCTCTTCTGCAATGCAATATTTGTTTTCTGAATTTTTACTTTGTCTCATTAAGGCAGAAAAAGCAAAATGGATAAACAAGGACAAAGCAATCAACTTGAAGATTCGATTTTTTCCTCTGCTCAACATGGAAAAGTACAAGGCAATGGGCAAATGGATACAGTTGATGAGCCTTTAAGTGGAAACCATGCAGCCATAGCGAATAATTCTGAATCTGACAGACGTGATGAACAAACAAGAAGGCCACCATCTCCTGCAACACTGGCGCTGATGTGTGATGAACAGGATTCCATCTCCATGGCAACCGGAGACTTAAGTGTCCTGTTTCCACTACAGCCTGCAGCAGCAGCCTGTATTGGAAACAGGACTCTTAAGTCATGTCAAGACGTCACAGACCTTTATGCAGAGCAAGAAAGGATAGTGTTGAAAAAGTTCAGGAATTTCCTTAGCAGTCTCATTGATTGTGGAAGCATTAAAGGTTAGTGCCCTACTGCTATCAAAAGTTGTAAATCTGAACTCAGGGTTTAGAAGAAGAAAGAATTAGCAGGAAATGGGGGTGGAAATAGAGAGAAGAAAAATTAGGGAGCATTAATCAACGCCGACACCTTGTGTATTTATCTTATTACACTACAAATGAAGGTATTGTGGGTAACATGAGACAGAAAATGAGGACATACCAGAAATAACACTCCATCCTTCCCCCTCAAGCTAGAGATAGATGTCAAGGTCAACTGGCAGAGTGTTGAATAAGTTAAGGCTTCCTGAGAAATCGCCAAATGATCCTGTGTCTAACATAAGGAGTAACAATTTGCTCCCGCACCAATCAATTAGTAGCAATCTAACCTTGACCATCGTGTGCTCGAGGGAAGCAAGTCGCTAGTGATTGGTGGGGATGTGTGTGCGCGTGTGCTATGAAGTTGCACGTGCTGAGCTGGAGTGATTGTCTGGGATCACGCCTCCATACGTCCCTTTGTGTAGGCCTCCTGTTTTTATTTTGTTTTATCTTGTCGATAACAGGTATGACTCAAGTAGGGCAATGAAAGGTTGCTTTTTGTTGCAATAAGACTTGAACCCAGCCATCACACCTGGTAAGTAAGCACCGTCAGTCCTTGGTCTTGTGTATACCCCTAGTTAGGCTAGGCTCATTAGTGCAATTTTGTTTTTTAGGATTGACAAAAAGGATTGAAGAGCAAAAGATGCATTTTTATCAACTTTGAAGGGAAGTTGTATGTTGGAGGACTGATGAATCATCCAGGCTTAGCAAAAGGGAGCAAAAGAAACTATAATGGTGAAGGTTAATACATTTTGAGTGCTGTTCTTTAAACTGAGGGTTTTTATGTGATTAAGCGGGCAACCTAAAGGTATAAAGTGGACTTTCCCGTTACCATTATTTGTTGATAGACAATGATTTTGAGTTATTCGGCATCAACATTGTAGAGAAGTCTTTTCTTTTTTCGCTAAGTTGTTCACATAGAAGTCACTTGTGATTTCCTTGGATCTTTCTTGGAATCTTAAGGTTGCTCATTGGATTGCCGCAGGTTGAACATGTCAAATTTTTTATTTTGTTCAAGTGGTAGAATGATGGCGGGTTAGTGTGTCAGTTACCACAACCAGGCTTCTCTACAAGCACAAACCTTAAGATTTTTGAATTTCGGAAGTGTCAATATTTGAAAGATATCTGTAGGAACTAGGAATCGTTAAACCATTGGTTTTGTTCTATACTTACTTTTCGTTTTTATGAATTTCTGTTTGATAGCTGCAGCTAATTTAGTAGGAAGTGCTAATTCACAATTTGCAGGCGTCATGTGTTCTCCGTTATTGAAACCTGAACCAGGCATCCAACAAGAACCGTTGGATTATAGCATCACTACACAATTCGAAACAAGTCTCAAGGAGCCCAACGGCTGTGGCATGTAGAATCTGTTGATTGAGCTGTAAATGTTGGAGACTGGAACTATATCCCCTTCAGTAATTGGATTTTTGCAGTGTTGAACTGGGGCATCCAAATGTGAGGTGGAACAGGAGATCAAGAGAGAGATGGCTACGTGATGGTACAAAAATTTCAACTCCTTTCTTCTGTTCCGGGTGCTGTCTTAGGATGTTTCTTTGGTCTCAACAGCTGGTTGAAGTTTCCAAGTTTGGATGTTTTATTTTGGTCTCAACAGCTGGTTGAAGTTTCCAAGTTTTTGTTCCAACCACCTGGGGTCAGCTAATCAAATCACAGCTCAATATTTACGTCATGATGAATAGCTATGTGGAGTACTATTTATGGGTTTGCTTATATCATTTTTCCTTATCTTTATCATTGTCTTTTCTCTGGTATCTGGTCAAATGCCTACATTTTCTCTGGTATCTTTTCTGTGGTACTGTTTATGGTTTGCCCAGAATAACAAATATCTAATGGCCCTTTTTACCATCTAAATCATATCGGGTCAATGGGACCTTCAACATCCAAAATACACCGATGTTGTAAATGACATGCATTTCTGTTATCATTTTGTTCCACGGGTGGGGTGGGACAAGTTATTTCTAGATTTGCTCTACAAATGATTAAAATGCCCTCTCAAAAGACTCCCGAAATACCTCTAATCCTGTTCACAAATAAACTATGGATATGTTTTGGGATCAATTTTTGAAGTAGGACAGAAATTAAAACGGGTCAAACCTTACTGAACCTAAAAATTGGTGCCGTTCAATTTTGGGAAATAGTTGGTCCAGTCTGGAATTTGACTAATTCAGCTGCATTTATGCCTTGAATTGGAACTTCGGATAAGTGTCCAAATGGGAGTCATGCCCGTCTGGCAGCTAAGTATGTGACGCACACGGAACTAACTGTTTTTTCCATCCTGACGAAACTTGTGCGTCCGGATGGTCGGACATGACACAGAATAATGCCCGGAATAATGGACTTTGGATAGTTCTAGGATTGGTTCTTGTTTCTCTTTGGACTTCTCCAGGTTCTACAAATTGTTCTCCGCTTAAATCTCCCACAGTTATTTCGTTTGTCATTGTAAAATTTAACTCTCATCAGTGTCACTAAAAGTTTCATATTCTACCTCTATTTCTTCTTCAATTAATTCTACAATTTCCTTATTATTTTCTAAAGCTAATTTTAGAGCCTCTTGTTCTTCTAATTCTATATAGTCTAGGCCTAGTGCTTCTATTAACTTATCGTTCTTTTTATTTTTACCCTGATTAGCATAAGTCCTATTCCTCCACATACCCAACACTTACAAGTCTTTTTCCTTTTAGGACAATAATTTTTTTTTCTAATTTTTTTTCTTATTATAAGGTTTAAAAGATTTTCTCTTATATTTTTGTCCACGTTGCTTATTAAACTTTTTCCTTATTTGTTTTATTTTTAAAGATTCTTGATCTACTCATTCTCTTAGATATCTAATTATACTTCCTTGGGAATCTGTTCTTCCTGCTCCTAGGTCTTATATTTATAGGATATGATGGTTTATTAAAAACAAAATCAAATTATTTTTATTATTGGCTAATTTATAGTAATAATAAGAGAATTAACATACATAATTTCTGCATATTGCATATTACGTATTTCTATATTATTTAGCTTTTTGTCTAGATTCTCTGTTGCCTATCTTCGAAAATTCTTATCCCAAGAATTCTTCTTCTAAAACTAAACTGGAAAACGAGCAGGGGCTTTATAATTTTGGTTCAACTTACCATAAATATCATGCCAATCAAACTATGGCCGTTGCGTGGTTCAACTCCCTCCATCCAGGGGGCCTAGATGAAAATGTCTAAGTTATCTACTCAATTGGATTCAACTGCAATTAGCACAAATAGAATGAACAAAAATCGCCAAGGAATGCCCTACTCCCCGGATGCAACTATGAATCATTATCTTAATTAGGGCATCTCTATTGGACTACCTAAAAGAGTATCCTAAAGTGCCCTAACTAGTTAACTAAGAAAAACTCAAAAAATGGTCGCTAGTGGACAAAAAATGACTTCCTAAAATCCTTGATGTCACCCATCACTCCCTAAAGTGCTCTAAGTCACTACCTAAATTTGGGGAGAAACTTAAGGAGAGAGAAGAGGAGAGAGATAGAGAGAAAGAAGGGAAGGAGGAGAGAGAGAAAGGAAAGACTTAGAGTTAATGAATATAAATATATATATATATATATATATATATATATATATATATATATAGGTAGTTCACTAAAGTGCATTCTTCATTAGCTAGTTAACTAAGTTTTTAGCACACAAAATAAGGTCCCACATGTGCTTAAGTGTACACTTTAGCAAATATTTTTAGGTAGTCCACTAGAGATGCTCTCATATGATTAGGTTGTCCACTTACAATTTAAAAAAAAAAAGAAAAAAAAAGGTCACATTGTACTTTTTTTTTAGCTTGAACAACATTAAAAAAATCACAATAAAAAATGTTACCCTGGTTATAGTGCTTCATGATGAGCACGATCCGATTAAAAAATCTTTTTATTCCATTTTTTTAAGCATGATGTTCGATTGAGTCATCATACTTACTTATCTAGAACTCATTTTTAATTGAGATCATAGCCGACATTATCTCTCGTATTACAAAAGTAAGTTTTTTACAATTTCAACTTAGAAAAAGTTCTCTCCATTGAAGCAACTATAACATTTAGTGTTGAACTCCTAATATTAAGTCTCCTATCCTCAAAAATTCTTTTTAAAAAATTTAGAACACAATAATTCAAAATAAATGATAAATGGATAAATGTAAAAAGATTGTAGGAGATTGTTTTGAAGAAAATAAGAAAGTTTGTTTCATATTTTAAATAAGAATTGGGAGGAATAATAATAATAAACCGTGTTCACTCGCTTATTTTCTAAAAATTTCCACCATTGGGAATTTTTTTAATTCAATGTAAGAAAATATCATTTCTACATTATTGTTGTGTTTGTTAAACGGAAATTTTTTAACAAAGTAATTGAGTAGTGTGGATACATAAAAATTGTGGGTTGGAAAAAAAAAAAGAGTCATAGATATCAAACATAGGTAAAATAAATAAGTAAATTAAAAGAGAGAAAGGAAGGCACAAAAGGTAAAAGTAGACAGTAGACATGCGGTAATTGTGACTCGAACCGGTGGCGGTTCTAGTTATTTTTCTAAGAGTGCTCATAAATTCTTATGCTCTACTACCTCTATAAACCACAACTAAATATAGACAAAAAAAAATCCATTAATATCGACAATGGCCCAAAAACAACGGATAAAGACATAAAGTATATTATAATTGCCCTCGACAAGTTTTCGTAATTTGAAACTGTTGCATAATAGCCTCGTTATCAACGGTATCAAATACATCACTCTCAATATAAGTAACCAAACAATCATTCATCCACTGATCTCTCATTCGATTGCGCAAATTGCTCTTTATATACTTTATAGCTGAAAAACTTCTTCCAACCGATGCAGTGCCGACAGGAAAAGTCAACACCAATTAAAAAGCATCAATAAACATTCTACTAGCAATATCATCCTATTTTGTAAATGCAATGAGTCTTTTACAAGCCCTTTGTTTGGTTATGCCTTAAGCTTTTTCGGCATTTCAAATACCTTTTTTTATTTGGGCTTCAACTTTTTGGGTTTCAATTTGAATTGAACTTGGGCCTTTTTATTGGCCCAAGTGTTCAATACTTGGGCTTTTTTTTGGAGGGCATGATGTTCAATTTATTGGGACTTGGGTGTTCAACTTAATTTGGGTAGGGTGTTTAACAATGGACTATCCAAAAATTTCTACATGTAATCTAAGGATTTATTTATTTATTTTTGGGTGGTCATGTGACCATTGATGGCATAAGGTGCCGCCACCCCTGACTCAAACTCGAGTAACGCGGGTACAAGGATGGAACCATTTAGCACGGAGTCAAGCCGATGTCTTGCGCCAATCTCTGGAACTTTTTAAAATTTATATTTAAACTGAGGTTTTTTTTTTTTTTTGGTTGCCCCAGCTCGGGGATTGCCCAAGCTCGGAGGCTTGCTGGGCTTACCCCTGGACCGACTCTGGTATTATCTACCTTCACTCTAACAACCGTTTACTGATATCATGCAATGCCATAATTAAGGGTTCGATAAGATTAATGCATGATTTGAAAAAATGTCCAAACCGCAATGTCTGATTTGGTTTTAAAAAAAAAAACATCAAATCGAACCATATCCGTATTATGAGTTTTTTATCGAAACATCCCTTAAACTATCACTCGTTTCTCTACTTAGTACTTGAACTTTCAAAATCCTTTATGTAGTCCTTGAACTTCCTTACTTAAAGTGCATGTGGTCCATTTTTTAACTTCCGTTAGTTTGATGGACGGAAAATGGTATGTGTTCGCGTCACACGGGATTATTCTCCCAAACACAAGGGTAAAAATATCAGCTGCTTATTACTTCCTTCCCATTCATCAACACCAGTTCCACGAAACAGAGGAAGAGGGAGAGACAGAGAGAGAAACAAGTTTTGTGGAAGAAAAACGGTTTCTCAATTCCTAATCTTCGGATGGACGATCGATTGAGGCAAGGAGATGAGCGTATCCCTAACTGTAAGTTTGTATTTCACATCTGATTTTCAAAACTAGGGCTTGTTTTTATTTTTTATTGATTTTCACAACTGGAAGATGATTGATATTGTAGGGTTTTGTACAAAATGGATTCTTAATTATTTCGCTTTTGTACACAATTTCCTTCACTTTGTCGAAAAAAATTGTGCGTGAAGCTAGATTGCATGGATTTTTGGTGTGCGTAATAGTGGTCCCATTTTTCCTAAGCGAGAGAGTGCCCTGTTTTTTGTCTAAGAGAGAGAGAGTGCTCAGTTTTTTTTTTCCCCCGAGAGAGAGAGAGAGAGCTCTGTTGTTTTCCTAAGTCACAGCTAATATTAGATTTGCATATTACAGAGGAAAATTTGTAAGTTTGGCGCCAACTGGTGTCTAGACATGGAGAATGATGTTTTTACCCTTGTGTTTGGGAGAATAATCTCATATGACGCGAACACATATCATTTTCCATCCATGAAACTAACGGAAGTTAAAAAATGGACCACATGCAATTTAAGTAAGGAAGTTCAATGACTACATAAAGGATTTTGAAAGTTCAAGTACTAAGTAGAGAAACGAGTTATAGTTTAAGGGATGTTTCGATAAAAAACTCCCGTATTATTTATTTGCTTACTTTAACAAGGAACAGGTTACTTACAAAGAAAAAGAAGAAGCGAAACTTGGGAGGACATTCTCAGGGATCTAGTCCATTACAACATTATTACTCCATAATTGCCACTTTACGAAAACCCAACGGATTTACAAAGTAGTCTTGTCTCAGAACTTAGAGTTTTGTTCCTATTTAAGATTTTAGATTCGATTCTTCTTAGCAACAAATTTTTGAGGCCACAGATGCGGTCATTACCACAAATACAGTCATTACCTCCAGGGTCTCGAAATTAGTTGAGCACGTGTAAGTTGACCCGGATATTCAAATGAAGAGCAAATTGGAGAAACAATAACAGAAGCGTATCTTTTTGCAAGTACTGTATCATACAAGCAACTACTCTTTATTTCCCAACAAAACAAAACATATCAAAACCACCACCATTACCAGGCACATTTCAATCTCAGAAGAAATTTCAAAACCCTAGAAGACCACCTCACAGGCTCACATTCATTCGCTCAATCCCCATCTCCCTCCCACGACCCACCACAGTTCCCAATTCCTCAATCCAATCCGACATTCCAAACAGGAACAATTATGGCGACCATACTCGGCGACGCCCTTCGACAGGCGTTCATGCCCAAGCACGAGTACGAAACCCTACGGGAAGAGGACAGGGCTTGGATCCGCCTCCAGAAGCCCCTCTCGCTTTGTACTCTATCCTTCGTCTCACTCGCAATTCTCGTCTCCACTGGGATCAGCTTGAGCATTGTGTTCCCGCGCGACGTGTTGAGGCGGCCACTTTGCTCCGATCTGTCCCGGCTCCAGCCGCTGTCGATCAACGTCAGTTCCTCCGAGGGAGGGGGCAGCGGGGATTCGGATCTTTTTCCGAGGGCGTTTTATCTTACGGATCAAGAAACCGTGGATTATTACTGGATGGTAGTGTTCGTTCCTTCCGCTTTGATTTTCTCGGTCTCGGTGCTATATCTTGTTGCAGGTTGGATAATATTGTAAGCCTTTCTTTCGTTTATCGAGTTTTTATTTTATGCTGATTGCCATTGAAAAGAATTGTTACGATTGGAAATGAAAGAGGTACTGTAGCTTTTATTCAGTTTGTGTTTGGAAGTTAGGGAAAGAAAGAGAAAAGAAGGGAAAATAATTAAGAAGGAAATTAGAGGGAAAATTGAAGAGAAAATGGGAGGAAAGTTAAATAGGGATTTGAATATTTTCCTTCTTCTTTTTGTAGAACCAAACAAAGGAAGGGAAATTTTTTTAATTTTCTCTCCCTTTCTTTTCCTTTCCCTAAGAACCAAACAGAGAATCAGACTAAATGGAAATGGAGACAATTATGTTCACCCTCTCAAAATCCACATTTGGTGAGTTATGTTGTGGTTCTTTGTTTTGATGATCAACACTATTCTTGTTTTTAGAAATTAGTTTGCGAGGAGAACATGCAAAAATTCAGCTCAATCCAGAATATTGGTAAGTACTTCATCAAAATATTCAATTCTGAGATGAAGCAAAATTGGATATTCTTTATTACAAACTTACTGATATCCGATTGAGCTGAAACTTTGGATGGTTTCCTAAAAACCAACTGACAAAGAAACGGTTTTGAGATTCATATAGATGAGACGTGTGCATCATAAGTTGCCTCACAAAAAATGAGGGTGAACAAAATTTCTCTCATTGAGATGTCTAGGATTGGAGGTATTGCTCAAAAAGCTTGGATGTTTTTTAGTTTGTTGGTGTTTTAGTTGTATTTAGTGAGATTCATGCTGCAATTGTAAAATAAGAGAGAAAAGAAAAGGAGAGAAGAGTTAACGAAGGACAGGTAATTAAAAATAAGGGAGTGGAAATAAGAGTATAATGCAAGGAAATTGTTTTTTCTCCTTTGTTTGGTTTAACTCAAGTGGGAGGAAAATTGAAGGGAATCGTAAGAGAAAAGACAAGAAGGGTAAGAAAGGAAAGGTAATTTCTACATGTTTTTGGTGATCTCTCTCTTTCAGCATTAGGAATCAACAAAGAGGAGAAAATTCTCTCGTTCTCTTTCCTTCCGTAATTCCTAACAAACCCAGAAACCCATCATACAAGTTACAAGAGCAGACACATACAGGGTTGAGTAATGAATGCTATGCTGCTCGCATGCTTGAAAATTTATTGCCATCTGAGAGCACACTCTGTGATCTTTTCCTCGGTGAGTCTCACATACACATTACTAATATGTAATGGTTGTGGGCTGTAGCCCGACATTTTTGGGCATGAGTAGAGCATTTGGTTAGCGAGTATTAATTGCAATCTTAAACATGCAATGGGCAACTAGGGATAGGTCTACGACAAATATGTTTACAATTGGATAATCGGGTTAATGTGATTTGGCCCTATATTATCCTGAGTTTTCTTCTTTATTTGGTTTTGAGGTGTGCACTTTTATGTCAAGATATGCTTGATATATAGAACTAGCATCGCTGAGCCTTATTTTAGTTAGAAACTTGATCGCTTCTATGTTGGGATTAAGCCCATGTCATGTATCATACAATCGTGGACTAGGTCAATCATCTCGAATGTTTATTTTTCATTTCTTTCCCGTCTCTTTTGCCAGTTGTGGTTTTTTCTTTTTTTCCCGGGTGGGTGGTGGATTTTATTTTTACTCGTGGTACGAATATGATTTTTTGTTTACCAAAAAGGACCTCGCAGCGTCTTGTTGGTTTTGTTTAGCTTTGCTTCTTTAGCAGCAGACCTGAAGAGTATTGTATTAATTCTATTTGCAAGTACGGAATGCATAAAATCTAAAATGTTTTGGGGGGAGCTTATAAATCTTGAGAAACCAAATGAAGATGGTGGGAATGGGAGTCATGGGACTTAGGATCTTCTAGAAATGGCAATACATTGTGGATTTCTTTGACAAGCTCATGGCTGCCACGATTCCAAATACCGAGAAGCGTGGGCTGGATCGGCCATTCTCCATTGGGAAGAGATTCACATAAAGGCTACTAAAAGATGTGTTGTAAATTGTGTTAGCCAGAAGGGCACTTCATTCTTTAAATCCCTTTAATATGTCGGATGTCTGTCTCTTGGATATTAATTGCCTGATATTGCATAATCATCGTGGTGTTTTTGCTTTGTTTATGCTTTTGACTTAAATTTTGATGGGTTTTTTTTTCTCACTTTGCCCTAGGGATAATTGTTGCTTACACTGCTCCAACAAGACATTGGTGCTTGAGTGTTGTTGAGAATAACTATTGTGCCTCAAAACGGGGTATGTTCTGCAAATTCTTCTAATGACTTCCCATCGATTGATTTAGTGTTACTGCTGTTTTGGTGTCTTTCGGAGGAATCCTTGTTCTTCATGGTTATTTGCAGCTCTCAATTGTATTTACTGTTTTTTCTTCGCAATAAATCTAACCATATGTTAGTGGTTTGTTATTTTTGGCCCTTACCTTGTTGGTTTCATGACTATAACAATGGGTTTTACTACATTCTCAGAGTACTAGCTGAAACACATGTCAACTTTATAAGCTTTTGTCCCAATTCATGTGTCAGCTACATGGACTTGTTTTTTTCCCCAATTGTGTCTAAAAAGCCATGCCTTTGTTTACGGTTAAGGTATTCAAGGCCTTTATTACCGCCTTAAACTCATGTCTTCCTTGGCCTTGAATTGTGGATACATGCAAGAAAAGCAAAACCTTAGGATCAGTGCTGCCATTGATTATGCTATTCATTTTTGTAACAAAAAAGGCCCAAGGTTTTACTAACGGCCGTGGCGTAGTGTATCCGTCAATGCGTGTTGGTTTTTTTGGCCTTTTACACTGTTACACTTGGATATTCTGGTGATACCAAAAATTTGCATGCATATTGCGATACATATTGGTTCGTATCTGAATTTTTTTTTTCTTGCTTCACAGCCACTACGACCAATACTTGACCACTATGACCACTTTGTGTGCTCTGGCACAAAAAATAATTTAAGAAATTCATGTCCGCTATGTCCAGTCCAATTCCCTCGACGTATGATTCAATACTCCATCTGTCGTCACTGTTATGGGGGCCGCTACTTATATTTAAAAGAAAAAAAAAAAGAAAAAAAAACTAGAGGAATCTTGCGTGTATTAGCAAGCACTCCAAATATGATATGGGATTCTACCATAGAAGATTTAGTTGGGATTATAAATGCCAAGTTTCAGGATAATACATTCTCAAGCCACTTGTCTGGTGCATTTGGTTCATTGGGTTATATCGAATTTACAGACCCGAATTGGCTAATCATTGATTTCCACGAACCTGTATTACAGGCGGAGTACGCTGTTTATCCATTTTAAATGTCGTCTTCGCTGTCATTTTTGGTCTTCTGGCACTATTTCTTGGTTCAACCCTCCTCACACTGGGTAGCAGCTGCTCCTTGCCTTTGTTTTGGTGCTATGAGATTGCCTCATGGGGTTTGGTCATTCTCCACGGGGGAGCTGCCTTCTTCATGAGAAGGAAAGCTGCTTCAGTTCTTGACGAAAGCAATTTTGTGGGTCGGAACGTAGGGTTAGAAATGTTGGAAGCAAATCCAGTGGAAGTCACACCGGAGGTGGAGAGGCGTGTTAGCGAAGGTTTCAAGTCATGGATGGGGTCCTCGTATTTGTCCTCCGATGAGGAGGATGAACAAACTGGCAACTATTAAGAAGTGCCTAATCCAATCAGAACAAACCCAAACAGGCAAAGAGCGTGATCGCATCTTTCAGCTGATTTTTTGGATTTTTGACGGCATTTTGGAATTCAGTCTTGGAACGCTGAAGGCGCCAATTTTACAAGACATAACTGGTTAATTACACGAAGCGATGCTAGTGACCCGGCTTGTATATATTTTACGATGAGAGGTTGTTGTGTGTCTCCTCGATACTGTCCATACTTTGTACTGTAGAAAGTTATCCTCCTGGTTCATTCTGTATAAGTTTTGAAAAGCTTGCTTATTGTAACTGATAAATTGAGCTCGAAGTTGTCGTTGCTAAAAATAGAGTGCAGAATCAACTTTCAAATGGTATATAGTTGCGGTGTTTTTTCTTTTCTTTCATCTGTGGTGGTGGATTGTGGTGTCATTTGAAAGTTTAACACAGGCTGGCCTCTGGTGGCTCCGTTGCAGTGACTACTTTAATGTATCAGCATTTCATGTTTTGACTTTGGATCGGTGGAGTGGTAGCTCAATGATTGAAATCCCATATACTCTCATGCATTTGGCTGAGTTCAAATCTTACTTATTACAACTTAAACCACTAACTTTTGACAAGAGAGAACCATATTAACATAAGCAAAATTCTTATCTTTGTATCAGAAATATAAATTTTGTAATTCAGTTTGTAATGTTTTCACCAAACATATAACTTAAAAAAAAGTTCAGCATCCAATTCTCAGCACTTAATTTTTCAGCTTTCAATTTCAATTTTCATTTTTATAAAACTTACTATATGAATGGGTACTCTAGTGGGTTTAGTTAAGAGGGTGTTATAGTTTCATAATAAATTCTAAAACTTTTTACAACAAATTCCCATTAGTTTAGTTTTCAGTAAGAAAAAGTGGACATTTAATTCTTTGGCTTCAAATTTGAATTTATAAAGTTGGGACGCACATTATGTCTACATGGCCAACCTTAGCATACCTCAAGATTGACACACTATTAGTACACAAACTACCACTACGGAATTTTAGGTATTTTTAGACCACAAATTGTCAAATCAATTAGGGAGAATTGTTTAAAAGTCCTAGGCAAAGAATTTGTAACCCCATTAATCGACCAAACAAGTTTATAACCTATCCAGTCCTAACGCTGGCATCTTTTGTTTTTTTTTTGTTTTTACCTTACCAAAAAAAAGTTTGTACCCTATGAAAGTGCCAAAAAAGTTTGTACCCTATGAAAGTGCCTAAAACCCTAAGGTACCCTATGAAAGTGCCTAAACCACTAAAACCCTATAATAGGAAAGTGCACCCTAAAACCTAAACCCTAGAGTATCCTATGAAAGTGCCTAAAACCCTAGGGTACCCTATGAAAGTGTTTAAACCACTAAAACCCTATAACAGAAAAGTGCACCCTAAAACCTAAATCCTAAGGTACCCTTTGAAAATGCCTATATATATATATATATATATATATATATATGTATATAGGAGGATGATCTCCTAATAGATCCCTCATTTAAATTTGGTGCGGACCTCACCTTTCCAGGTCAAATTTTGACGATCCGAACCGCTCAATGTTTTTAAAATGCGTTTTTAAGGGCCTCCGCGAAGATTCGGCAAAAAAAAAAATACCCGGAAGGGCTTGATCCAAACAGTTTTCGGTAAAACAGTTCGGATCGTCAAAATTTGATCCGGAAAGTTGAAAAAAGGCTAAGTCCGCACCAAATTTTAAATAAGGGATCCCTTAGGATATATATATATATATATAGAGTCCACTTCCGGTCCAAACTCCCGGATTCTGTTAAGTTCCGGACCTCATTGATCCCGATCGAATTTCGACAATCCGAACTGTCCAATGTGTTTAAAAGGTGTTTTTTAGGGTCCCCGCGAGAAATCATCAAAAAAAAATACCGGGAAGGGCATACAGAATCCGGGAGTTTGGAGGTGAAGTTTGGTGTTATATATATATATATATATATATATATATATATATATATATATATATATATATATATATATAAAGTAAGCTTCCTATCCAAACCACAAAATGCGGACCTACCATCCGGACCTCACTTTCCGGACCAAATTTCGACGATCCGAACCGTTAGATGTGTTTAAAACGTGTTTATGATTTGGCAAAAAAAAAAATACCCGGAAGGGCTTGATCGGAGCAGTTTTTCATAAAAACGCTATATTTGGATCGTCGAAATTTGGTCCGAAAAGTGGAGGTCCGGAACTTAATAAGTTGCGGGAGTTTGGGCCGGAAGTTTGGTGTGTATATATATATATATATAACATGGACTAAATGGTCCAATAAGTACCCACTTCTGGACCCTAGAACAATTAACCGAATCAATTAATATATGTGAAGAGAATAACTTTTGATTTGATAACTTAGCCTAAAAATACCGAAAGTGCCGTAACAAAAGCTCAGCCTAATGCAAGCATTGAATCACCTATATTATTATCAAATTCAGGCTTTATCCCACTGTAAAAGATACTACTCTCTCTGTCCCGAATTTCTAATCTATTTACGAATTGCGTGTCGTTTTACAATTGCTTAGATTTTTCAATTTATAATGTCTTTTACAATTTTGAAACCTTTGTTTAATAGTATTCATCAAAAACAAAACTATTAAACAAGATCTATATGAAATACACATACCATTATACATTAAAAAAATATAATTAATCTTTTGAAGTATAGTAAATAGCAAAAATAGACAACAAATATGAGACGGAGCCAAAGCCTCGAACACTTTGTGAAAGGGCTCGGTGAATTCTCAGTCCAAGGTTCGCAAACCCAACCGAAAAATTGGTCTATCGACTAGGGGTGCACAAGAAAACCGATAAAACCGCCAAACCGATCCGAACCGGTCTATTTGGTTAGGTTCTATGGTTCATTGGTCTGGTTATGGTTCTAAAAAACTAAGAACCGGTAATTATGGTTCGGTTACTGGTTCTCAATATAAGAACTACGGTTAGAACCGAACCGGACCGTATAATATTAATTTTACATTTACAAATCATGTATCTTGATTTGGTAAGTAAATAATTTTTTTTCTAGTAATGCAGTTTTCTTTATGTGTACTTAAAGTAACAAACTATTTTTTAAGAAGTTTTCAATATATAATATTATAACGTACTTTTTTTTATCGGCTATTATAATAACCGGCTAATATATTACTTAGTAGGTATGACTTGCTAAAATTGATTATTGACCTTTTTTTTTTTTATTTCTTCATATGTTGTATGCATCATGCTTTAATAGGAAAACAACTGTATAGAATGTTGCCGTAAAAATCTATTTTTTTAAGAAGTTTTACAATATATATAACTACAACCTAATGATACCAATTTCAATTCTTTATGTTCCACCCTAATTTCACGAGATTGCTACTGCTTACTCAAAGGAAAACTCAAATACCCAATTCTCTTATTCTCTAATCTTGATCTTCTTCCTATTTTTTTTGAATTTATGTGTTGTGATAAAGTGTTTCTTAATTGGGTAGAACCGGAACCGAATCAAAACCGGTCCGATCTTGTGGTTTGGACCTGGACAGGTTCTACATGTGTATTGGTTAGGTTTTGGTTCTTGATTTTCTAGAACCGGTTGAAATGGTCCGGTTACTGGATTTCTAGAGAACCGGTCCAATCCGGACCGTGTGCACCCCTACTATCGACTCGACCCTTTGATTAAAACACGGACGAACCCCACTCTCACACTCTCTCTCCCCACTGTTCTGTCCATAAACCCTAGCCTCTCTCTCTATCTCTGCACTGTCAAGCAAGAGAGAAACCAAAAAATGGCGGCCTCATACGACTACGATGACTCCTCCGCGGTCCCCTCCCAACAGCAACCAGACTCCCTCGGCTACGACCCGAACTTCGTTCCAGACTCGGTGAAATCGTTTGTGGTGCATCTGTACCGTCACATCAGGGAGAAGAACGTCTACGAGATCCACCAGATGTATGAGACCTCCTTCCAAACCTTAAGCGAGCGCATGTTCAAGGACTCCCCTTGGCCTTCCGTCGACGCCGTCTCTCCCTTGGTCGACAACGACCACGTCTTCTGCTTGCTCTATCGCGAGATGTGGTTCCGCCACCTCTATGCCCGATTGACGCCTACGCTCACGCAGCGGATCGATTCTTGGGACAATTACTGCAGCCTTTTTCAGGTACGACCTTTTTTTGACATCATTCACTTGTGATTTATATGTTTTGTGCCTTGAGCATCTCCAGTCCTTACCCATTTTTTAACCCAAATTTGGGTGAAAATTTGGGTTAAAAGCTCTATTTGGGTAAGCCTTCCTCAATACCCAATTATTATTTTTTTCTCACATCTGATCTAGTGTTCTTTAGGTTTCCCCTCCAAAATTTAAGTCGAAACAACACCTCTGTAGATATAAAGAAAGTGAAAAGAGGTGTTGAGAAAAATGGGTATGGATTTGGGTCTCTCCTCATTTGGGTGGAACTCAGAATGGGTATGGCATTTTAAGTGGCTACAGCATCTCCAGCCTTTACCCTTTTCTCCCTAACTTGAGTCAAATTTTGATTAAAAATTCAATTTGGGTGGTAGTATCTCCAATGGCAAACCCCAATTTTGACCCAAACTTAAACATCCAATGGCATACATGTAAATAAGAGAGAGGAGGGGATTATCTCCGGCGAAGCTCAGCAGCTCCAGCGACAGATCTATCAGAGTATTTACTCCACCCGTATGCCTACCTCACTGTGCGCCAAATCCCTAACCCCTCAATTGAAGCTGCTAGGTGCACATACCTCATGGAAGCCTTTACCTTCGTCAATCAGCTCTTCTCCACCGAACTGTGGTTTTCTTCTCCAATGCTTATCCTCATTTTTACTGAAATCTAGTGTTTTTTATGTTCTCCATCCAAAATATGGGGCAAATGGCCCGTTTATAAATAGTAAGAAAGTGAAAAAAGGTGTTGAGAAAAAGGTTTGGATTTGGGTCTCCCCTCGTCTGGGTACTCGAAAAGAGTAGGTAAAAGGGTATGCTATTATAAGGTTTGAGTTTTGGTAGAATAAAGGGTAAAGATTGGAGATGCTTAGTAGTATTGTTTTTGTGAATGAGAATCTATCTGATTTAGGAATCAAGTAGCCTATAGTTTTTTACGTAAGCTCATTTGAGAATCTAAGGCTAGTAGACTACAAGTGGGAGGATGGAATCACTTTCTTGTTCTCTCTCACATATATAGGCTCTGGAGGCACAGCGATTTCTATATGTGCAGTTGTACATATATGTAGTGATGGGTAATATGGGTAGGGGGGCGGTCCTACTTACAAACTTTCATAAAAGCCTCTCATATACTATTGTTACATAATGTATTGAAAAATAAGTCCTCACACCTCCAAGTTTGGGGGGATTGAACCCCATTGTTGTATTCATGATAGCGTAGAAGTGTGAAAATTGTTTTTGAGAAAGTCATTTTGTCTTTAGGGTGTTTAGGATACGACGTTGGCTTCCCTGAATACTTTTTGAGATTTTTTTAATATTGCAGTGTTTGACTATTTAACATTGACCATCTCCTTTGGTTTGATGTTTACAATGACCGTTGGTTCTCAACTGTAATAATTCGACATGTAATAAGGAAGATTGGATAATATGCTTGTTCTTAGGCTCTTAGCTTGTGGGGTCAGGAAGATGTGACTGTACAAGTTTAATGAATGGTTAGAATTTTGTTTACTATGTTCTATGCAAATTTTCTTCATTAGTGTTTGCACATGCTTTAGCCCCCTTAATTAGAATCCTGGATTTCCGTCCCAGCTTAAATGTATCTGGATTTGGTTTTTTGTTGATTTTTTGTTGTGCAAATGTGTTTAGGTCGTGTTGCATGGAGTGGTGAACATGCAATTGCCGAACCAGTGGTTGTGGGACATGGTGGATGAGTTTGTGTACCAATTTCAGTCATTTTGTCAATATCGGGCTAAGATGAAGAGCAAGACTGAGCAGGAGATTGCCCTTTTGAAGCAGTTTGATCAGGTATCGTAATATTGATATCTTCTTTTGAGTGTTTTCCCCATCTTGCGGTTTTGGACGAAAAATGAAGCAAATTTTGTCTAGCAGAAGAAACTTGGTGAAATTTCAAATCTTACTACGTCCTTCTTTATGTATTCCTTTCCTGTTCCTCCTGTGTCGGAATTTTCAATGCTAGTAACTAGTGAGAAAATAACCGCGAGGAGAGAAGGTTAACCTGAAAATACGCTACTAGGGACTAGGTTCAAACCCATTTGGGAATATGCCTTAATCTAAAATGTAGCACGTATTTATGCATGTTTGTTTGGTATGTCTGGCATATATGCTTGATTTATTGGTTGGAGTGGAGACAAGTGGGTGTGTCAATGCTTTTTTCACACCGCGAGAGAGCTGTTTGTGATTTTTCTTTTGAGATGCTAGGTTTTCATGGTGGAGAAGTTGTTGCTAATATTGCAGATGAGTTCACTCGTTTTTTGCCAAGTTGATAGGCACGGGAGATTATTGTAAATTTGAGACTTGAGAGGTTATTATTGCTGTAAGATCCTTTTGGTAATATTTGCTGTCATCTATACTTGTATATCCTTATATCCATTTTCTACTACACAATTCTACCTTAGCTTTAATTGCAGGATGTTGAATAACAGTGACGAACATATGTTTTCCCTCCTTTACAGGCTTGGAATGTGTATGGTGTGCTCAACTACTTGCAAGCACTTGTTGAGAAATCAATGATCATTCAAATCCTAGAGCAGGAAAAGGAAGGCCTGGAACAGTTCACTGCTACTGATGGATATGATTACAATGGTGGTAGCAACGTCTTGAAGGTTTTGGGTTATTTCAGCATGGTGGGCTTGCTACGAGTTCACTGTCTTTTGGGTGATTACCATACTGGTCTAAAGTGTTTGCTTCCCATTGATATTACTCAACAAGGCGTCTTCACCAGTGTAATTGGCTGCCACATTACGACCATATATCATTATGGGTTCGCCAATCTTATGATGCGGAGGTATATTCCTGTGGATCAACATTTGTAATATCTTAGGTGTTTGTTTCTCAAAAAGACATACCTTTGGTGGTAGTAGTAATAAAAAAGGAAGTGGAAATTACGAATCAAGCATTTTTTATAATTTAGATGTAGCATGCCTGTGTAAAATGCTACAAGTACATGGTAACTATGCCTAGTAAGATTTTAAATAACAGTTAGAATGAACATACCTGTAGATCAATGAACACATGTTACACAACTGAAGCTCTTTGGCATGTGTTTGAACGAGTGCAAATTTGTTCACCCTCACCTAATGAGGGTGAACAAGACCCTCAATCTGATTGGTGGAAAAGGTGTGGAGTCCATAGAATCACCACTTTTTGGTAAGCATGACAACATTTAGAAACATCACTTTTTGGTAAGCATGACAACATTTTTTGGTGGACCCCATCACTTTTTGGTAAGCATGACATCACTTTCTGGTGGACCCCACACCTTTTCCACCAATTAGAGTGAGGATTTTGTTCACCCTCATATGAGGGTGAACAAATTTGCACTCTGTTTAAACACACCTGCTGTTCTTGCTATCACACTTGCTCCAGTATCTAGTTGAATTTGGATTTGGATGAACTGTTTTGTTAGCTGAAAAACAAGTATTTGCATGTGTACAGGTATGTAGAGGCTATTCGAGAATTTAATAAGATCCTTTTGTACATTTACAAGACTAAGCAGTATCACCAGAAATCTCCGCAATACGAACAGATACTAAAGAAGAATGAGCAAATGTATGCCTTGCTGGCTATTTGTCTCTCACTATGCCCCCAAGTGAAGCTCGTTGATGAGGCTGTGAACTCCCAATTACGGGAGAAGTATGGCGAGAAGATGTTGAGAATGCAGAGATATGATGACGAGGCATTTGCCCTCTATGATGAGCTCTTCTCATATGCATGTCCTAAATTCATTACTCCCTCTGCTCCAAGTTATGAGGAGCCTCTTGTTAATTACAATCAGGTAGTTTCTTATTACCTATGGCTGACTTGAGTGGGGACATTACCCAAAGCGGTGTAGTTGATGCAACACTTGTGTATGATGTTTGGGCAACTGCATGTACGTTATTCTTAGATATGCTATGGTTGGTCATTAAGTAAGAGAGAGATTGGAAAATTTTCCTTGCAGGTTTAGTAATTTTGTTATGAACCTTCTTGTAAGAATGAAATCCATGAAACTGTGGTTGCTTTAAATTACATAGTACCGCCTAGCTTGGACTTAACGTGACCAACCATGAGGATTCAGTTATAAGTGAGGGAAGTAGTATGTCAATGATGATTTTCAGATTTCCTGGGTATGGTTGGAACTACTACCTTCTAAGTTTGTAGCAGTGCAAGTAACTGAGAGATTTTTCCTCCAAATGGAACAAAAGAAATCAAGTTATCCCTATCCAAATGGAGCAAAAGAAATCAAGTTATTCCTAGAAGTCTTTGAGTATCAGTTCCTTTCTTCTTTGAGTACGTTATCTTTGAGTATTCAGTATGCTTGCATGGTACCTTTCTTCTTATAACGCTTGCAGATCTTTGTCCCAACACGTTAATTTCAAGTATTTGTTTGCTTTTTTGTAATTGTTAGGTGTCATTTTGATCTCTCTCTCTCTCTCTCTCGCGCGCGCACAGCCATCCCCACCAGGATAAGTATCTGAATTAGAGTTTATCTGTTGCAGGATGCTTATAGACTTCAGTTGAAGCTGTTCTTATATGAAGTCAAACAGCAGCAGTTGCTATCAGGTGTCCGGACCTTCTTGAAAGTGTATTCAACGATCTCCTTTGGGAAGCTTGCAACTTACATGGAAGTTGATGAACCCACTTTGAGGTGAAAATATATCCAGTCTTGTTAATTTGTTTGTGGCTCGAGAATGTATTGTCTGGTGTGACCTCTAATCTCTTTGATGGGTAATTGCTTTGCAGGACAATTTTGATGACATACAAGCACAAGACTCATTCCGTTGATTCTGATGGAAAGATCATTTCCAATGCCGACTTTGATTTCTACATCGATGATGTATGTCTTTAGTTCATCAGCTTCGTATTTATAGCCATATTTCCGAACCTCTTTCTAATTTCTAGTGGATGTGGTGGTCCAAAAATGCCTATTTGCATAACCCATTTGAATTATCATAGATTTGTAGCAGAGAAAACAAATTTGGGGTTTGGAGTCGGTCTTAAAATTTTCAACTAAAGAAGTGAAAGTTCAGTGAGAGATGACTTTGGATAACCCATTTTTATGGTTGCATAAATTGGTCCCCCTTGCCTTCAAAACTTCCACCTACTTGAGACCTGAAATATTAGGTTTGCCATGTACCTCTGGCAATGTAGAATAAGGAGGATGCTGGTTTATGCAAGTTTAGTAGCAAGAAATTCTACGGACATGAAATTAGGTGATTGGAAATTATTCAGATCTGTCTGATTGCTGTTTTCAAATCAGTTTGTAGCCCACATAAACTTGTTCTGTTTACAGTCTTTGAAACTTGCGTTTTGGAATGTCTGGAAAATAACTAATCTTCCAGAAAATATGTAGACAGTTTTCAATTCTCAAAAATCAGTTCCGTGGAAAATGAATTAGCCATGACAACAATAATTGTTATTGTTTTCAAATGTGAAAATTGTTTTATGGAACTGATTTTGAAGACAACCAAACAAGGCCCCTGGATTTTGTGATCTGTGAATCTGACTGACCCTGTTTCTTTTAATGTAGGACATGATTCATGTTGTTGAATCAAAACCAGTGAAGCAATACGGGGATTACTTTTTGCGGCAGATCGTTAAGGTACTCCCTCTCTCCCTACGTGTAAATTTAACTTTCTGTTTTCCATATTCACAAATGTTTGGATCCACCTATAATTGTGGTTGATGTTTCTGTGCAGCTCGAAGGTGTGATGAGCGACATGGACAGGATTAAGCTAGACTAATTGGGCCTGCTTGAGTTTGATTACGATCGGAGCAATTTTTTCCCTACCCCGGCAGTGTCACATTTTGGGCCTTTTCTTCCTCAAGTTATTGCAATGTTGTATTTGGGGAAAGATTTTTCCTTCGAAAGTTCTGGCCAAACAAGGATAGAATTCATCAGCTTGTTAGTGTATCTTGTAGCAGCATGCTATGATGGCTTTTCTTTCATTGCCTTGACCATTTATTTTTGTTTTGCGGCTTAGGTTTCATATGGTAATGGGTTAGTAACTTAGTAGTATCAAGTATGTTATTTTAGCACAAGCGATTTTTTCAACCCATATGAGAGTATTGCAAGGCTCAGTGTTGGGTCATGTTATTCTTTTGCAAGTTTGGGAGTTCGTGACTGGTACCCCGAGTGAACTTTACTTGTAGTTCCTCTTGTCAAAAGTTTGAGGCCGATATTTCTAGTTTGGGTTTTTGGGAAATAGGGTGTGACAAACTTTTTAATGCCGATATTTTTTAGTTTGAAGGTTATTTTGGTATGCATACATTTGGGATTCCATGTCTTTGTAATTACTTCCCCTTTTATCATGATTGTAGAATTGGTTCTGCCAACCACAGCCAACTGGGCAATGGATAATGCACACAAAATGTCAACAAAAAAAAGACTTTCAATGCACTTTTAACTAGTATGAATCATACCCTAGCCAAATGTTGTATGGTTTAATTTAGTGATATATATGCTTATGTTTGTGTTTGCTCAAAAAAAAAAAAAAAGAAACTAGTACGAATACATTTTTCATGTACATGAATGTGAAGTAATCTTTGCGCATTATCACCGCCCGTTGGGTTGTGTTTGTCATTTTCATTTACCCTCTATTTCATTTTGTTGGTCATTTGTTAGATTTTCAACTTTTCAAGAGATTATGCATTTAATGCACTTTTCATCAAAAATTTGGTCTGAATAATTATTATTGTCGTTTAATTGTTAATGAGTGCAACCTTCGGAAATGTAAAATTTTATAACAATTTTAAGACATTCCAAAATGGGACAAGGGACCACAAAAATGGGACGGAGGGAGTAATTTACGATATTCATGCCTTATCTTTAGAAAGTAAAGCACTTAATCACAGAGACGTGGCATGGAAGTTGGAAGGTTGGGAATTGCTGCTGTCATGAAGATTAAACTAGAATTAACTTTACATCATTTTTTTATTTTTTGATAACTCAGGTGTTTTGGATTACACTCAATTATTGGATGGGAGGAAATGATTGACATGAAAAAAAGGTGTTTTATTGACACACATCGATATGCAAAGATACTTCTAAATTCTAATACTTATATTCAATCATATCCGCGCCGCAAAAACGAGTAAAATGTTCATTGTTTCGTACTTCTTGCAAAGTTAGGTAGCAATTGAATGTTAGCTAGCTGTGCATTTCAGCGGGGGAAGTTATATCTAACTTTCAAAGGAATTATAACCCCCTCCCCTCTCTCAACACTTCTTCCACTAGTACTGAATTGCTTACTGGAGTGAGTGAGTACATGAGCTACTTAGATCTCTGTATGCTCTCTCTCTCTCTCTCTCTCTCTCACACACACACACACATAGACACGGACATGCACACAGACGCGTGCACGCGCAAACGCACATACGCTGATTCTGATTTTGTTAATTTGAGAAAATTTTCATCGAGAAAAGCTAGTCTTATCGAATTCGAGTTGGAAGAACCTTCTTTTTGTTCTCATAAAATGAAAAAGAGGATGCATATTCTTGGCAGTTGGCAGCAACGCTGCAAAGAAACGTTTACAAGTAATATGTAATTAAAATTGTGCAGTTAACGTTTTGATTCTAGCTTGATTTTATGTGCAATTTGGTTGTGAATGTACAGGGCAGGTGATTGAATAGGAGAAATCCTGGTTAAAAAAGAAGTATGAGAAGGTGCTGCGGCAGGTATTGCTTGTACAATTCGTTGAGGGTAGTGAATGTGGTTGTCAATATATTTGGGTTGGTGATCATTATTTATTCCCTTTGGCTCCTCAAGAAGTGGATTGATGGTGTTGCTCAGCTTCCTTCTCCTTCTCTTCTTCCTAGACCTTGGTAACCTACCCTCTCTCTCTCTCTCTCTTGAACGCATGCACACAATTTGCCCGACATTTTGCTATTCGATACGATCAATTGCCAGGTTTTATGTAGGTGTGGCTCGCTACTCAATAAGTTCAAATCTACATTCTATACATCACTTTTAGCGTAAAATTTTGATATATTTTGCTCGATACATAGACTTTTCCATACATTACTTCATTAGCAATTGGGTGAGTCGCTATTTTTGAATCATTAATACTCATTAGATTAGTCCCACATTAGCATGTAGTGTAAAATGTTGTGAAGATTGCTTTGTACATAGAATTACTCGTGGTACGTTATGTTTCTGCGCATATATTTCTGGGATTAATAGTCTGTCTTTAAATATCATGTGTGGAGAGTATCTGTGAACGATTTGTCCTGAATTATGAATCTGGATTAGATACTATAGAAGGAGGAGAGAGAAAATTATACATCGAGTATGTACTCTATGAATGCAAAAAGTTGTTCAGGCCCTAACTTTGAGCTTCCCCTGATAGGAAAATGGACCTCACTTCCCTTTTGTTTTGCCTTTTACCTTGCTAATATCATATCCTTCGGGAAAAAAAAAAGGAATTGAAATTGAAATTGAAATTGAAATTGCGTTTTTTTGCTCCTAAAATTCCACAGGTTCATCAACGTATGTTTAGGTGTTGGGATTGTTGTGTGCTTGATCACCCTTTCTGGCCATATGGTTGCAAACTGTATCAGCAAATCTATTCTTGGTGTAGTATCCTTTAATTTCCAGATAGCTTATACACTAACATACTTTCATTTCTCATTTGCAATTCTACCCCAAAAAGAGTGCATAAAAACCTTTCAAGGCTGTATCCGGCCGGCTCAAATAATGACTTATATTTAGCAGCTTCACTTGATTAGGAGTATATATTTTTATCCTTACGCGACGACCATGGATTTGTGAAATGGATCGAAAGTAAAGTTAAGCCATATATTGTACATTTTTCCCACATCATTTTCCTCTCCCTGGTAATGTTACATGACCCCCAAAGAGCATCTATTCAAGTCCATCAAGCTTAATGACTTTGGTACTAGGAGACGATGGGAGATAGAGAAACCTAGGGAAAATCCTCTCATGATACGGATACCATTCTTAGAGCGTGTTTGGAACTTAAGGAAAGATGGAGAAAGGAAGAAAAGATACATCTTGCGTGGAAGTTATTTGGGAAGAAAATAAAACTTTCTTTTTTTTTTTCTTAGAAGGGGGAATTAAAGAAACTAAATGAAGGGAAATCAAGTGAATGATAAAAATAGCTTCCACTTTCTGATCTAAATCTTCTTTCTTCTCCTTTCTTCAAGTTCCAAATGCACCCTTACCCTTACACTTTGCCTCCTGCATAAATCCCTCCACAAATCAATATCCAAACATGCTCCAACTCAGGGATTCACTGGTGTCTACTGAGATATTAACTGGACCTATATTTCCTAGCACAACTCCAATGTTATAGCAATGGACAGAAGCTACGTACAATGTTCGGAACCGATGGCCGTGATTGCTCACTGCACAGCAGCACAGGTATAGTTCTAGACATGATTTCCATTTCAATCAAATGGAGTCTATGCTTTTTCTCTTGTTTTTTTTTCCCTCGGCGTTTAATGAATCGCGATTTAGTATTTTGATCATTGAATCATCCTTAACAAGATTTGAAGTACATTGTCTGCGTCTTCTGTCTTCTTCTAATCCAAGCTGCGGCCATTGTAGCAATTTTATTCAGGATTGATTGGGACTCGGTAAGTCTTCTCGTACGCGGACCCAGTAAACAAGGTTTCTTTCATAAACTGTCCGATCTTACTTTGTCCTTGGTTTTGTTTTGTGATGTAATATAGCAAATTAGCAGGAACATTGATGATTACCATAAAGCATTCAAGCGTTTTCTTCTCTTCCATGTAGTCATTTGTCGCTTGATTGCGGTTCTGGTTTTAGTGGCTCAGGTATTCCTCCCTCTGACCATCACTCCAAATGAATAATTGTTTACAAGCATGCAACATTTACGTTTTCATAAAGACTCCCTTAAACTCTACAGTGCGGAATTTTTTGTTTGTGATCGAATTTCGACGATCCAAACTGTTAGATGGATTTAAAATAAGTTTAACGCGAAGATTCATCAAAAAAAAATACCGAGAAGGGCTTGATCCGAGCAGTTTCCTTTTTTTTTTTTTGTTGACAAATCCTCGCGTTGAACCTTAAAAACAAGTTTTAAACACATCTAACGGCTTGGATCGTTGAAATTTGATCCCGAACGAAAAATTCCACACGTAGCCTATATAAGGGAGCCCTTACTAGAAATGCCTCCACCAATGGTATAATCAAAATTGATTAACCAAAAGTTGCCAAATCACTTTTTGCTTATTTATTTATTTAGTGAGTGGCTAAAGTTAACAATGTAGATGTCCACAATGACATAATAAAAATTAGTTAGCCAAAACTTGCCACATTTCAAACTAGAAAAAAAACTAAATTTGAAAATAGAAAAAAAAAAATTTAATACAGTTTTGGAAAACTGTTTTCTTAAAAAATACAGTTTTCCAAAAAAAAAAAATTGGTTATCAAAAACAGATTTTGAAAAGAAAAAAAAAATCGAAAAACAGTGTTCAGTTTTGGTGAAAAGTTCATAAACAAATTTTCAGCTTTGGTGAAAAGCTCAAAAATAGTTTCTAGTTTATGAAAAAACTGTGACAGTAGTTCTAAAAAAGAAAAACAATCTTCAGTTCCCAGCTTTGGTGAGAAAAATAGTTCAGCTTTGGTGCAAAGTTCAAAAAACAGTTTTCAGTTTCTGGGGTACAGGGTCCAACCTATCTAAATTTAAGAGGGGCGCGGGTCTCTTAATTAGTTCGGGTACCCATTTTTGTGCCAAACCTTGGGTCATTGGTGGGCACAGAATGTGTAATCCGGGCCCAAACACATCCCGACGCCATATCCCCCATCCAAAGGAGCCCTGTTAGTTCCAAAATACATGTCTACAAATGAAATGAATGTCATGGAAATATAGGGCCATTGAAGTTCTATATGGTTCTTTCCAAATGTAGATGAACTAAAATCAGTTACTACAATTTTCAGATCAAAATTCTTGTTCTTGCTGCTATTCTTTGGGCTGTAGGAGGAGAGCTTACTGTTGAAAGTAATGTTGCGGATCCAATCGACATCAGGCACTCATTTTTGGCAGATTACAATTCACCTGTAATCGGTGCCCGAGGATGGCGGGAAGAGATTTTGAAGTATTATGTGGAGGGAATTTTTACAAAGTCCTTCCGCCGACTCAGAAGAAATCAAAGCTGACTCAAAAATTCGTGCCCAAGTGCAAAAGGTTTTTGATCTTTTGGAGATTGAGCCCAGTAATAGAGTAGATACATTAGGGTTGCAAACGATCCAAATTACACTTGGTTTCTTGTACATATTTCACAAGGTGTGTCATTCGAGTCTATTTCAAACAGGGGTCAACAAGTTTTCAAAATGTGTTTGAGGTCGGCTTCTTAATATTTGACTTGATCTCAAACAAGCCAACCAGGATCTGAGCTTAAAGCCCTAGATACGATACCAGGATTCAGCTAATACCGGTTTCTTAGAAACAACATTGCTATTTCAAAGAACACATTTACTGGGGCTGCCCGCTTTTCAAGAACAACAAAATTGTAGCTAGAAATTACTCTTCATCTTTTTGAGTGAAAGAAGGATAGATCGCGGGTAAGAACAAGTGAAAGAAATCAGTATTCTCTAAATGGAAAATCAGAAACTCTAACAAATCGTAGAGGGGAAGGACAAAATATGGAGAGAGGCAAGATACAAACATATGTAACTAAACTTTGAAGTTTGAAATAGATTTTAACTTTGAGACTCTAGCTACAAGAATCTGCTACCTGAAACCCTTCAACAGAATGGAAGATGGACTTGAGGAACCCATGACATTTGAAAATTTCACACTTTCTTTTCCTTTCCCTGGTGTTTCACATTCACTGAAATCAAGTACGCGCCCTTCCGTCTGCAGAAGTTCAACAAGAAAAATCACAGTAAGAGTGGGTGACAGGATAACAGTATTTAACGAGTCCAATAAAGATACCCCTCCAGTTGGATTTGAACAATCTTCTCATGATAACTGAGCAAAAAAATGTATCTCTCAAGTGGCAATGATCCAACACATTGTGCCATCAACAAATGCAAGTTGTTGCACTATCCAGTCACACAAAAAGCACAGACCCAGCAAATCCGTCTTCAAAATGGATACTTGAGTACAAAAAATGAGCATAGGTTCAGGTTGAATGGAAGGGTATGAAAAGGCAATAGATTTAATCTAAAACATGAGGCACCTCTCTTTGTTTCTTTAAGCACAACTCAATTTGCATTAACAAATTGATTTTCTTTAAACAAGCATGACTCAAGGATTCGAGGTTGGTTGCAGCTAAGAAGCACCCTAATTTATCCATATCCTACATGTCTAGGATACAGACACGGACACGCTTCACAAATGCCCAAATATGCGTCAGATCTTTTATGATCTTCCTTTTATTTTGACGGACATGCAGGATACGCTGGGGACAGGTTAACAACATGATTGGGACATGCTGGGAGGTCAAAAGGCAATTTAAAACTTGGGACGGGTTCAAAATGGCCATGGACATCCTTTTTCTAGAACATATTCATCTCCTCCTGGCTATGCAAAAAATTGATGTCTCCAAGTATCCGTATCCGTCTGTACTTGTTAGGTCGGAGAGAAGCGGTAAATTCCTCCCTTCTGTTCTATAATGACTCACCATCCTTTGAGTAACGAATGGAAGTTTGCTAGCCCGTAAAAAGCTGGAAAAATAATCAATGGGAAACCATTTTACAAGGGAGATCCATGCTAGCCATAGTAAACTTCAAACATAATTTATAGATAGATGAACTGGACAGTTTTTACCATCACTTAAGGACTGTGCACTCAAGTGATGACAGCATCCCTAGTGGTTTCCAGTACTCTAGAAATGAAACAAGTACTACTTGTGAAACTACAATTATATGCAGCTGTACAAGAGCCCAAAAGCAAGTTCAGTTCAAAGGGTGGAAAATCTAAAAGTACTACAAAATCATACCAGGATATTTGAAGCTGAAAGGGAATGGTTCTGCGGTGGACTTTTCAAAACACAGTTATCCGTCTCTGGCTTCCGGTTGCTGGAGCACCTTGCTTTTAAAATTGTTTTAGGAGTTTCACTTCCCAAAACTTCTTGAGCATCCGCAAATGCAGCTGCAGTATGCTCACTCAGCTGTTTCATTAGCCCAATGGCATCATAACTCCTCTCCACAGGGCTCATAAAGTAACCAATGTCCTTTATGAGATCCAATTGCAGCAAAAAGAAACAAGAACAGGAGGAAAAGAAGTGATTAATTTTTTCGGTCAAATAACTGGAAAAAAAAAACAAAAAAAAAACAAATTAACATGGGATCTAGATATGATTAATTTTATCGGTCAAATAACTGGAAAAAAAAAAAAGCAAATTAACATGGGATCTAGATACCTCAATTGTTATATCTGTATCAACTCTTGGGCCTAGCTCAAAAGTGTTAAAGAACCAGGGAGATTTCCATGCCGAAGGGGAATCGATACTTCTTTTGAAAGGAGTTCCTCCAAATCTGGGAATAGAAAACCTTCCTCAAAGTTAAACCCAAAAGATAGCCGTTGGCAGGTTTTGAAAGTGCCTTTTTGTTATGTAAGAAATGGAAGAGAACACCAAGCAAAAACAACCTAACCCAAAACTTTTGAGATGTCATCCTCAAAAACATCATAAACAGTTAGACAGATATAGATCCCAAAAGAAAGTTTCCTGATCTCTCAGAAAAGGGGACTCAAGAAAAAAATGCAATGTTTTTCTATGAAAAGTAAAAAAATAGAAGAAATTTTTATCAACCCAGAATGATCCTTGCTAGATGAAAACTGCTCATGAAAAAGGATAGATAATCCACTAATAGAAAAACTGAGTCATTACAGACCAATTTAGGTGGGAAAAAAAATAGTAAACAGAGAAACAAAAAGTAACAGAAGCGTACATGCTAAAATTTTCTGCACCAGCATCTGTCCCAGAACTTCCAGCAATGATTACATGGGGATTTGATGGAGGAGCAGCTTGTGCAGAGACAGCTGACCCCAACTGACTTCCGTCCTCCTTTCTGGAAATAGTGGTTGAGATAACAACAGAAGGCAAACATGGATCCCCTCCCAATGCAGATTCTGAATCAGCAACTTGATTCGAGGTATTTCCCAACCTTCTAGAAAACTGATTTGCGAGAGTTCTATTACATGGCCCAAGGGAGTCCAACTTGATTTCAAAGTGATCAGGGGACATGAATTGCAGATCATTGATGCTCTGTTCAACCAGGACTCCTGAATGTTGTTGCACCTGTCAAAAACATTTATGTAAAGAGATTCCTCCAATGCAATTATTCCGAAAATCTCCATGTTAAGTGTGAAAGGTTCAAATGGACCATATATTTGTAGTTATTACTTGACTTAGACAAAGGAATCAATTTATTGCATGACTAAGACAAAGGAATGGATGCTTGCACAAAGCTTTGACAGCAACCAAATCGTCATGAGGGGTTTCAAGACAGCAAACATAGTACCAATCTGGGCATGACAGGTATAACATGCACAGAAGGATCCAAAAAAAAGTACAACACACGCACATCAAATACTCAGATTTTAGGATTAGTTGATATAGAGAAGCATGAAGAAATTGCACAATCCCTCCATATAGGAAGCAACCAGCTCACTCACATTGTGGGTTGCCACATTAGCATGGCCCTTACTTTTAGCCTCAACAGTAGCAGTCCCTTGTTCTATATCTTCCTCGGGATTACTGCTATCAAAAACTTTCTCGGGAATTAAGGTGCCCAAAGTGCTATCTCTGCCCTCTTCTTTCCCCACTCCTGCATGATCCAAATTTTCTTTGTTACTAGTGAAGTTTCCAGCCTTTTCTCTCTGCTTTGATGATAGCTGAGGTGCTTTCTTGTTCTCATTCTCATCAAACATAACATCTAATCGTGAAAAATTTAGAGCCAAGCTGGAAAATGACTCCTCGTTCATGTCTCTTTCCAGCCTTTTCTCACTTCTCTTTTGTGACAAAGGTGACACTAAATCACGGCTTCGTTTCCTCAATATCGACGGCGTCCATGTAAAAGTTTTTGCAGCACTTTTCAGCTCATTGCCAGGACTATCATTCCGAAATGGCGAGTCCCATGATCTAAAGGGAGTAAAACAGTTAATAGTTGACATCATCAGTTGTCTTACACCAAGAGGACTATACTCTTGCTCCATGTCACTTCCAGACTGTATGAGGTCACAGCTGAAAAAAGGAATGTCCAACCTTGGAAAACGAGGAGGCTCATAAAATAAATTCCCTGCTTCCAGGTGGTCAGTTGGTGCAATAGCATTTTCATCCACCGAAGCACTCGTTTGGATGTTATTTGATGGTCCTGAATTGGAAGCATCTAGTGGAACTAGTTCCAAGGTATCCATTGCATGCTCTTGTTGAACTGTTTCAGCTTCGCAAAGAGATTTCACAGAACCACTGGTATCGATCAAGCCTCCATTTGGATGCTTTACAAGCTCCTCTTTGTGGGTTCCAAAGAACCTTGCACCGTCTTCAGGAGAAAGAAGTGGAGGATCGGGGAAAGGTTGAGAGCACGATCCAATATGACTGATAATACTTGGATTCATAGAGGAAGCAAAACATCCAGCATTCTCTGCCTCTGGGTATATCACCTTGCAGTATTCGTCTTCAGATATCGACACGTACTCTGGTTTGTCAGATTCAAAGAAAGTATTCCCCATGGAAGGAGCAGTTAAATCCATAGAGTTTTGTGATTGGAAGGTTACCACTTCGTGATTATCTTTTTCATCTACAGAACTGATCCAGAATTCGGAAGATTCCTGTCCCAAATCCAGTGGTAAGTCGGCAAAATTAAGCTGCCCATGTTCAAGAAACTTGGAAAAGCCACCTATCTCTCTAGGAACTTCTGGCATGGAAAAAGCAGCTTCTAGCGAATCCGCATAATAGTTTTCAGAATGCGATATTGGACTGAAGCTTGGATCCTTTCCATGGCTAGAATCTTCTGTCAGTGGGCATTCATCTCTTCCATGCATCACCATGCTGGCCATGTCAATTGTAGATTGAGAATAACCAACAACAGTTGAGCCTTGACTGCACTCTGAAGTGTCCTCTGCCTCTGCTCCATCTATGGGGACACTATCATTCCCGCTGCTCTGTTGCACTGTGGAAGAAGATGAAGGCACTAAATGGTTTGTGTGGATGACATGAGGCAGCCCTTCGAATTGCGTGAGTACGCCTGAAGCCAAGTATGAGTCCAACTTCTTTTTTACTGAACTGTTCCAATGATTTTTAATGGCATTATCCGACCTGATGACCATAAAGTTTTTTCAGAACTCAAAATGCTAGTGTGGCTACTTTAACATTAGATCAAAAGTGCAAACTATTTCGGCAATGACAGCAAGCAAATACATATTGAAAGCATTAACTCTAGGAGATGAAGCATATAAATAGAATAACAGACTAATTCTTGTGAGACAAAAATGAAGCAGAAGAAAATGACATATATTAGGATGTGTAGAATAAGTGGAAGCTCCAAATTTGATTTTGGAACATGTGTTGTTGCCTTCAAATGAAATATTGATGTACCTCCCAGGTAAGAATTTTGTCAACTCTGCCCACTTGTTCCCATAAATTTGATGGGCATGAATCAAAGCGAATTCCTCTTCTTGCGTCCATGCCTGCTTGTTGATATCAGGATTCAGATGATTATGCCACCTGTGACAGATGTTATTTGATGTTTAGGGGCAATGCATTATAGATGTTGTCCTCAGCTATGGAAGAACTAAGAACCCTAATTAACTAAATATATGCCTACATCAAGCTGCAATGACCAATTCAAAAAGTAATCCCTTAACCCAGATTAAAGAACAACCAAAATGGAATGAAAGGTAATAGATAAGGAAAGAATTTGAGGTACAATGTAGGAATGACTTATTAGCACACATTGAGCTTGTTTGTTAGTTCAGGAAACAGAAGTAAGCTCCAAATCACATTACCAGGACAATGCATGTGCCAGGGAGCAAACTTATTTTAATCAACTAAACACATAGTAATGTCTTTGTAGCATTTTCAGATTATTCTTTGCTTAACATAGACATCAAACTGTATACAAGAAGGATAGATACATTCTTAGAATATTGAGCAAGTTGACGGAAAAAATCACATATTGTCATCATTTCGAAAGTGCTTATACAGTAGAAGTGAGTGTCCAACCATGAAATAAAATGAGGGAATACTACAATACTTCTCAAATTAGCTGAGAAATTCCACCCTTACCTTTCCCGGCATTGCTTCCCAATACGTCCTGGTAAATGTTGTGAAATGGTAGACCACTTTTTTGGCCCATACTTCTTCACTAATTTTACTATGGCTTCATCCTCCTGTACAAATGTTTAAAGAGTAGTTGACTTGGTCATGGTTGAATAATTTATGTTATAGTAATTGAAAGAAAAGGTAGAAACGATGATGATGCCTCACCTCTTTAGACCAAGGACCTTTGACGAGTTCCGGATTCAAAACTTTCTGCCACCTGTGCAAGCACTGTACATCCGTCCGGTCCTTGAAACATTCCGCTTCAGAAAGAACAATACCAGTGAAGTTAGTTTGAGCATCTATATGACGAAAAATATAGATAAGAGGTCAGAAGTAGTGCTCCAAGTCTCTAACCAATAAAGAACAGAACGACAAAATTATCTGAGATCATTTACAAGTGTTTGGCTGGCAGTCAGCAAAAGACAAATGGGAAAACTGTGAAAATATTGTTTTGGACTTGACAATAAAATGCACGATAACCAATATCCAGAAAATCAGCCCTAGTCAGAGGGTGCAGGAAAAGGGAAAATAGCTAGCATGAATTATTTAAATAGCCTCTTTGTGTCACTTGATTTTTGATTGTCCATGATATTCCAACAAGAAAGAATCTCCAAACACTGCTCAACAATCATGGAAGAAATAAAAGGATCAGTGCATGAAAGACATTCGTCATGAACTACCTTCAGTTATATAATCAGTGATCTTGTGTGCACATATAGAGGCGATGGTTTTCATTGCCAAATAAACATAATGTATTTCCAAACTATTACAAGTTACCCTATGTTCTACAAATGTTGTCAAAATTTCCAATTCCCAAGCGAAATGAAAGAATTTTTTCTTTTTGTCCTTGCTGTGAAAGAGTTTTGAACTGCAATTACTTCTACAAGTTCAAAAGTATTGCAACTGATGCTCAATAAAAACACTCAATTTCAAAATCTTCAATTGTTAACTAATATAGAGTTTAGTAATATGCAAGCATAGGCACTTCTTTCATCACACTACTTCAATGTTAAACTAACACACAAAATTATGGAAAGAAAGTCATGGTTGAGTACAAATCAAGGAGAAAATGAGCTATTTTTTTTTTTCATCAGACAATAAAGTGGGATTATTATACACTTTGGAACAGGAACTAGAGGGACAGAATATGTTGGAATAAAAATGTCGGTTTCAAATGATACCTATTTTTTTCCAGTTTTTTCCTTTAAAGCGGTGAACAGCCCTGCACAAGATATCATCCTGAATGAGAAACCAAAATTCATCTCGTTAGGTATCTTTGAGAAAATCAAAGTACAGAGGATTCACATGTAAGATAAGAAAAGGCATCCCTTAAACTCGACCAACCAGATCGTCAAATGGAAACGACAATAACTTGGAACAAGCATACTGCTAAAGAAGAAGAAGAAAATAGAACCTATGCTATTCTCAGATGGACATGCAAAAAAATTGAGGAAAAGAGTGACCTGAAAAGTTTATATATGCGAGGCTTCCGATAATATATGGAAAATATTAAAAGGAGAGAGAGAGAGAGAGAGAGAGAGAGAGAGAGTCTGTTTTTACATGTAGTTGTAGTTGTGCCAACTTCGAAGGACCATGTCATGTTTCACATTCCAAAGAAACATTTTGTTGCGCTAAAACTAAATATCGCAAGCACTTCCTACACAATGGTTCTCAGTGCTTGGAAAAATGGGCAAGATATTACAAAGCCTAAGAAAATTAAGAAGGCGTCTTATAATAAGAAGATAAAAGAGGTGTCTTAAATCAAGCATCCTCAAAAATCAAAATTTTACCAGCAGGACTACAAATTAGTGACAACTGACATGACTCATACTATCAAGTACCATAATGCTTAAGAATGTCCCGCCTAACGGAAATACGTTGTTGATGAAGAACTTACCTCTTCTATCGTCCATTGTCCCTTTGTTGAACGTCTCGTAGGGCCACTAGTCCTCCTAAAGAAATTGAAATGATATTGTTACAGAGGGTCAATGATATACAGGATGGTATTTCTCTTGTCAAATGAGAAGCTACCTAAAATAATAATGAAACAAACATGACTAGACGGTGGTTTGAGTGGAGTGACAAACAACCTGTTCGAGTTGAAGCTGTATACTATCCCCTGATATCTAGTTTTTCCGTTTTAACTTGAAGGAAAAACAAAAGTAAAGAACCAGGGTGATCAACCTCAATGGGAATATTGGATCAAGCTCAAGGATTAACAAACATTGCTCGAAGGTGTTAGTAGAGGATAGCACACATCAAGAATGGTCTTGGTAGTCTCCACTTGAATGAACTTATGAATGTAGACTTGAAGTAACAGGAACAATGATATATAAATAGGGCGTCGATATCAGTTGTTTCAAGATATATTGGTATTGAAGTAATACCATAAGAGCAATTGCATAGAACCTTTTTATAATTGCAATGGAAAATTAAAAGTTTCAAATCTATTACAACTGTTGTCTACATGATTTTTAAAAGATACCCATGCAAAGGTCGAATTCTCTGAAGACCATTGCTGATCCCATCTGACTGATAACTGTTTGCCCTATCACTTTCCATCGTATTGTAATATACAGGCAAATCAGCATACCCCAATACCTAACAGCACTTGTATCTAGAATCTCTTCCCCAAACCATTATCAATATTCCCGATTGGCTGGAGCTTCCTTCTCACAAAATGGGATCACTATCTGAAAGAGAAACGAGCACAAGTGAAAAGGGTTAAGATCATTAGAATGTCAAAGAAGTAACCCATATCAAGAAAAATCATCAACAAGAAATCCACAGAACACATGGATTTTTCTTGATGTACATACAACAAAATTATAGAAAGCTAAGAAGAAGAAAACGAAACCTATTGGAAGAAGGATATTAATGAGAATGTCACATGTATGAGCTTGAAAATGAACGAAAAACTGATTAGTTCCATTACTTTTGCATATGGTAAGTGAGCAACACAAGACCAATCAACAATCTCTTTACAAGCAAAGGGACCATTTAATTTCAACAAGTGACGATTTGTTACCTAATTTGCAGACTGTCTAATATAGTTAAATAATTAAGTAGCGTCATAGCAAAGGGAACATAAATGAATATCAAAAACATAAGATCTTTGATTCTCTGGAGAAATGTAAGAATCAATAACACACCAACTTTATCTTATTATTATATTGTCACCCACAAAGTCTTTCAATGCCACATAAACCCAGGATTCATAAATGTGATTCCATGCCATTGCTGATGTTATGTTGGTTTTCTGTTTCTAAATTATAAGTTATCCAAGTTCTAGTTGCATTTAAACAAACTTGTGCTAATCTCCGCAAACGTAAACAAGTGTAAAGGCACAATCAGCCCTTTTTCATGAATTGTGGCAAGACCTAAACAGTGTATAACTAACTAACTTCGTATAGCTAGAGAAAGCATCAGAATTACTACCTTTGAAATGTAGAATTGAATTCAGATCCCTATGCTTACATTGTCTAGGTTATGGCCATGAAACTTACGAGACAAACTTTCTAGTACTAAAATTTGTGATTCTAAAGATAAACATAAAGCAATCCTTCAAAATTTTCACCAAGTTCTGCTTACATTTATATATACAATATTTGTGTAACAGTTCCAAATCATCTCATCTTGAAAAAGTACTGGGCACATCAAACTTGCTTCTACCTATACCCACACAATAAACGAACCTCATGCTTATGCTTATAAACCAAAATTCATACTAGTCAGTGACGGCATTAGAAACTCCCTAACATAAGTTTAATGCAAGATATATGAGATAATATCTTGAATTCAATTCCAGCACCATTGCTTGAGTTCAGTGGGATTTCAACTAAAAAACTCATAAAAAGTCACACATCACCTAATGTCCAGACTGTCAGAGAATAGTCCCCCATTGCTCAGGTACGGAATGGGAGATCGATCACATGAGAGACCTCCCCACTCATTGCCAATTGGTTTTGAGTCGGATATAAAGTTTTCACATAATATAAGAGCGGGCCCATGCCATCCCAAATTAAAAATTGAGAGAGCCCACACTCCACAATGACAGACCCCAAAAAATGCACAAAGAAGTAGCTACACGTGACGGACTTAAATGCAGCTGAGCGTGGGAGGAGGTGTTAAGACAATAGTCTCGTATTGCTTGGGTATGGTATGGGATATCACTTAACAACATGAGAGACCTCTCCACTGGTTGCCAATTGATTTTGTGTTGGATATAATGTTTCCACAACAAATGCAAACCAGTCCTATGATATTCACACCCAAAATGGGCCCCAAGTTTTTATTGCTCATAGATAATTAAAAATCATCGCACCAGTAAAGAATTAGTGATTCTGCACACAATTTTCCATTCTAAAACAAGAGGCGGTGTAAACCGAAAAAGAAAAATTACTGAAAGCCAAAACCAAACTAATTTAGAATATTTCGAAACGACTGAAAATCAATAAAGAAGGGTTCCATTTTTTGAAACGCGAGACAGAGGAAAATTAAAGTTCTATATCTTGGTAAGGATAAATTTCATGCAAAATTAAACCCAACAACGAATTTCAATATCTGAAACAAATTAAACCATTTGATGGACATAATAAAAACGTAAAGTGAACAAGACTCACCGGGAATTCGGTCGGTTCAACGGGCATTGCAGATCCGGAGGGATAAGGATCTGCAGATGCTCGCAGAGTGAGAGAGAGAAATTCAAACGGTCGGGATATGTGTGTTTCAAATGGCGAGAGAGAAGGGGCGGACAACGTAGTTCAAACTTCAAACTCTAATAATGCTCGAGCATGTTCGGTTCCATCTAACGGTGGACGCTTGCCCACGTCGGAATCTAACGTCGTCAATTTTTTCCTATGGAACTTGGTTGCATTTCAGTGGAGAGATCGCTATTAAAAAAAAAATAGAGAAACATGAGGGTTGAGAACTACTGTTTTATGGTAAAAAGTAGGGGTGGGAATTTATGACACGACCTGACAACACGACACGAAGTTAGCGGGTTAGTGTTGAGTATTTCTAACACAAAACACGTATATGACACGACCTGAAAACACGATTAGTAAACAGGTCGGGTTCAAGTTGAAGCCGCATAACTCGAAAATGACACAAATTAACCTGTTCATCTAATCGTGTCGACATGGTAACCCGAATCTGACCCAAAAATGACACGAATTAACATGTACGTTTTCATGCTCTGAAGTTGTGCATGAAAGTTTTCAAGCTCGATCCTACTACAGCTAGAGTTTATCCTTTGATATCAAGTTATTCTCTTCATATTCTCACATTTGCAAAGTTTTGTTATTGTGGCTAAGGTTCTACACATCGTTTTGGCGGGCTATAATTGCACATCATTTTGGTTGATAGTCCCTTTAATTTATTTTAATGGTTACTGTGGATTAATTAAAAAAAAAAATCATCGTGCAAAAAAAAAATTTAATTGTGTCAACCCGAACACGACACGACTTTTAGCAGGTCGGGTTAGGGTTCATATTTTTCGACACGATTAATTAAGCAGGTCATTTTTTACACGAACCTGATTTGACACTAACACAACTCGACACGACACGGATACGACACAACACGACACGACGCCCACCCTTAGTAAAAAGCTAGAGAAAATCTTATTTGCGGACGGTCCGCAAACAAGGTGTTTGCACGTCGAGCACATATGTGTTGTCCATCTCGAGATCTAATGGTTCAGATAAACACACGGATTTTGCTTCTTCTTTTTTTTTGTTGCTTTTAATGAGAAGAGAGTGCATTGATCCGGGCCGTTGGATCTCAGGATGGACGACGCGGTAATGATGTAGACATCGGTAATCATTGCTCCAACGAAGATTCAGATGAAGATGTTGATGTGTTGTTAGCCTTTAACGAAGATGGTGATTTAGATGACAATGAAGATGCGGGTGAAGAAGTTCCAGCAAAATGTTGGGGTATTTAAGTTGGCAATGACTTGGACCCTGCTATCCGCATACATTATTACTCCAACATCAACTTGGGTAACGACGGTTCGATAGTAGACCAGAATATTGTAGACCGTGGACCCCTTTGGGACGTTTCCACCACGAAGCTCGAGCGTGGCATGGTGTTCAAGGATAAAATGCAATTAAAACATGCAGTGATAGCTTACCATGTCAAAATGAATCGGCAGTACACGATGGTAGATTCAAGGAAAACCCTTTAGGGTTTACAGTGCAAGCATAGGTGTACTTGGAGATTACGCGCCATGAAGTGCAGTAAACTTGGGTACTTCGAGATTGTGCAGTTAGAAGGACCGCATCATTGCATCTATGCGCGGGTCAATCAAGATCACAGCAATCTTAGTTCACCTTTTATTGCTCACCACATCAAGAATGAGATCGCTGTAAGTAGATTGAATTAATTTTTTAGAAGGAACCAGACAAGCCTCTTGCGACCATTATCGCAAATGTTAAAAAGGCTTTTGAATTCACAATATCCTACTGGCACACTAGGACAAACTCCATTGAGATTTTGTTTGGCAGCTGGGATGGGTCATACCATAAATTACCCAAGTACATACGTGCGCCAGAGATGTACAATGCTAACATGGTGGTTGATTGAAAGATAAATCCTAGAAATTTAGAATTCGAGTGTTTTATGAATTATGTATTTTGGGCATTCAAGCCCTCCATTGAAGGATTCAAGTATTGTCCACCAGTAGTATGCATCGATAATACACATTTGTATGGTAAATACAAAGGAAGTTACTAGTTGCCACTGCAGTATTGTTGCTTCAAAAATCCTTCCCCTCGCGTTTGCCATTGTTGATGAGGAGACAGCTAAAGCGTGGAAGTGATTCCTTGTGAACTTGAGACTAAAGGTTTGCCCAACCCAAAAGGACGTGACTTTGATATCAGATTGTGGGTTAGGTATCAAGGATACAGTCCCACAGGTTTGGAAACTCCTATTCAGGGTCAACCAACAAGCTGCCACAAGTAGCATATTTGGCACATTGTTAGCAATTTCAATAGTGATATACATAATACAGAGTTGAAGGATCTTCTTATTAAGACGTGTACTGCCCATTAGAAGAGGAAGCTAAAAATGACGCTGAAAGAGATAAAAACTCTAAATGGTGACGCTTCAAGTGAATACAAAATCTGGGTGATCCGAAAAAGTGGGCCTTATCTCACGATGAAGGTCCTCATTGGGGGTCGTTGACTACTAACCAGGCAGAGACTTCCAATAATATTCTTAAAGGCGAACGAAACACATCTATTAGTACCTCTGTAGAGCTTACATTTCATCGTCTAGTTAAGCATTTTGATAAATATTGGGTAATGGCGGAACAAGATGAAATGAATCACTTTTGTATCAAAGGGATTGGCAGAAGAAACTAGAGGAGTGTCAATAAAGAGCAAATTGTTACTCATTGAGGGCTTTCAATAGGTATTTATCACCCAACCTCTTGTTATGCATTGCATAAATGCCCTCACCATATTGGGATCATAAATTTTACACGTTATTATTATAGGATCTATGGAGAGTTTGAGGTTATAACGACTCCAAATGGCCCAAAAGGGGGTAACAAGCAAGTTGTTTGACTACATAGGAGGACTTGTTTATGCGGGAAGTACAAAATCTACAGATTTCCTTGTTCCCACATGCTTGTTGTTACTATAGAGCTCGGGATGAATCCACTCGAGCTTGTGCATGATTTGTACAAGCTAGAGAACAAAATCTACAGATTTCCTTGTTCCCCAATACCGCACGAGGACTATTGGGTGGAGCCTACTGGCCTGACATTATTGCCTGACTTAGGCTGCATGCAGGAGCCAAAACAAGGTTGTGAGAAACTAAATCGCATCCTTAACAAAATGGATGTCTCAAGGTAAAGAATGACCAACCATTGTGGTTTGTGTCAACAAGATGGGCACGATAAGCGAAAATGTCCTCAACGGCCAAGACATGTTATAACTTAGATTGATGTACCTACTTGTTATTGTCTGATGTCTCTCAACTCCCATGTATTAACTTTAGTACTCTTAAGTCGTATGTATGGGCATTTGTATGAATAGATAAAAGCTTATCTTTTGGATGTATTGTATGTTGGAAACATTTTATTGTGTATGTTTAGATTTCATGCTTCCACTTGGGTACATTACTTTGTTCATTTTTCATGCTTTATTGTTCCCCATTAAGTGTTATTTTGTTGTTAATGTGGTGTGTATCTTTGATATATGACCTTCCAAGCATTTATAGTGTGAAATTTCAAATAATAATAGTTTCATTTGTGTATGTCAATTATCATTGCAGATACTGGATCACATACAGATGGGGCTTGAAGAAACCCATTTCTTGATGTTAGGGCATGTATCGGAGCGGCTATGGAAGAAACATGTAAGTTATAAATTGGGAAAACTCTAATTGCATGAAGTTATATTGTAATTTGGCAAACTCTAATTGCAAGGAAAATTAATATATTTTTTTTAACTTTCCCTTCTTTTCCTTTTTGTTCTTATATTGCTCACAAATGTCTTTTTATATTTTTATGTTAGAGGAATGTCCACATAGGGTCATCAAATTACTTTGCAAGTCCAAAGCAAAAAAAAGTTTAAATAAAGTAGACTATATAATCTAATTAAGTTTAAATAACTTTTCATGAGGAATACAACCAAGATTGACAAATTTTGGACATAAATTTTGTGAGCAGTTAAGATTTTCAATTTCAATTTGGTGTCTAGTTCAATTGCAAGAAAAATTAACAATTATACTTATTGCACATGATACTACTTCTTTGACATGTCAACGGGCAAATAGTGGTTTCTGAGATACTCCAATACACCCATGTGTTCTTCAATATTTTATACGCGCCAGATGTTATGGTGTGGCACTTATCAATTTTATTAGGTCGGATCATTCATTGATCACATCACTCATTCATTGGTCACATCAGTAGCTGAGAGGTGTAGATAAAAGGTGCACACATTCCACTTGCCCCAGGCGAGTCCACTGTTACGTTGCAAGATGTATCAGTGTTGTTTGGCCCACCAGTGGACGGACCTTCTGTCACTGGAGTTGGCTCCAACCGCCGACTAAGTGGGCAGAAGAGTGCAAACATTTACTAGGGGTGAAACCGAATGAATCGGATATCAGAGGGAGTAGACTAAAAATAATGTTAGTAGTTGTCCACATGTAAACAAGTTTACGTTTTTTTCCTATGTGAAACCATAATGACATGCGTATTCATATAAGCAGATACAATAGCTTATTGACAATTTCAAAGAACTATCTGAAGACGCTTCAGAGGAAAAAGTTCAGTATTATACAAGAGCATACATATTGCGTTTGCTTGGGGGTTGCTTCTACCGGATAAGTTTCAGAGCAGCTCCTTTTTCTTCCATTGTTGATGGACTTAGATTGTTGTGGCACCTCCAGCTGGGGAAGTGTTGTTTTGGCCACGCTGTATGGGATGTTATGTTGAGCTAGCAAGCCAAGATCCAAGGAAATAGGTGGCCTGTTACTGCTTTTACAGGTTAGCTTACATGTTTTAGAAAGAAAACGCTTTTGACAAATAGTTAACTTTAATAATATTACTATATGGTGCAATTCTATTGAACAATTGTAGATGAATTTTTCTCTTGTAGTCAATTTTTTATGGAATTGAGCGGTTCTAAAAAGTGTTGTACATATTTTCGCAAATATGGGCATGGGAGAGGTTGCCAAGGATTGCCCAACGTCGCTTGCAAGACGTAGGTCTCAAGTGCCTTTACAAGATGAACTACAACAATTGCCAAGAGGTCCTTGGGCAAGCAGGTATAAAGTACATGATACATATAGTTCTATTTTGATTTTCTCTTATATTTTGTGAATTATTTCTTTTCGCAGGTAGAAAGTAAGTTTTGCTGTAGACCAAGTGCCTAATGATGATGTTATAGTTTATACGTTTCTAAGTTTACCATTTTTATACTCCCTTCATTCATTTTTAAGTGTGTAGCTTCGTAATTTCAATTTATTAAAAAAGTATCATCATTATATCTCTCACATCAATTTTCACATTCACTTTCCACTATTGTCCTTGATGGAGACATCATCATTTAAATTTTACCTACTAACTTTTCAAAAAGGAATCTACATTTAAGGGCAAAATAGGAAATGTACCAACTTTTACCCACTAATTTTTCAACATCACACTTATTCAGGAACAACCCAAAATGGAATACACTACTCTTTTTAAGGAAAGGGGTACTCGGCTCCATTTTTTGTAACCCAATTCTTTCTTTTTTGGTTTTCTTTCAAATTGTATGAGAGCCTTATGGTACCTGATTATTGTCGTGCTGGGAGTGATATTTGAATGTCTCATGTGTCACTAATATGCTTCGAGTTGATGGAGTGGCATCTCCCTCAATGAGTCCTTCGTTAGTTTGGATGCTTACAAGAAGCACCAGATTCGGTTTGACACTGACCGAAGGTTGCATCGTTTGGTAGGCATGGGCTCATGATCATGGATTGGGGCAATGTAAGGACATGGGCGACTCCAGGAATTTCATTCAGCGCTGACAAAAATACATAGCGTATCTATGATGAAAAGTTGTATGAAAAAAAAAAAAAAAAAAACTCTGACTAGCCAAAAGAGATATATACATATACAATATATCGCTTGACAAAAAGACTCCAACATATTATAACATCCCACAATGAGTTTTTATATTTTGGAGAATGCAAAAAGGAACTCAGGACTTGTTTTTGGCTTCTTCTCTTTAAAAATATCAATGGAAAACTCATTCTTGCAAAATCTGTTTTGAAGACAAAACTTCAAAATGAGAAAATGAAAAACCAAAATTCGGCTCCCAAACACCTCTTAAAGTTTAACCAAATGCATTTCCTATTTTCCTTCCCAGCATAAGTTGTAACCGAGATTCAATAGACTATTTTTAAATGTGTAATACTCTACTTTCCTTTTAAATGAGTATTATATATTGGGCTCTAGGCTTGTTTTGTTTTGTTAGGACTATAACAATTTGGTTCAAATTTAGTTTAAAATATTTATTTTAACCTTGCACGAGTAACCCAGCGCTGACAGTACTATTTTTTTTTTATATCTAAATTTTATTTTTTTCAGTGTATTTTTTTAACCCAGCAAGGTCGCTTAACCTTGCTGGTACAAAGGTGGAGTCGCCACTGTGTAAGGACCCGTGTTTTATATAATTTTTTGGAAATAATATTGGGAAAATGTGAGAAAATAATACTGATTAGGGACCAAAATAATGGTCTCACTGTTGATTATGATATGCATACTTATGGTCAATTAATTGCCATAGTGACACAGGAAGGTTTAGCCTTATGCAATGATATAAAATTATACCGCCAGTTAAAGAAACAAAGATTAACTGGAAAAAAAGAATTAAGAGAATTTTGTGATCAATTTGCTTATGATACAAACATATTTCCAAAAGGTATCAAGAAGCATGCTAGGAATAATCCTAAATCAACAAAAAGAAAATATAAAAGAAAATATCACAAAAATAGAAATAGAATAGATGAAAATAAAGAGAGAGAAGATAAAAAGCCCTTTAGACCAAAAGGAGAAAGAAAATCTTCAAAAACAACAGCAAAATGCTATAAGTGTGGCAAAATAGGCCACTATGCTAATCGATGTACAACAAAAAAGAAATTAAATGAGCTTCAAATAGATGAAGGATTAAAACAACAATTGTTTAAACTAATGCTTAATTCGAGTGATTCAGAAGAAGAAAACACAGAAAGTTCTGATGTTATTAATGAATTATCTGATGATAATACTGAATCCTTTTTAGATACTGATTCTGATCCAAATCCTAACAATTGCAAATGCAATAATGTTATGAAGAACCACAAACCATAGTTCAAATGAATGGTTTGAGTATAAATGTTCTAACAAATAAGCAAAAATCACTTTTAGAAATAACTGATCAAATACAAGAACCACAATTGAAAATTAAAGTTATTCAAGCCTGTATATCTACGGCAAAGGAAGAAGAGGATAATGAAAAACCTCAAATCCCAAATGACACTTATAGCCTTAAAAAGGTTTTGGAGAGAATCCAAGGCAAAAGCGAAACAAATAACACTTGAATGGCAACAATTCCTGATATTAAGTCAAAAATTAATATTTTAAAATCAGAAATTTGAAATTTGAAATCACAACAAGCAATTGCAAGTCAAGAGTTAATCATGTTACAACATTGTCTGGACACTCTTGATAAGAACCATGAGGATTTTGCTCCAACAGGAGAAGAAGAATATTTGAATAATCAGAATAATGTTGTCTTCCAAAAATGGCATGTAAAGGTTAATCTGGTTATTCACAAAGAATATACAATTGAAAATATTACTGCTTTAATTGATAGTGGTGCAGATATGAATTGTATTCAAGAAGGGTTAGTTCCGACCCAGTATTTTGAGAAAACCACACAGAATCTCTCCAATGCAAGTGGATCAAGAATGATCCTAAAATTAAGTTTATATCTGCAATCATGGTATAAGTCTTGAAACTACTTTTTTATGTGTAAGAAACTTACAGCAACAAGTAATACTTGGTACTCCTTTTTTATCAATGATTATGCCAATGCATACTAGTCATAATGGTATAACTGCAAATGTGGATGGTCATGAAATATTTTTTGAATTCGTTTCTCCACCAATTTATAAAGAAATTAATGATATAATACAACAAATAAAAATCAAAGATAAGCAAATCAATTTTTTGCAAAAAGAAATCAAAATTTTGAATATCGAAGAAAAACTCCAAAACACTTCTGTACAAGAGAAAATTTCTCAGATAAACCAAGAGTTCATTAAAGAAATATGTAGTGATTTACCAAATGCTTTTAGGAATAGGAAGAAACATATTGTTTCTCTACCTTATAATAAGGATTTTGATGAAAGAAAAATTCCATTAAAAGCTTGACCTAGTCAAATGAAGCAAGAATATTTGAAATTGTGTCAAGAAGAGATTAATAATCTTTTAAATAAAGGAATTATCAGGAAAAGCTATTCCCCATGGAGCTGCACAACCTTTAATGTCAACAAAAATGCTGAAAAAGAGAGAGCTGTTCCAAGGTTAGTTATAAATTATAAACCTCTCAACGATGTTTTAATGTGGATAAGATATTCAATCCCAAATAAAATGGATTTGTTGGATAGGCTGCATAAAGCCACAAGTTTTTCAAAATTTGATTTAAAATCAGGATTTTGGCAAATCCAGATTACTGAATCTGACAGGTATAAAACTGCCTTTACAGTACCATTTGGTCATTTTGAATGGAATATAATGCCTTTTGGCTTGAAGAATGCACCATCCAGAATATTATGAATGATATATTTTATCCTTATGCTGATTTTTCAATTTGTTATATCGATTATATTTTAATATTTTCACAATCTATTGATCAGCATATAAAACATCTTAAAACTTTTAAAGAAATTATTAAGAGAAATGGTTTGGTTGTTTCAGCACCAAAAATGAAATTATTTCAAACCAATGTCAGATTTTTAGGTCATAATATTCATCGAGGGAAAATTATCCCAATAGATCGTAGCATTGAATTCGCTTCGAAATTCCTAGATGAAATAAAAGATAAATCCCAGTTACAAAGATTTTTAGGAAGTCTCAATTATATAAGAGATTATTATAAAGAATTGGCTCAGGATTCAACCCTATTATATGAAAGCCTTAGCTAATCCTGAATGGAAGAAAATTATTGAAACTGATGCTTCTAATGAAGGGTATGTGTAGACACCCCAATTTTGATGACTTGTGCATCCCCGATGATGAAAAGAACACGCGGAATATACCTCGGAATAGTTCCTTGAGTCAAACGGATCAAAAAAACCAAAATCCCAAACCCACCTGAACCGTACGGCCTCATCTCCCCAAAAGTACGGCTTAAAATTTCATCTACACCGTGCGGTGTTGTTATGTGCACCGTACGATATACTATCAACACCGTACAACATTACTATCCCATCAATAGGATTCCTGAGTTGCCCAATAGCTCAATCCGATTGCGTAACCCGGCAAAACCTACGGCGTAGCCCACCTTTTTTACGTACGAATTTCACTCATGTTAGAAACGTATGCACCCCTCTCCTACATAATCCGACCACCGTCAAACGGTTTAAAAAGGCTGAAGTCGACCCACAAAAACCAACCAAAAATTCCCAGTGAAACTACTTCTCTTCCAAAGCCCCGTTATCATACTCACATTCATCCACAGTTCCCCAAACTACGTGAAAACTTTGCTCCACAAATCCAGAAAGCTATAAGTCCTAGTTCAATCCGTTCGGTTCGTTTCAAGGTATAAAATCCGTGTTCAATCGAAGCAATAATCTTTTGAGGGGCATTTCCATAGGACTTGAGGAAAGCTCTGTAGCTTTTTCTTGAGTCCAAAAGGAGATTTTTTAAGCAAGGCTTGAGCCTCTCTGGTAGGTATCGCGTGGCATTACCCATTGTCACGAAATGCCGTCCTTAAAATGAGGTACATTCATCCATCAAAATCATTTCCTAAATGATCTTTGATTGTCAAACAACATGGTTTTTATACCAAAAATAGAGGTTAGTTTCAATCGGACAAAATGAAAACTTTTTTTGAAAAATATGGTGTACAGAGGCACCGTACGACATCCAGAATGCACCGTGCGTTATGGTTTTGGATGCCGTACGGCATCAGTGGGAGAATATTTTGATTCCTCTATTTTCTGAAACGCGATGCTCTATTTTTGGAAAAACCGGGGGATTTAATTGCGGTTGACCCCCTTTACTTTCTGTTTTTGCACTTACATCCCCTCTTGGTTGATTTTCTTGCATTTATACATTTGATCGTGCATTACGTGATTTGTTGTTATTATTTACTTCTTTTGAGCATGTTATCTCTTTATACTGTTTATATGAAATAAAGTTTTTAATAAAATCTTTTCAGAAAAATTTCATAAATATTTAGTAGAGACCGGAAAATTTCGGGCATGCGGGGTGCATTTTTCAAACAAAACATTCCCCACGGGTAACCTGGCTCCCGAACCCAAATCTCTATTTTTTGCAGATTAAACCCTTTTTCAACGACACAAGAGTCGTTACTTTTTCTAAACGGTTTCTCGGGTACCTATCATTTTTCGAAAATTAAACCCCGGGTGGCGACTCTAAATTTTTCCTTTTTCCCAAATCGCCTCTTTTTCAAAACAAACAGAAGAAAGTGGCACCGTCCTCAAAATTGGCGACTCCGCTGGGGATTGATATTTTTTAAATTAATCTTTATTTTGACATTTTACACTTGTAAAACGACCCTTGACAGCTTGACACAAAATACTGCTTCACGCTGGAGGAGAAGGGAATGATGTCAGGGTGAAAGCCCGATCAATCTGGACTAGAGCTTTCTCGGTTGTTTGCCTGGGTAAAATTTAGATATTTTGATTAATTTAAAAAGCGAGCCAAACTTGAATAATATTTGTGGGATTTTTGAAAAGTTTTTATTGTTTAACTTTTGCATTGCACGTGCATGGTTACTAGCCCCGCCGATGCATCCTAGTTACCGAACCCAGCTTGCTGGTGTTAGGACATTTCAAGATTCTCGACAACCTTGGACAATGATGAGTCAGCCTGCCGTTACTACCCTTGCCACGTCAGTACTTTTGGCTCAGGGGAGGCAAATATTGGCTCTAGTCTGGGGAACCCCCCCTAAACCAAAACTGGCCTTTATATATAGATAGTCGTAGAACCTTCCAACCTACGGCAGGACCCACATGGTAGGATTATGTGATATATCCTGCTATGTGTTTATTGTTTTCTTATATCCTGTCAACATGCTACATGTTTACCGCTTTTGCACATACCATGCTACCTGTTTACTGCTTTTGTATATACTGCTCTCATTTTACATGCATACACAAATTAGATTGGCCCTAGTATATCACTCCACTCACCTGAGGATTGCCCCAATAATCTCTGGTTAGGCTGAATACCCAAAAATTCTATTTTTCAAAAATCACTGCAAATAGGCTCTGCTTTTTTCCAAATAAAACCAGTATTCCTTTTGTCAGATAACGATGGTTGACCAACCAAGCAACAAGAGACTCAAGTCTACCTTCACCACTCACCACAACGCCCCTGTCTGGATCATTGAGGAGTGCAAACCCCCCATGCCTAAAGAGAAGACCCCTGAAGGTAAAAAGCTCTACAAATGGGTCGATTAGATCATTGAACCTAATCAGTCAGACACACTGAATCAGTGGGATAGCACTGAAAGCCATCCAGGATGGAAGTTCTGTCACACCGGACAGCAGCCCAGGGGTGCTCCCATACAAGATTACTGTTATGTACGAAGACAATGATGGAGACTTCTACACTATGCCGCCAGTCAAGTACATCAATGACGAAGGTAATCCAGTATACTACTTTGCTGACCCAGTCATTGGCCATAAGTACTGGGACGAGTGTGACTGTGATGACTGTTATGAGGATTGCCTTCGCAACAACGAGGGCATGTCCCCCCACCAGCTCAAAGAACAGTATGCTTGGGAGAAACAGCAGGAAGAAGAGGCCAGAGCCCCGCAAAGGAAAGCAGAAGGTCAGTGAAGCCAGTTCACCAGCCAGCTCAGTGACCCCAACTCATCCGATCCCATGAAGTCGCAGCCTAAACAAGTGGAAATGTGCACTACAACTAGATCTGATCAAGTCGTCAAAGGCCTTTTGGAATAAAAGCCTGCATCAGTTGTTTGGTCTGAATGCCATTTCTGTAGTCTGAGTCTCTTACCGAGTCTGTCGGAGTTGTTTATTGTGTAACGCCCCGCATTTTTGGGAAAAGCGTTAAGGATTATTATTACAATTTAAAGTCGGTCTTAAACAGTAATAAAAATACATAAAGGTGATCTGTCCTCCGTAGATTACAAATAGGCAGACCGGGTGGGTTCTACGGCTCCGCAAATCTCTCCGCCTGGTGGATCTCCATCTCGGCAGCTCCTCCGGCTCCGTGTTCTCCGTAGAGGTCAACCTGTCCATCGTGATAATCTAGCATAATACGTCAGAGTCGCGAAGCAACATCGTGGTATTATGCCAGGGCAACACCGTAAGCGAGGACGCTCAATAGATACCCTACCCCAACCTTAAACTAGCAATTCTAGAACAATAAAGTTGGCAGGTAAATATTTGAAATTCATTTATCAAACAGTAAGTTCATGCGTGTTAATGCATCAGTACCAAATCAAATCAGAGTGCAGCTTTAATTTCAGAATCCAGAGTGTAGTGCCAGTATCTCGTATCATTTTCTCATAACAGCATTCTTCTTCAAATTTCAACCATGTCAACATCTTACATCTCTCGAAAGTTATTGGTCCGTTCTACAACCCCGTTCTAACGGTCACCAACCTTTCCGTTCGAAGGGTCGGCCACCCATAAACTGACTCCTGCAGTATGAGGTCCGCTAACTCCGCGTCACACACGACATAGTCCCGGCTACCCATATCACTGAATCCCCACCAGTTTGTTTATGAGGTCCGCTTGCTATGTGTTGTACTGAGTAAGTTCTAACCGTCAAATTCACCCGCGGAATTTGAGGAGAAACTTCAAACAGCACTACCGTATAGTTCCGTTGGGCTTTGACCACCAGTTCACCCCGGGGAACTGAGGCGGGACTCCAACAGCATCAACATCTCAACTTTCATCACATCAACATTTTCATTCTCATCTCTATCTCTTCCATTTAAAAACATTCGATCACTTTCTAGAAAAACGTGTCGTGTCGTATCATCTCGAAAAACGTACACATGCCATATTACATAAAAATCTTCCGTTTAGAAATCGTTTCACGATAAACTTTTCGTTCAAAAACATTTCACGATAACCGTGTTACTTAAAGACAAAAAAAAATTCTTTCTTCCGGAAATTTAAATCAAAACATAAGGATTAATTCTCGTTCTTAGATTTGCTGGCGTGTTTTAAGATTCGTACGTCAAATTGCCACTTGGTTTGGCTAAACCTAGAAAGTACCCTACTAGAAAACTCTAGTAGTTGAATCCGTTTGGCGTGTTTTAAGATTCGTTCGTCGAATCGCCACTTGGTTTGGGCTAAACCAAGAAAAAGCCTGACTAGACATGCTAGTCATAGATTCGATTTGTTAGTCTGAATAGATTAAGAATATTTATTCAATAATCCCGGAAAATCTTATTTCATTAGAAAAGCTCTTTTCTTCAGAAAATAGGTCGGGCATTATAACTGCGTAAATTTGAATAGTCGATTTTCATTCGGGCATTACAGCTGGGTAATTTAGTTTTCCAAAAGTCCAACGAACATTATAACGGTGCATTTTGATAGTAAATTTTAAATCGTGCATAGTAACGACTAAGTGTGATTTTCAAAGTCTAATTGTTCATAAACTCACTAATCACCAACATAATCACGTTTAATCACAATTAGGCATGTTTAAGCAAAATAATAACATCATTAATATGAACTAGTAAATACTAATCTAAAGTTAAGATAAAGTATCTACCTTAATTCCGATGATTAGTCGGAAGCCGATAAGCTAGTTGAATTCCGGCGGCGTAACGACTAGTCGACCTCCGCTCAAACGCTTTCTTGCTAACTTATTCTACCTTTCTAAGATCTAGGGGTGGTCTAGGGTGGTGGAGTGTGGTGGTTTAGGATGAGTTTCAAGAAGAACACTCAAGAACTCACTCAAGAACACTAGAAAGCACAAAGTGGAGAAGTTGGGAGATTTTGGTGTGAGAAATGAAGCAAGGTGAGTGAGCTATTTATAGAAGATTGTAATTGGGTAAGTAGCCTACCTTGTTAAGTAGTCAAATTTTCTTTCTTCTCATTAATTCAAAAAAAATACAAATTAGGTTTAGTAAAGTCAAAATTGGTAGGAAGACAAAATTGAGCACATGTCTAATGAGGGTTTTAAATAGGCTAAGGCTAGTCAAAATAGGACAACATAGGAGTTGGGAAAATTAGTAGGTCTTCCGGATGCGATGTAGTGAAATACTCGGTGTGCACGCGTTGATTTTACGGCGCGGAAAAATAAACAAATTAGATCTAGTTTCATTCAAATTATTTAAACTAAATAATAAATTATTTTATTTAGCGATATTAAAAATAACTAATCGAATTAATAAATCGAAATTTTTATTCACGAAATTTCGGGTTAATACAACCTATCCCCCTTAACAAATTTCGTCCTCGAAATTCGAATTACTCGATAGGTGAAAACAGTTGCGGATAATTAGCTCTCATGGCTTCTTCTCTTTCCCAAGTTGTTTCCTCCATCCCCCGATGTTTCCACAAAACTCGTACTAATCAGATGGTCTTATTGCGGATACTCTTCTCCATACTATCCTGAATTTCAACCGGTTCTTCCTTAAAAGTTGCGTCTTCATCTATATCAAGATCTCCCCAGTTTAACACGTGTGTTGGTAGGGCAAGATACTTCCTTAACATAGAGACATGAAAAACATTATGCACTCGGTCGATTTGCGGCGGTAATGCTAACCGGTATGCTACTTGTCCAATTTTCTCCAAAATCTCAAATGGGCCGATATATCGCGGGGATAGTTTTCCCTTCCTCCCGAATCTAATTACTCCTCTCCGGGGTCTAATTTTCAGAAATACGTGGTCTCCTTCTTTGAATGACAAAAGTCTGTTTCTTCGATCCGCATAACTCTTCTGTCGGCTCTGCGTAGTAAGCAGTCTCTGTTGAATCAGCTTGATCTTCTCCGTTGTGTCTCTGACCAAATCAGGTCCTAGCAATCCCGTTTCTCCGACGTCAGTCCAACAAACCGGTGATCGACAAGGGCGGCCGTACAGAGCTTCGTAGGGTGCCATCTCTATGCTAGCTGATAACTGTTATTGTAGGCGAATTCTACTAATGGCAGATGTCGTTCCCAATTCCCTGTGAAATCTAAGGTGAAAGCCCTAAGCATGTCCTCCAATATCTGGATTGTCCTCTCCGTCTGTCCATCAGTCTGCGGATGAAAAGCAGTACTGAGACGTATGTCAGTTCCTAGTGCCCTTTGCAGTCCTTTCCAGAACTGTGAGACAAATCTAGGATCTCTGTCTGACACGATTGACACCGGTACTCCATGAAGTCGCACGATCTCCTGGATATAGAGCATTCCTAATGCTTCCATGTTTTTCGTCATTTTCACTGGCAAGAAGTGTGCCAACTTAGTGAGACGGTCTACAATTACCCACACAGCGGTGTTTGACTTAAACGATCTCGGAAGTCCAGTCACGAAATCCATTGATATATGCTCCCATTTCCACTGTGGAATTGGTAGCGGCTGCAATTCTCCTCCAGGCCTCTGGTGTTCAGCCTTAACTTGCTGACAAACTAAACAAGTCTTTACAAATTCTGCCACGTCTTTCTTCATTCCTTCCCACCAATATGTCCGTCGTAAATCGTGATACATCTTTGTACCTCCAGGATGAACAGCGAAATTCGAGTGGTGAAATTCTTGAAGCACGGCTTTTCGAAGTCGACCTAAGTTGGGTACAAATACCGAGCCTTTAAACCTCAAACTGTTATCCGCTGCATGCAGGGTCCAACCGGGCAATTCCTTTCCTGAACTGAGCTGTGATCTAGTGAATTCACAGTCCTGTTCAAAAGTCTGTGCCAACAAGATCTCCCGGTGAAGTGCTGGTTCTGCCACTAATGCTGATAATCGCATCTGATCTCCATTAGATGACGGTTGCAAATTGAACTCGTTCAGAGTATCTATCATCTCCCATTCCTTCACAGCTATCTTGGCTTTTTGTGCCCTGTCCTTTCGACTCAGGGCATCCGCGACAACATTTGCCTTGCCAGGGTGATATGACAGGGTAAACTTGTAGTCTTCCAAGTACTCCATCCACCTTCTCTGTCTCATATTCAACTCCTTCTGAGTGAACAGATACTTGAGACTTTTGTGATCCGAGAAAACCTCGAATTGTTCGCCATAGAGATAATACCTCCAAGATTTTAGAGCAAAAACTATTGCTGCTAATTCTAGATCGTGAGTAGGGTAGTTCTTCTCGTGCGATCTGAGCTGTCTCGATCCATATGCCACGACTTTTCCGTTCTGCATCAGCACACATCCTAGTCCTTCCTTTGATGCGTCACAATATACTTGATAACCAATGTCCCTTTCAGGAATGATCAGTATCGGTGCACTGGTCAGTCTCTTTTTCAACTCTTGAAAAACTTTCACACTTGTCATTCCATTCGAACTTAACGTTCTTCTGAATCAATCTAGTCATTGGCTTGGCAAGAGTAGCAAATTCCGGAATGAATCTTCGATAATATCCTGCTAAACCCAAGAAACTACGGATCTCAAATACGGAAGTTGGCTGCTTCCAATCCAACACAGCTTCTACCTTGCTGTTGTCAACTGCAATACCATCCTTAGACACCACGTGTCCCAGAAATTGAACCTGCTCTAGCCAGAACTCGCATTTACTAGCCTTGGCATAAAGCTGGTTGTCTCTTAGTACTTGCAGGGCTACCCGAAGGTGTTCTTCATGCTCCACTCTATTGGCCGAGTATATCAATATATCATCAATGAACACCACCACAAATCTATCCAGATAGGGTTGGAATATCTTGTTCATGAGGCACATGAATACTGCTGGAGCATTCGTTAGTCCAAACGGCATGACCACGAACTCGTAGTGTCCGTATCTTGTCCTGAACGCGGTCTTTGAAATGTCCTCGTCGCGGATTCTCAACTGATGATACCCTGATCTTAGATCAATTTTTGAGAAACAAGTTGCTCCTCTTAACTGATCAAATAGGTCATCAATTCTAGGCAGGGGATAACGATTCTTGATCGTGACTTGGTTTAGTTGCCTATAATCAATGCACAGTCATAAGGTTCCTTCTTTCTTCTTCACGAATAGTGCAGGTGCTCCCCATGGTGAAGTACTTGGTCGGATGTATCCTTTTTCCAACAGTTCTTGTAGCTGGGTCTTCAGTTCCTTCAGTTCTGTTGGCGCCATTCGGTATGGGGCTATAGAAATCGGAGCGGTTCCAGGTTGAAGCTCGATGGAAAAATCAATCTCTCTTCGTGGCGGTAATCCAGGTAGATCGTCAGGAAATACGTCCGCATATTCGCAGACGATGTGTGGCAGTCCTAACTCCTCACGGTCAGATTCTTCCAACTGGAGACTAGCTAGCCATCCAAACAGTTGGTTCTGCCATTTCAAATGTTTAATCACCGGATTCACAGTCTGTCTATCCCCCTTAAAACGGAAACATGTCCCATCAGGGGTAAAGGCTGTTACTAGCTTTAGATGGCAATCAATGACTACTCGATGAGTTGACAGCCAATCCATCCCCACAATTAAGTCGAAGTCAGCCATCTTGATCACGCGAAAATCGCAAGTTAATCGGATATTACTCACTTCTAACTCGCAACCTTTACAAATTAGATTAACTGGTACAGTACCGCCTAAAGGTGATGCTATTGTCATCTGATTCTCTAGGAGTTCAGTGTCTAATCCTAGCGCAGATACGCAGGCAACTGATATAAACGAATGCGATGCTCCAGTGTCAAATAATGCTTGTACGCAGGTACTGAATAACAGTAGCGTACCTTGGATCATAGAAGGATCCTGCTCCTGGATTTGATTCTCACTATGCAGAGCATACAGGCGTCCTGTCCCGTTCTGAGGTGCCTTGACCTGCTGCTTTCCATTCCAGTTGTTCTGTTGAGCTGGCCTAGTGTTCTGTTGCATAGGCTGTTTGCCATAGTTCTGAGGCGGCTGCGGCTGCTGTTGCTGCTGATTCCCATAGGTGAAACCGTCCTTCCTCGGATGAGGACAGTTGCGACTGTAGTGTCCATAGCCCGCACAGTTGTAACACTTGACTGGTTGGTTGTTAAAATTGGAATTTTGTGGCGGCGGTCCTTGCCTGACTTCATTCTTCCTCCAAGGCTGGGTGTTAACTTGGTTAGGTCTGGCTGGGTAGGGCCCACGATTGTTGTTGTTCTGCACCGTCCTGATGGGTCCTCCCGAACTGCTTCCTTGACGCTTAGCCCGAAAGTCAATGTCCTCTAACCAAGTAGCCACCCAGTCACGACCTATCACCTCCCAGCCAAAAAAGAGAATTTTACCAATTTCATTTCCCTTTTACCATTGTCTACAAAAAGCTCTTTGAGACGAACGCCACCAAGCCTCTTGATCCACCTAAAGAGCTTCCTGCAAACGACAACCTAAATGTCTATTGTGCCTACCACCAAATGCCCAACCATCATACCAACAACTGTATCCGCCTCAAACACATAGTCCAAGACTTTGTTGATGACGGAACCATCCCAATTCCCAAGCAAAAGCCCAACACCATTTCCAATCCCTTGCCTAACCACATGCAAAATACCTAAATTAACCAAATATCCGTCAGCTCCACTTCAAAAGGCCAAAACCTTGCTCAGTTCAATCCAAACCTATACATCATGCTAGCCACCAAACCAAAACCCTTTGTCTCAGTGCCGGAGGACCTGGAAATCTATGCCATCAGAAATCCTGAACAGAAGCCCAAACTCAAATGGGGACACCTTGCTGAAGAAGGAGAATGGGCCATGAACGACCAGGAGTGGGAAGACTCCCAACGAACATTGTTCGGTTCTTTGCTAATCTCTTGGGACCCGAGCCAGAACATTGTCCCAGAATTTCACGACAAGCCAGCTGTTTGTACATCGGAAGGTCTCAATATCAGCCAGGTTGAAGAGGTAACAATCTGTGCGGACCCTCTGGACATAGTTTCACTCCCAGCTTTGTTTCAGGAATCTAAAAATTATTTGAGCCAAAGGAATGGAGAATCTCAGTGCAACTCTTCAAGCAGCTACTCGCTATCTCAGCTTCCCAAAGAAGAAAATCGTCAGGCCATCGAAACTGTCTTCGGTGATCACGATTGGTTTCCTTAGGCGTACGTTATTGGAGAATCTCTCCCGCGGCCATCCGCACCATTTCCACATGCTTCCAGCATATCGGTTCTGGTCACCGATCCCTAGATAACTGCGTGGAACGAAAATAAGATTGTTGACATCCAAGTTGGCAGTGACAAAGTGTGAACGGTCAATAAATCCATACTAGACCAGTCTTTCTGGCAAGATTCAGGGGTAACGGATCAACAAACTAAATTGGAAACAGTTGATATCGGCAGTCAGAAAACTCCAGACATTTTGATAGACTTGTGGTCCGAAGATCAAAATGAGAGACAAAAAAGGGAAGTCATCAAAGTTGGCAAGCGCAAAGTCGGTGAAGGATTTGCAGACTTCTAGGGTGAGAACCAACAACTCTGGGAAGATACCATCAATCGAGTGACAAGAAGTGGCCGAATCTACCAACCGGCCAACCTTCAAGGAAACATTCCACACCAAGCTCAACCAGAAGAATTCATTTGGGATGATCCCATTTAGGAAAACCCAGCCCCGATTGAACCAGGGGTTACTACTCAGCCGCCTCAAAGGAACCGAGCGACAGCGGAAGACTTGGTCCGAAAGCAAGTCGAAGGAACTCTAGCATTGGTTTCAATCTGGGGTTTACTCTCTTTCTCCTGGGAACATCGTCAAAAGCTGATCAAAACTTTGTCTAACATGGAGGTGCCACCTGATACTCCTCTAGAAACTATGGTGGCTCTGTTTACCCCAGCTCGTGCAAAACACGTCGTCACCTTTACTGAAATGGATTTACACCCGGAGGGAGCCAGTCACAACAAACCTTTGCACATAACTCTGAAATGCATGGGAAAATGGGTCCCAGTCGTTCTACTTGACAACGGATCTACCCTGAATGTGTGTCCTCTATGGACAACCTACTACTTGGGTTTCAAGAACAAAGACTTCCAGCCTTCCAACCTCGGGGTGCCCGCGTATGACAACACTCGCAGGGATGTAGTTAGGATAGTCCAGATGGAAGTGGTGATTGAAAACTTCAAAACGGACATTGAGTTCCATGTACTCGACATTCCGTCATCTTTTAACCTACTACTGGGCAGGCCCTGGCTTCACCGATCAGATATCATGGCGGTCCCCTCTTCCCTACACTAGAAAGTCCAACTTGGTCTGGCTACGAGAACTTTAACTATTCAAGGAGATTCAAGGATCCGCCCTCACGTCCCTGACAATGCACCATTACTTGAGATTGCTCACAGAGAAGAGGATGTCACTCTCGGTGGCTTCTCTTTTGACACTTCAGGATCAGTCCTTACTGTAAAAATGGACGAGGACTTCTCAATAAGCTCAACTACTTTGGAGATAATGAGAAAGATGGAATACCTGCCCGACCTGGGGTTAGGTCTGAACAATCAGGGGATGGCTAAATTCTCCAAGTTTTCGACAAATATCCATCGATTCGGTCTCGGTTATGAGTCAACTGACGGCGAACCAAGAAAGGGAAAGAAGGTGCAAGGTGGTGCCAAGAAGAAGCCCATTCAGTTTATGAAAGCTCCAGAAACTATCTATCAGGGAGAACCAGAGCCATTCTGGGATATGGAGACAAAGACTAAGCTGCCAGGTTTCGAAATCTTTGCAAACGATACTTGGGACAGTAACGATGAAGCCGAGAAGAGGAAAGAGCTGGCTAAGGCACTCCAAGTTGACTGGATCGAAACTCTTGACTCAGGGAATCTCCGATCGCTGTTCGGGGAAGAGAACCTGATAGGTGTGGGAGAAGGCGAGCCTGCTGCGATGCTGTTTGATTTGAAGCCTGATTTGGAGCTTGCCAAGGAGGTAGAGCTGATGATGCTGAGCCAGGATGCCCTTGGAGATGTCACTACACTCAAATGCCAATGGAATTTATAAAAATTGCACTTTTGTACCTAGGATCGCTTACATTAGCACTGAATTTGAGTCATATTCTGAGTCTAGCATTGAGTCTGAGTCTGAACCAGGACATGCATCTGTCATTGCCTCGCGTCATCATTTTTCTTTCGAATTTGAATCCACCTTCGTGTATCACGCCCCTGGGGCCTCCGCATTTGCTATCAATGAAATAGACTTTGCCTATCTTGTTGTGTTCGAAATAAATTGTGTTGACCCTGACGATGAGGGGATCGAATTCGAGGAAGAAATTTCAGAAAAACTTCGATCCCTAATCAGAAGGGAAGACGAAAGGCATGCTCAGCCTATAAAAGAAGAAATTGTTTCTATAAATTTGAAAGACGAAAATAACCCGCGCATGGTTCAAGTTGGTTCCGGACTATCTCCAGAAGAATTCAAAGCCCACTCGGATCTCCTGAAAGAATTCGAGGATGTTTTTGCATGGTCACACGCAGATATGCTTGGTATCGACTTCGAGATTGTGGAGCATCGAATCCCACTTTCGCCAGATGCAAAGCTTGTCAAGCAGAAACTGAGAAAAATGAGGCATTATTGGGTATTGGAAATCAATAAGGAAATTCAAAGGCAGATAGATGCCAGGTTCCTGATGGTAACGGAATACCCTCAGTGGGTTGCAAACATCATTCCAGTCTCCAAGAAGAACAAAAAAATTCGAGTCTGTGTAGACTTTAGGGAACTGAACAAGGTCAGTCCTAAGGATAATTTCCCATTACCGCACATAGATGTACTTGTGGACAATACCGCAGGGCACGCTCTCCTTTATTTCATGGATGGTTTCTTAGGATACAACCAGATTCTTATGGCTCCCGAAGACCGTGAGAAAACTACTTTCACCACAGAATGGGGCACTTACTATTACAGGGTCATGCCTTTTGGATTGAAAAACGCCGGGTGAACCTATCAGAGGGCAGCCACAACATTACTACATGACATAATCCACAAGGAAGTCGAAGTCTATGTGAATGACATGATTGTCAAGGCCAAGGAAAGAGAAGGGCACTTGCCCGCACTCAGAAAATTCTTCGAAAGGATTCGCAAATACCGATTGGGTCTCAATCCTGAGAAATGCATGTTTGGAGTCACAGCTGGAAAGATGTTGGGATTCATGATCACAACACAAGGAATCAAAATAGATCCTCCCAAGATCAAGGCTATTCTCGAGATGGAGCCACCCTGGACGAAAAAGGAAGTGTGAAGCTTTCTCGAGAAAATTCAGTTTATCAGCAGATTCATCGCCAAGTTGACCTCAACTTGCGAGTCAATGTTTCGATTACTCAAGAAGGGCATGCCATTCAAATGGGACGACAGGTGCCAGAAAGCCTTTGAAGCCATCAAGGGTTATCTTCAAAATCCTCCAGTGCTAATGCCCCCAATACCGGGGCAACCTCTCATCATGTACTTATTTGTTACCCCATCAGCAATGGGATGCATGCTCGCACAAGAAGGCGAAGGCGGTAGTGAGAAAGCAGTCTACTACATTAGCAAGAAAATGGCAGGATGCGAAGAACGGTACACCTCCCTGGAAAAGGTTTGCTGGGCTTTGGTTTGAGCTTCCAAGAAACTGAGACACTACATGTTGGCCTACTCTGTGAGGCCGATTTCTCGAATGGACCCTCTCAAATACCTGTTTGAGAAGCCGGCACTCACTGATAAGCTAGCACTTTGGTTGCTTCTGCTAGTTGAATTTGACATCAAGTATGTGACTCGAAAGTCTGTGAAGGGAAGGGCTGTCCCTGAATTTCTGGCCAATCATCCGGTAGAAGGTCTAGAAGATGTGAAGTTCGAATTTCCCGATGAAAATGTCATGACCACGACCAATGATGTATGGTTGTTGTATTTCAACGGGGCTGCTAACCAGAAAGGATTCGGGATCGGAGTCCTGCTTATCTCACCAGAAGGGTCACACATCCCTCTTGTTTGCAAGCTAAACTTTGAAGTCAAACAACAATCAGTTAGAATACGAAGCTTGTATCGTGGGAATGGAAGCTGCCCTCGAAATCGGTGTCAAAAGATTGGAAATGATTGGTGATCCCAACTTGGTAGTTTCGCAAGCAAACGGCGACTGGAAGGTCAAGGAAGACAAGTTGAAGCCTTACCACAAGGACCTTGATGATTTGATTCCCCGATTCCAGGTCGTCACTTTCACGCATGTGCCCAGATTGAAGAACCAATTCGCCGATGCCCTGGCAATATTAGCTTCAATGGTGGAGATACCAAACGGGGTCAAGCTCTGACCAATTATGATTGAACAAAGGGACAAGCCAGTTTACGAGTACGTCATGGCTATTGACGAGCCTAACGATGGTCTTCCTTGGTACCACGACATCTGGACCTTCATTAAAAAAGGCAAGTATCCGACTGGAACTGACAAGAAGGATCAGATCGCTCTCCGAAAGTTAGCTTCTCACTACATTATCTGCTGGGGCAGGCTGTACCGAAGATGCCACTGTGGAATGCATAAGTTGTGTGTAAATGGTGAAGAAGCCACCAGAATCATGGAAGAAGTACACAACGGAGTCTGTGGCCCTCACATGAATGAGACGATGCTTGCCAAGAAGATCTTGCGACAAGGATGTTACTGGTCCACCATGGAGACCGAGTGCATTGAGTATGCAAGACGATGTTACAAATGCCAGATTCATGCCAATCTCATGCACATACCGCCATCAGAGCTTCATTCTATGACTTCACCCAGGCCTTTCTCTACCTGGGGCATTGATGTCATCGGCAAGATCACCCCGGCTGCTTCAAATGGGAACAAGTTCATTCTGGTTGCTATCGATTACTTCACCAAATGGGTTGAGGCTGCCTCATACACTACTCTTACAACGGTTCAGGTCGCTCATTTCATCAAGTAGAACATCATCTACCGGTATAGGGTCCCTCACGCATTTGTGTTTAACAATGGGGTTCACTTCAAGCGTAGAGCTGCAGAAGTTCTCGAAGATTTTGGGATTCAGGTCCACAAGTCAACCGTCTTCCGGCCGCAAACTAACGGAGCTATAGAAGCTGCCAACAAAACCATCAAGTCAATACTAGAAAGAACCATTCAGTCTGCAAGAAATTGGCATGAACAGCTGCCGCTAGCACTTTGGGGATACCGGACATCCATCCGTACTCCGACAGGAGCAACACTCTGCTCTTTGGTTTACGGTATGGAAGCCGTTCTCCCTATTGAACTTGAAGTTCCATCACTGAGGGTCTTGATAGAATCAAACATCGAGGAAGTTGAATGGCAAAGCGCAAGATTCGAAGAACTCATGCTATTCGACGAAAGAAGGCTCAAAGCCTTGTATCATGTTCAAGGGCATCAACGTCGAATCGTTTTCAACAAGAAGGTTAAGTCCAGGAATCTGCAAGAAGGAGATATGGTTCTAAAGGAGATCCAGGCTCCAGTTTTCGATCCACGTGGGAAATTTCGGCTAAAGTCGGCAAGGCCGTACATTATCAAGAAAATCTTATCCAAAAGCGCAACTCAGCTCATCGATCTTGACGGCAACGAATTCTCAACATTGGTCAACATGGATTAGCTTAAGAGATACTACCCTTGAGAGAAGCTCGCTGGACAGAAAACCGCAAAGGCGGGCAGTGCCAGGCAAAAATCAGAGCAAGTCTGCTAAGTCGAAAACCCACATCAAGCGGCTTAGGCAAAATTCAAAGACAAATCAATCAAAAGAGCTCGCTAGACCGAAAACCCGAAAGGGCGGTACTAGGCAAAAATTAAAGCACAAAAGGAGAGTGAAAATGCTCAAGTGAACCTTAGCCACAATTGTATGCATGAACTACGTCATGACCTGATTCCTTTTTAAGGATACGTAGGCATCCTCATATTGAGGACCGGTCGCGATCTTTTGTAACGTTTCTTGAGTTGATCCAGAGTCATCATTCGCCCTTACAATCACAATCAATGAGAATCAAAGCGGAAAACTTTCATAATTCACTTTTATTCAAACTAATTTCTTCGATTTCATGACTGAGCATGAATCTTTCGAGACAACACAACAAAAACAAAGCATCGGCCCACATGAAATATGTCAATGGGTTAGCAATTTATTCCGAGTACATTAAGACTAAAGCAAATGTCAGTTTTGATTTCTATTCTCTCTTGCTTCAATCTCTTGTATCAACCATCTCTTATAACGCCCCGAAAGCACATTGCTGGGACACTGATCTCTGGGAACAGTTGCACGCTCCCTCCAAGTACGCTGATAAGCCTTGATAACACTCCACTTTCCTTTTAAATGTGTATTATATATTGGGCTCTAAGCTTGTTTTGTTTTGTTAGGACTATAACAATTTGGTTCAAATTTAGTTAAAAATATTTATTTTAACCTTGCACAAGTAACCCAGCGCTGAAAGTACTATTTTTTTTTATTTATATCTAAATTTTATTTTTTTCAGTGCTTTTTTTGAACCCAGCGAGGTTGCTTGACCTCGCTGGTACAAAGGTGGAGTCGCCACTGTGTAAGGACCCGTGTTTTTATATAATTTTTCGGAAATAATATTGGGAAAATGTGAAAAAATGAAAATAGAGTAATGTGGGATCAATGTGAAGTTAGTATATGCAGTTAGGTGTCTATGTAATGCATTAGAAACATGAGGGGTGAAAGTGTAAATGTGGGGTGTATATGTTTTGAGTGTTTGGCTGATTTTTGAACAAAACACAACACCTCTCTCTCTCTCTCTAAACCACCTGTTCTCTCTCCCTCTTACTCCTCTCCAAAATTTCTTCCACCCCCACCCCAAATCTCTCAGGGAGTGTTTGGGAGCTTATTTTTCAGCTTTTCATTTTTAACTTTTTGGCTTTTTGACTTTTTGGATTATGGTCAGAATGTATTTTGCATTTGGTAGCAGTGTTTGGGAGAAATATGGAGAATGCATTTTACAAAAGGAGTAGTGTTTGGGAGAATAATTAGAAAATGAGTTTTGAGTAGATTGTTTACCATTCTGCCCTTATTGCTTCATTCTCCTACACGTAAAAACATAATACTATATACATATTGAGGCCAAATTATAATTTGTAATAATTACAAGGTAAATTTGTAATAAATAAAAAAATATACAGATATATACACATAGATCTGAAATCTGGATCACAACCAGAAGAGCTATTTGATTCAATGAAAACCACACCCAAATCACTCCTCCTTCTACCTCTCTCCAGCTTCCATGCTTGTCTTCTTTTTTGTTTTCCATTTGATTTTTGCTTGTATTGGCTCATCAAGGAGAGAAAATTGGTCTAATCAGAGCCACCCCCAAATCTGTATCCAAAACTTCGGCAACGATTGTGGCTCCGACGATAATGGAGGCTCCAATCACGACGACGGCTCTGGAGATGATGGAGGCTCTGATTCAACTTGGTTAGATTTTTTTTAATCAATCAGTGTAGAAGGCTTCATTATTGGAAATCAATACATGTATGTATGTATGGATATCTGCATGTATGTATAGATCTGGGTATGTCTACATGTATCTCTCTCTCATTTCTCTAATCGCATGAGTCTCCTTTTCTCTCTGGTTCTCGTGTGTGTCTAAGAGGATAAGGGGTAAAGGGGTACATATGGCAAGATCACGGGAAATGAAAAATGAGAATGGGAAAAGGAAGGCAAGAGCTGTTTTTGGGTTTTTGCTTCTAACATCCAAAATGAAGAATGAGTTTTGGAGAACTCGTTCCCAGAATCAGGTAGCCAAACAGCCAAAAGTGAAAAACGAAAACGGGACAATGGGATAAGTAGGCACCCAAACAGGCTCTCACTCAAGCCCAAATTCCTTCAAGATTCATTGACATATTCATCATCTACGCGTGTTTTGGAGTCCAGGTCTCCGTGGTTTTGCTCGGAGCTAACACATTTCGGTTGGGGTTAGAAGCAAGAGCTAGGGTTTCATTTTCTTCTTGAGTTGGAGCTTAACCATTTGAGGTAGGGGACTTATTTCTACCTTCTATAAGTGTATATGGTTTGAATTAGTGCATTGTGTTCATTTCTCCTTTAGATTTCTTGCCTAGCTTTTACATCACCATGGAAGTTGAACTTAAACTTCACTGAGCTTGATTCTCCACACATTTGTTGGATTGATCCTTAAACTAGTGCTTAGACATGTTCATTTGATGAGTAGTTGTGTTTCGAAACCCCACATTTGACTTGGATTGAAGCCCCCATCATTTTGAGTAAAGCTGTAAATTTTTCACTCGTAACCCAGGTGGATCAATCCAACCTTGGATCTATCCACAACTCTCTGTTTGTGTTTTGAACTACTATGGATCGATCCACTTGTTGTTTGGATCGATCCAAAATCTTCCGATTTGCCTTTGGAACATGGTGGATCGATCCACCATATGGTTGGATCAATCCAGAACAATCTGGCCAGGATTTTTAACACTGTGGATCGATCCAACTTCCTTCAACTCATCAAAAATTGTTTTCGTCAATTTCTGTCGCTTATTCGTGCTTGTACTTGGTGTATCCAATACCTACACCTCGAAACTTATTGGAAAACACCTCCCTAGCTTATCGTGGTACGTTTTATGCTTTGTCTTGGATTCTCACGTTCTTGGACACGTGTTAACTTCACCACAATCGATGCATTACGAGTTTTTGAACAAAACGAATTACATGGAAGTTTTGGACACACGATGGTTAAATGAACTTTTGAAATTGATGATCTCTAATACTAGGGCCACAGTTTGGAACATCCCTAGCCATGGGTGCACGGAGCCCATGAAAGCCAGTAAGAGTGCACGGAGTCCATGAAATCCAGCAGAGGGATTTACTCCCTATTGAAAACAAGTGGTTATTTTGTAAAGTGTTTGAGATGAAATGTTTTTATGAAGAATACAGTATTTTGATGAAATCTAACTCACAACACGATTTGTGACGGTTATGAGAAAATTGATGGACACTTGGGTACTGGTTGGGCATTTGGGTATCTCGTGGACACTTTATCAGTTAGTCGATCAATCATAGTCCCCATTAGTCTACTCATTCATGTCTATTACTCTTTCACGTGTATCTTTCATTCTTTATACCGTTAGCGATAGTAGAAAATTTTCATACTGGGCTAGTGAGCTCACCCTATCATTTTCAGGTACTTGGCAAGGCGCATGATTTGGATGCTTGAATTGTGGATGCATGGCATGAAGCTCATTTGACCATGAAGTTATTTTATCCTCTCCACATTTACTATATTTTTGGGAGATGATTATATAACTTCTATTTCTTCAATTTTTGACCAAAAACTTGACATATGTAATAAATCTAAAACCTTTATTACTTATGCATGGGTACGGGTGCCCTTGATTTGGGATTTGTTGAACTTTGACTACAAAATTGTACATTGACTTTGACCTTTCTAAGGGAAATGTTGACTTTGATCTTATCCTATGTGGAAATTGTATGTATTTTGGTTATAAAAATTGAGGGCGTGACAGGCAAAGAACATGCCTTGTTCATCTCCACATGAGAGCAACGCAAGAATCATGTTGTAGACGGGCAAAAGACTGATAGGGTTGTTGGATACAATGACCCTTGCATGCAGTGGTACAAGAGACACACGCACTTCATCATGGACAATCCTTCACATCGGGCCGAGCAAGGTTTCTAGAGTATTGGAGGAGTTGTTGAGATGTTGTTAAGAGCAACAATTTAATATATATTCATGAGATATATTAGGATCACACTTTATTTCATTGGTAACACTTGGTTCGATAATAAAGAAGTAAAGAGGTGGAACCATAGTTGTCAATTGACTCCACTCATCATGAAATGTTGCTCCTCTACTAAGGTTTTTGCTAAATTTACAAATTATGCATAAGCAGCATTCTAAAAATCGGCCGAGTTGGCCTACTAGTCAGCCCCGAATCACTAGTCGGAGTTCCCCCGACTTAATCAAAACTCGACTAGTCAGGCAAAAAAGTCGGTGATTAGTCGGCCAAGTCGGTCAAAAATTGCTAGTCAGCAGCCGCCCGACCTGGGACCGACTAGCGTCTTTTAGAACCTTGTGCATAAGAACAAGAGACAATATTGATGGTTCGGCTTGCATAAATGGGTAGAAAAGTTTGATGGCTTGTTCCTTGTTAGAACTATGAGAATGATTTTTTTTCCTAGACAAAGCTGCTAATTTGCATCAGGGGATCTCAACTTCAATTTAGAACTATTTTCATATGTATCCTTATGGTCGTCACGTCTAAACCTTTTTTTGTTTTTGCTTTATGCAGACACAGTGTGTGGCCAATGACTATCACAAGGTTGGGAGAGCGGAAAGGATCCTACATGCAACTACGACTCCATGTCCTGAGATTTTGGATTTGCTTGTTAACATACGTGATAAGTGCTCTGGCATGCTACGTCAGGTGGATTGTGAACATTGTTTACCAGAGTCATTACCGTCTACTTCATGTGGTATTCGGGGAGATCAGCTAAGTACGTTAGCACTAAACACATATGCAACCAATACATCCTCTACACTTATTTTCCAATTTCCTCGGATGTCATCTATGGAGTTCTGCAGCGAGTCTTCTCAAAATATTTTTTCTCCAAAATAAACTAATGATGACAACCTCATCAACCAGCACATGTCATAATATTTTATCTCCCCACTATTGATAACCCGATCGACACCCACCACTCCTCAGAGTCAGTAGTTGACCATAGCATACCAGAAACAACTACACCGCACCATATAACTCCAGCACAATGTACAACTCTACCACACCGTACGTCTCCACTACATCGTAATATTGTTACACCTGTACCGTATTGCAAGATGAGGTCTTGACTAGGATACAACAGGATTGAGGTGTTGGAGTTAAGGGAGTTTGAGAGGGAGAGGAGCATAGAAAAAAGACAAAGGATGGTATGATTGAGGATGAGGTATTGACTGAAGTTGACCACGTGAGAAGATTCCAGATTTAGAGGAACATCAAGTAAAAGAAGAGGGAGTTCGACAGGTAATGAGGGATAGAAAGGCTATGTTAGGAGGACAATGGGAGCACCGTACTATTGGAGAGAGGGATGGAGAGGTAGAAAGAGGTGGACATCAAGGAAGGGGTCAAGGGAGAGGGAGGGGGGAGGGAATAGTTTATTGCCGGAAGGCCCCTCCCAGCAGCTGGGGGTATCCAGGTGACTCAGTTGGAGGAAGTTCAGTGTTATTATAGGAGGAGGAGCAAAAGACCAAAGGCACATCAACCATCTTGTGGTACTTGCTAGATACATTAGACTCATACTTTTTGCAATTTTTCATTGATGAAAACTGCCTTATTTTGATGCACGAAGAGTCCACATACCTAAGAGACCATATTGTGCTTTTGGTTGATAATTATGTGATATAGCCTAACCAGAACACACCCACTTTTGGTGCCCAAGACTCTTGTGTATGATGAAAGGTAGTTAGTGCTTCCTCTAATTATTAGATGTTGATACTTTATTCTCTGCTACTAGTTTATAGTCCTGCGAACTATCTTAAATTAGTACTTATCTTTTGTTGGATACACAGATATATCTTATTATTGCTATTATGTCTACTACTTGTGTGTGTGTGTGTGTGTGTGTGTGTGTGTGTGTGTGTGTGTGTGTGTGTTCTATTTTAATTCTGAATGACATGAAAAGTTACAACTGAGTCCTATCCCAATATGTAGACTTGTACAAGAAACAGAACGTGGATACAAGGCCCCGGTTAAGGAGTTATAGTTAGCACAAGTGGCCGACACGAGTAACTAGCACCTTAGCATGGGCAAGAAAAAAGCTACTTATTTGAACTCTGATTGACACAAAAACTTACACACACCAAGTTCTTGTATATGTAGACTTGTAGAAGAAGACGGAACGTGGATCCGAAGCGCGGTTAGAGAGTTGTAGTTAGGACTCGTGGCCGACATGCGTAACTAGCATCTTAGTATGCACAGTAAAAAAGCTACTTATTTGAACTCCAATTGACACAAAAACTTACACACACCGAATTATTTTATACATAGACTTGTAGGAGAAGACGAAACGTGGATACGAGGCCCGGTTAGGGAGTTATAGTTAGGACACATAGCCGACAAGCATAACTATAACCTTGGCATTTGAACTCCAATTAACACAAAAACTTACACACACCGAATTCTTTTATACGTAGACTTATAGGAGAAGACAGAACGTGGATACGAGGCCCGGTTAGGGAGTTATAGTTAGGACACGTGGCCGACATGCGTAACTAGAACCTTGGCATGGGCAGTAAAAAAGCTACTTGTTTGAACTCCGATTGACACAAAAACTTACACACAACGAATCCTTGCATACGTAGACTTGTAGGAGAAGACATAACGTGGATACGAGGCCCAGTTAGGGAGTTATAGTTAGGACATGTGGCAACTTGTTTAATGTGAAGATAGCACCTTGTTTAATGTGAAGCTTCCTGTCACGCCCTCAATTTTTAAGTAATCAAAGTTAGCCCTTTTAAATAAAAATAAATATGTGACTTCCTCATATTCACTCCCAACCTGTCTCGATTCAACATTCTCAATTCATTGACCAACTAAAATTTAAATAGGCACCCATGCCCCATGGGAAAAAGAGACTTATAAGTTAAATCATTACATTCATCCGAAATTAAAAGAGAGCTTTATTGTTACAAACTTATCTACCAAAAATATAAAGATATAAAGAGTTCATGAGATGATCAAGCTGGTCATTTCTTAAAGGCTTTCAAAGATGCAGTACACTCCATGCACACCTACCCATGCCCCATTGTAAGCACCTGAAAATAAAAGGGGTGAGCATTCACTTCGCCCAGTAGAGGATCCTTTTTTATTCTCAAAATATATATACATGTTCATGGAATGACAGATAATTAGGAAATAACTTAAAGTAAATACCCACACCTAGACACTAAGTCAAGTACATAACTCTATCATGGCCCCCGAATTAACGATTCCCCACACGGACGTACCCTTGCACTCACGCGATATTGACTTCAAACCATTAGCTATCGAGTTTTCCTCTCACGGCAATAACATGCCTAACACATCCACTATTCTTATTTCTCGAATATACTTATTTGGAGCTTTACCCATTGGATACAATATTACTTACTAAACTGCATAGTCCACATCACAAGTTCTTACTATAATATCAATGCACTTTGAAAGTTCTCTACAAGACTTCAAATCACCTAACATGGTTACATTCCGGGCATCCGTTATCCCGTGCATTCTTCCACAAACTTTCCGGGTATGTGCGACCCCGTACACTTTTCCATATCTCACCCATACATCCATCGTACTCCTCAAGTACCCTTACATCCCTCAAGAAACTACGAGCTTCTATGGTACCCGACATGTCCCACGAGTACCCGCGTGTCCCACACTTTTATACATTAACTCGCAATGTATCAACAAGCAATTGTAATCAAGGTTCTCTGTCATTTTTCTTTTTTTTTTTTTGAAATTTATAACCGTACACTTTGAGGAATCAACTTGTAAAGTCAAAAAGATATCAAAGGTTTACTTAATAATGTCCCATCTAGTGTTTCGAAGAATGGTGTCATCTAGAACCCAACCAAAGTGTCTCATTTTCTCAAAACACCATATGAAATTCACTCCTCTTTTTATTTCATTTTATTCTTTTCTTTATAAGAAAAATCCAAGTGTCTAGCATACAACATCACTACGCGTCAAATGGGTATCCGTAAGATATCATCTTCGATTATACCAAGAATGTTCATTATACCATGCATTACTAGTCCTCGAATACTTGTCAAGCATCCTTTCATTTTTTTTATTTTATTTATTTATTTATTTTTTTTTGCTCTAGCAAGCAAATGAACAAATAAACGTGCGTCTAACGTATCCACGTGTTTTATAACTAACAGCAAGCACAGGACTTAAGCGTGTATTCAATGTCAAGTATGTGTGTTCGTGACACCTCGAAAAAAAGAGACCTAGGAATATTTCAGATTTTCTAGACCTTGTAAGCCCTCCATTAATACAAAGATTAGAGCCAATAGTCCTAATTCGATTATTCACCTAATCCCACAAGTGTTTTGTTCAACTAAAGAATGTCCACGCGTTCCGAATAATCACATTCCAATTTTTTTTTTTATTAGACATCACATTTTTCTCATTTCTTCCAAGTATCAATTTATTTCATTCCAAAACATGTAACTCGATGTTCTACTCTACCTTGTTTTGAATGGGAAGATCTAACGTTACCTAAGTCATTCCACGGCGGGACACAAGCCTTGAAATGGATCAACAATTAAACATGGAATTTAAATAAATTTCATGTACCAAACATAAACCATCAAACCGCAGCCAGAGAAAACAATAGCTGGGAGCCAGACAAGGTCAGAGTTTCAAAACAAAACTTCACGAGTCTACTGAAATTTCTGTCCGGATGGTGACCAATCATGTCCGTACAGTCGGCACATAACAGCAGCATATAGAGAGAGCAGATTTTCGGATTTTCACCGGGGAATTTCAACCCAAACCAAGAACAACATAAAACTGAACTTCATCCTTATACCCAAATCAAAAACACACAATCAGAGTGGAGAAAACCCTACCTTAGTTGCTAGACTTCCAATTTTTGCTCCAAGAAAACCCTAGCTCTCCAAATTTCGAGTCCCACCAAACCCGAGCTTGAACACGCGATTCTTGGGTTGAAACATTGATTATATGGCGAGTACAAGGCCGATCTATGGTTGCTTAAAGGGTTGGAGTCTGAAATTTGGTGAGAGGAAGAGAGAGAGTGAGAGCCGAGAGGGGGGAGAGAGAGAGAGAGAATGACGTCTAACGAAGAAAAGAAGAAGAAGAAAAATATGCCGTGCTCTGTCTCAATTGGGATTTTAAAGTGTAAAAATTACACTAGCACCCCCCTACTTACTTAGGTACCATCCTTAAGTCCCATCATTTTACAAGTAGGTAATTAGGACCCCACAGGTTATAACAATAGTTAATAACTAATAATTTTAAAAGCTATCCAACGGGATTCATCAACACTTCGTCCCAAATCGTGTACTTAGTCCCGAAAAATAAAAATGCACATTTAGAACAACCACGTCTCAAAGTCATAAAAAAAATATAAATAATATGATCACATATTGCAACACAAGAAAAGAAATTACGGGTCTTTACACTTCCCCTTTTTGGAAATTGTGGTGTTTTGAAGCCTATTAATCTTGTAACCGATAAAAAAAAATACTCTTATTTTTACTTGTTGGAATAGGTAATTGTTAAGGTAGTGCAACCCATTTCTGCTTCTAACGGAATGGTTACCCTTCCTAGCCATGGCTTGCTTCTCGTTAAAGCCGTTTTTGTCGCTTGCTTTATCCCGTCAAAGTCGTTGAATGATGGTTTTCAAATAGGTTCATCACGTAATCAATTTAAATGGCCTCCTATGGCATTTTAATTGTCTCTATGGAAACTTGGTGTTTTCTACTTAAAGTGACTTGAAAAGTTTAAGCCGATTTAAAACTATAAAAAGTTTTTTCTATGCACCCAAGTTTGAACCTGCAAATTAATATTCTCCAATCGACTTTTAAAATTGTTGTAAAGTCAAGTCAGAAGACTAGTATTTCATTTGGCCAAATTGAAGTTTTGATTATAGTATTCTAAACTAGGTCATTTAAAAGGTAAATGAACTTTTACCTATGCTGATCTTTATTTATGAAAACATAGTTTTAATGAGTCATCTCTTAAAGATGTGAGTTCTAAATTTGTGAACAAGAAATATCTCCAAGTGCTACTGGAACATGTTGAACATGGCCTTCGATCTACCATGTTAACAAATAAAAAATGGGTACCTCAAGTGACTTACGAGACTGAAATTTCCACTATATTCCCATTTCGCTCTTTACGTTAACTTTTTGTAGTTGGAATCAAAAGGTTTTCCTTTTTTAAAACATGTAATTAAATGATATGTGAATATCTTGAATGGGTCCAAACGACTTATTAAAAACTCTTGTGTTTTATTTTGTAGCCATAAGAGTGAGATATTTTTTAAGCAACATAATTATTTTTTTGTCTGACATCTCACCTCAATTATCTTCAATTAATATTGTCTAATATTATTTTTTTGAGCAAAACAACATATTAATATAATATCTTATTTTTGGATTATCTCATAATGACTTGTCAAAATGATGTTCTATATAAATATCAGCCATTTATCAACGTGGCCACTTGTCCCATTAATTAGTACTAACTAATTAGACAAGTCACAGTGACGTGACAGGTCATTGGTTGACATTTAAGGGAAAGTCACTGGTTGGCATTTAATAACTAATCATGTGGCAAGTCAGGGAGTCACAGGTTGGCATTTAAGCGCAAGTCACGAATTATAATTGTTGAACAATACAAATCAAATGTGATGACAGGTAAGACATTGAATAGTGTTATCCACCTACGTGTATAAAAGGGAAAAGGAAGTATGATTTGCTACTTCATTATTTCATTGTATAGCATATAGCCTAGTATGGAGTACACAGTTCGTGACATATTTGAAGCAACATGACGTCATTGGCACCTTGATGGTGAATTTCTTTACCCTTTGAACCCAAACATGTGTTACACACGCACGATTGTTAGAGAAATGCAATGTGAGTATCAGTATCGAATTGAACTATCTTAAGTTCTAATATTTGATTGTCGACCATTGAACATCCCAATTCCACATCGCCGAGTAGTTGGCACGGCGATTGATACTCCATAGTTGCTATAGAGAGCCATGCATCCTATTTGTGAAGAAGCCAATCACATGCAGATGCGTTTATCTTGATATAACTGTCGACGCTTAGCAAATGAACGGAGAAAGGAGGGGTTAACGGCTGAAGCTCGTTTCTATACAGAGGCTAGTATGAACGAAGACGTTCAATCCGACATTGAGATGTCTGACGATGATGAAGAACTCTGAAAGTTGTGCAAGCATTGGAATATCAAAAACCATGGAAGTTATGCAACCATTAGAAGTCTAAGTTTTTCTAATTCTGCCATCCATTTCATTTTGTATTTTCGTGTCATTGTTGGACGTAACTTTTATTTTCTTTACTAGCAATCCTCTATATTATTTCCAGTCTCATGTCATCACTACAATTTGGACATTCACTGCGAGTTCTTCTTATCATTCATTAGATAAATAAATGATGATACAGAAACAAGAAGAACCAAATTGTAGTTAATAAAAAAAACACAACAAACTTAACTTACTTAGCAATATAATCAATACATCACTTAACTTACTTAACTCCGCCTGAGACGTTCTTAAAGCCTTATCTTTGGATCTCAGCCGGTCCCAAGCCCGGATAAAGGAGGAGGGTTGTGCGTTAGGTAGCTGACAGCCAGCACATAAAAAAAAACCCGTTAGAACTTTATGACATGAACCTTAATCATACAACGAGACATGCTAGGGCGTTCCCTTTAAGCGACGCGTTGTGCCTGCCTTCGGGTGCTTCGAAAAATGGGCAAGGGGCGCCACATCGGCGCCCGGGTGTGGTGAGAAGTGAGCAAGGGTTCTCGCGCGTGCCTGGACGAGCGCGGGTAAAGAAGCTAGCCCAGGATTATAGGATCCGTTTAGCAACTTGGAATATAGGGACTTTAACGGGTAAGTCTAGGGAGCTAGTTGATACCATGATTAAGAGGAGAATTAGTATAGCTTGCCTTCAGGAGACTAAGTGGGTAGGGGAGAAGGCTAGCGAGATAGAAGACACAGGGTATAAGCTTTATTATACGGGTAAGGATAGGCATAGAAATGGGGTAGGCATCATAGTAGATAAGCACCTTAAGAACTCGGTAGTCACAGTCATGAGGAAAGGAGATCGGATTATTTTAGTTAAGCTTGTGATTGGAGAGAGCATAGTGAATATTATTAGTGCTTACGCGCCCCAAGTTGGCTTGGATGATCTCACTAAAGAGCAATTTTGAGAACAGATGGATGATGTGGTTCAAGAGATACCTTGTGGAGAGAAGCTTTTTATAGGAGGAGATTTCAATGGTCATGTGGGAGTGCAGAGGCAAGGGTATGAGAAGGTACATGGAGGATTTGGATTTGGTTACCTAAATGAAGGGGGTAGGAGGATTTTGGATTTTGCGGTAGCTGGTGACCTTATAGTTGCGAATACTCTTTATAAGAAGCGTGAGGAACATTTAATTACCTTTAAGAGCGGAGCCAATAGAAGCCAGATCGACTACTTCCTTGCTAGAGGCGCAGATCGCTTGTTATGTAAGGACTGTAAGGTCATTCCCGGAGAGTGCGTAGTGGCACAACATAGACTTTTGGTGTTAGATATTGGTCTCAAGGGGAATAATAGACCGAGAAAAGAAACTAGAAGACCACGGACTAGATGGTGGTTCTTAAGAGGAGAGAAACTAGAGGTGTTCAAGGAGCGTATGGGCAAGGAGGTGGAGTGGGGAGGAGAAAGCGATAGTGATAGTATGTGGAATACAATGGCTGACGGGATTAGAAGAATATCAAAAGAAGTTCTTGGGGAGTCAAAGGGGAAAGGTCCAAGCTCTAAAGAGACTTGGTGGTGGAACGACGAGGTTCAAACCATGGTAAAAGCCAAGAAGGATTGCTTTAAAAAGTGGCAGAAGGACCGGAGTGTGGAAAATTTTCAGAGGTACAAGCAAGCTAATAGGGAGGCTAAGAAGGCCGTTAGTGAGGCTAAGTTGAGAGCCTACGATGATTTTTATGCTAGACTTGATAGTAAGGATGGAGAAAAGAATATATATAAACTCGCCAAGCTAAGGGAAAGGAAAGCTAGAGACTTCTCTCAAGTTAAGTGTATAAAAGGTAGTGATTCAAAAGTGTTAGTGAAAGATGAGGAGATCAAGGATAGATGGAAGATGTATTTCGAGAAGCTGTTAAATGAGAAACATGAAGGAAGCTTTGGTGAGGAGGAAGTTGATGTCCCTAGCGAGAAAATAGAATACGAGTTCTATCGAAGGATACAAAAGTTCGAAGTGGCCAAGGCCTTGAAGAGGATGAAACCGGGTAAGGCCTTAGGACCAGATGATATCCCCATTGAAGTGTGGAGAAGCCTAGGTGACTTGGGGGTGACTTGGTTGACAAAATTGTTCAACAAGATTATTTTATCTAGGAGGATGCCCGACGAGTGGAGGAGGAGTACCTTAGTACCTATCTACAAGAATAAAGGGGATATTCAAAGCTGCAACAACTATAGAGGTATTAAGTTGATGAGTCACACGATGAAGTTGTGGGAAAGAGTTATTGAGCATCGATTGAGGATGGTGACTACGGTGTCGGAGAAACAGTTTGGGTTCATGCCTGGACGATCAACTATGGAAGCTATTTACTTACTAAGGAGATTGGTAGAAAGACATAGGTCAACGAAGAAGGATCTCCATATGATTTTATAGACCTGGAAAAGGCCTATGATAGGGTGCCTAGAGACATTATATGGTGGGTTCTGGAGAGAAAGGGAGTGACCAGAGGCTATATTGACGTGGTTAGAGACATGTATGAAGGGGCAGTCACTGCCATTAGATCACCAGCAGGAGAAACGAGTGAATTTCCCATTACAGTAGGATTGCACCAAGGGTCTGCCTTGAGCCCGTACCTTTTCGCGTTAGTTATGGATGAATTGACTAGGCACATTCAAGAGGATATCCCATGGTGTATGTTATTTGCAGATGACATTGTCCTTGTAGATGAAACGGCTAGTGGTGTCAACACTAAATTAGAAATTTGGCGGGAAGCATTGGAGTCTAAGGGCTTTCGGATAAGTAGGAGTAAAACTGAGTATATGGTCTGCAAGTTTAGTGATACCAGAAGTACGTATGAGGAAAGAGTGAGGATCCAAGATCAGGAGATACCAAAGAGGGACCATTTTAGGTATTTAGGATCTATTATTAGTCAAGATGGAGAGATTGCGAATGATGTGACTCATAGGATCCAAGTGGGGTGGCTCAAGTGGAGGAGTGCTACTGGTGTACTGTGTGACAAGAGGGTACCAACAAAATTGAAAGGAAAATTTTATAGAACTGCCATAAGACCAGCGATGCTTTACGGGACAGAATGCTGGCCTATTAAGAAGCAGCAAGTGAACAAGATAAGTGTAGCGGAAATGAGGATGTTGAGGTGGATGTGTGGTAAGACTAGACGAGATAGGATTAGAAATGAAACAATTCGCGAGATGGTAGGCGTAGCACCTATAGAGGAGAAGTTAAGGGAAAATAGGCTAAGGTGGTTTGGGCATGTCTATCGTAGACCAGCGGATGCAGTAGTTAAGAGAGTGGATAGGATAGCTTTGGGTAGAAACGCACAAGGGAGGGGAAGACCCAAATTGACATTAGATGCGGTAGTACGCAAAGATCTGAGTATACTAGGTTTAAATGATGAAGCAGCACTGGACAGAGCCCAATGGAGAAAAAGGATTCATGTAGCCGACCCCAATTGATTGGGACATAAGGCTTGGTTTGGTTTGGTTTGGTTTGGTTTGGTATCACTTAACTTACTTGACTTAAAACTGACACACCGGTTAACAAACTTAACAAATTACAAATACATGACTTGAAGTACTTAACATAGAAGCAATACTTCGCATAACATAGTAGGAGATCTACGTGTCCTCAATAAGTACTTCTCATTATTCAACGCGTTGTTGCGCTTGTTTTTCGTTAGTTCTCGGTCATTTACCTCTACCATCTCAGTTGCTAGCTGAAGCAGGAAATATCTGCTCCTGCGCATCAACATCCTATTATTTTCCTTGTTGATTAGGGCCACAGTAGCTTCACAGTCACGCCTATTTGTTCTTGGTATATCCAGCGATCGACGATAAAGAATTCTTACACCCATGTTACGTAGATCAGGATCCATTCCCTCCTGCTCTTCAACCATAAACTTTCATTCTTGTTGAAGACCAACATAGTAATCTTTCCTCCAGTACGGGCCCTTGAATCGAGAAAGTAACCAAATCCTAGAACTTAAACCTCGGTTTGCCATTGTAATACGCATGTCTGAAAATTGAAGAGTGTTATACACAAATGTGAAAATTTTGAAATTAATTTATAGACAAATGAATAAGGTGGTATAAATTTAAAATAAAGGTTGTAAAGGCTGAATTGTGCAGGTTCTAAAAGAATGTTTAAAGCGATGTCATGTGAATAAGGCTCTATCTAGCTAACAAGCCATCGAGTCACGAGTGGACATTTAAAATTGACAAATCATCGAGTCATTGTGTGGTTAAGTGTCATTGCATGTGTAGAGGCACGGGTTGTCATTGAATGACTTGTCAAAAGCTACAATAAATGGATGTCATTGTGTGATCACACATCTTGACATGCTTTGTAAGAGCTTTAGATTCTAATCAAAGCTGAATAACGCTGAAAAAGTAGGTATCAATTATAGTGCCGACAGAACTACACAATGACAACACCATGTGGGCGGGTCCCCCTGCAAGTCAAATTACTTTGTAAGAGCTTTGGATTCCAAACATGCCTTGGATAACACTGAAAAAGTATCTATCAATTATAGTGCCGATAGAACTACACAATGATACAGCCATGTGGGCAGATCCCCATATTGGCATGCTTTGTAAGAGCTTTGGATTCAAAGATAAATAAAGTTGAAAAAGTCCGTACCAATTATAGTGCCAACAGAACTACACAATGACACGACCATGTGGGCGGGTCCCTGTGCAAGTCAAATTACTTTGTAAGAGCTTTGGATTCCAAACATGCCTTGAATAATGCTAAAAAAAATATGTATCAATTGTAGTGTCGACAGAACTACACAATGACACAGCCATGTGGGCCAGTCCCCATATTGGCATGCTTTGTAAGAGCTTTGGATTCCAATCAAAGCTAAATAAGGCTGAAAGAGTCCGTATCAATTATAGTGCCGACAAAATTACACAATGACACGACCATGTGGGCGGGTTCCCTGCAAGTCAAATTACTTTGTAAGAGCTTTGGATTCCAAAAATGCCTTGAATAAGGCTGAAAAAAGTATGTATCAATTACAGTGCCGACAAAACTACACAATGGCACAGCCATGTGGGCAGGTCTCCATCTTTGCATTCTTTGTAAGAGTTTTGGATTCCAATTAAAGCTGAATAAGGCTAAAAAAGTATTATAGTGCTGACAGGACTACACAATGACACGATCATGTGAGCGCCCCCCCTCCCCCCCTGGGCACATGCACACACAATAATTTGTACCCTCGTGAGTAATGGATTGGACACTATAAATTAATTGGGAAAATAAACGCAATAAGCGATATCTAAGTTTCAGTATAGCAAAAGTTCAAACAAAGCAATGAACAGAGACGATATGAATCGGAGAGGCAAGGCCATTGTAGAAAGTAGTTCAGGACGAGGTCGTCGACCTAGAATTCCAGGCTCAGCTGGTGTTCTTTAAGAGGCAATGGTACGAAGAGCTGCTAGATAGGGTGTGATGACCATGAACACACAAGAATTCCTTCATCGAGCCTTTACGATTGAAAGTGAGGACACTGATTTCATCAATAACCCTTCCTGGTTAACTGTCGCGCCCCAAGGATACCTGCAAAAGCCTCAATACACAGATTTGGCTATTGTGAACAAAATGGGAATATTGCACGAGTTCCACTCGTGGTTGTCGTATACTTGGACCTTTTTTTATTAAACAATTAAATTATCAACTCGTGATTTGTGAGTTGACCATTGATTATTGTTTAGGTTATCGCATTGGTCAAATCATACGTGCATAACGAAGTAGGAGATTCATTGCTAGAGTTGAAGGTAAATCAATGTTACCCAATTTTCCATATTCTTTGATTGCCAAAATCATACTTTGGGCATGTTTTTGTTTGGGGAATAGGAGCCCATAAGATATGTATGGGCCAACATCCATTTGGAGGCATACCAAGAAGAAGTGTTTCCCCAACTTAAGGCCGGTAGTTGTCTCATACTAAAGGAGATTGTTGTATTCCAACCAGAGCCAAAGACTCCCTATTTGAATATCACACTGGAAAATGTTCAATGTGTGATTGAGAAATCTATCTTGGATTGAGTGTTAGTTTAATATTATGTTAGGGTGGTGGTTTGTTTAAATTCATGTAACCATATTTGTTTGAATCTTTGATTTCATGTTTTATGCTTCCAGGATCGTTAACCTTATGAAGTACTGTTGTTAGGGTTGTAATCTTTTCGTTTTCTTGTTGCTTGCAGTTTTTAATCAAGATTGTTGTTAAGTTCAATCGTAACAGTTTTGTTTTCTTGTTACTTACCAAAATTAGGAGCACACAAGCCGGCAAAACCAACTTATATTAAACCTGAATTTTTCATAGATGACAGAGAAATTTGTACAACCACATAACAAAGCATGTTTTATTAGTAGCGATTATACATAATACACTAGCAAGCCATAAGTCTTAAGAAGGAGGAAAGGAAAAGAGAGGATCGACACATTCATTTACAAAGTATTGAATTTGATATCACACTGAACTAGGAAGTTATATCTAGAAAAGCACATTACAGACAACTTGAAAATTAAACTCCAACTATAACTTGTTGTAGTTTAGCTGACTAAGCGACCATTAATCTCCATATGCTCCACCTTACAAACGGTTAATTCCTCTTCTACGGGAAGAAGCATGTCCTTAGGACGGGATGAAGGTACTTAATTTTATTATCGTCATTCGTGAAAAAAACAACATACTTTTTACAATTGAATAACTTGCCTTTTTTATACAACTTTCATGATTGCAATATTTCAATTTTTATATGTCGTTGAGAAAAATAATCATGCTAAAATTATGTTAATCTGAGATAATTTAGTATGGTTTCGGAAAAAATTTAGGGTTAGAAAAGAATTTTGATCGGGAATTCTAATTTTTCTTTCAACACAGATGTGATTCGGTAGATTTGAAACATTATATGAAAAACATACTTTTTAATTTGTCTAATGCTCTTGACAAACTGTAAAATGTGAATAGTTTTGATTATCAAATTGAATAAAAAAAAATAGCTAACAAAGAGATCATCAGAACCGTTCGAAACGGACGGTAGATGATCCAACTCCTTTTGCTGAGCTATCAACCAGACACACCTCCTAAAAGCATGTTTCGTAACCACGCTTTTAGTATTTTAGTTTTTTTTTTTCCCACTTCATTTATATTGTAGAAAGCGTGTACTTTCTAAAAGCGTGTTTAATTTATATGTTTTCTAAAAGTGTGTTTGGTAAGCATGCTTTCAAGATTAAGTTAGTTTGGGAACAAAGTTCAAAAATGCGCGTTTTAATTAATAAAGTTAAAAAAAATAAGTCAATTAATCAGCCCTTGTAAATTCACATTGCGATTGGAGGAAAAATGAAGTGCATTTGTGAAAAAAGGGTGTGAATATCAATTATCATTGTATAACACTAAATAGTAAAAACGTCAAATAAATGACATTTTGCAGAATTTGGTAAACCAAAGCGAGTTTTGTAATTTCTCTCAAAAGATCAATAGAAATAAATTACTCCCTCCGTTTCAAAATAAATCCATTAGATATGTGATTTTTGGAAGGGGGAGTTAATTAGAAGTTCCATACAAATTAAAACGTTATGATTCCATCCCAATGGTTTTGAATAGTTATGATCCCATCTCGAAACTTAAAAAATACCCATAAAGCCCTTAAGTAATTTTTTTTCGTTTTAAATTTCTTATTCTTTATTAACAGTTATGGAAAATTTAATAGTCCCATAGCACTAAATTGTGGCAGTTTGATGCCTTTTCCGCTTGTTGTGTTTAGGACGGTTATGGAATGTTATCCAACCCCAAAACCATCCCAAATCGTCCCACGATTATTTCGGTGAAAACCATTCCAAAAAACCAACCACAATCCCTACTCTTCCGGTGAGAGAACCCCACAACGGAAAATCCCCAACTCTCTGGCGAATTCCTATCCGTTACCCAAATCGTCCCATCCCAAAATCCTCAAACCCTAACTACTCTGTGGAAACCTAACCACTACCCACATCGTCCCATCCCACCACCCGATTTTACCGCAGACAACATCCCGTTTCTCAGTCATCGCAGGACAAAGGAGAAGAGTCAAAATCATTTGGCTTCGGAATGGATGGTAAGAAGTTATGGCTGCCAATTTGCTCACCGGATTAAAGCCCTAACCAGTCTATGACTTTTTCCGTTCAAACCAATGGCTCGTAAGTTATTTTCCCTACTCAACAATCGTCCAATGTTTCTTAGCTTCACTCGAATGACAAATCCATTTTCGAGTCGATGGAATCTTAAGATTGATGTAGTGTTTGGGGGATTTCGGGAAGTATATTTGGGGGTTTTGGGGGATTTATGATGGTTTATTCATATACCATAGTTAGACACAATTAATTTTTGTACTTAGTTCATGTTTGTCTTTGTTCATACTCGTTTGGATGCGTCGACCATTTTCGTCTTCATTTTCATGTTTTATTTTTCTTTTCTGGTTGGCTGAAAACTGTAGATTAGTTGTTGAATTGATTATGGTCTTTGAATGTACCAAGGTTATTTGTAAGTTTTTAAGATGGTATGTTTCTGATGTTGTGAAAAAAATGGACCACTGTTTAACCATTTTTTATGGTCATTGGAAGTGAAGTAATGGTGTACCATTTTACCGTTGGAGAAGTTTCCAACTTCTGGTGTTGCCATTACCCATGTGGGCTATGTTGTGTCATTAAAATGGTGTGTTGATATGGCATGTTCACTGATTATGGTCTTTGAATGTACCAAGGTTCTATTTGTTTTTAAGATGACATGTTTCTAATGTTGTGGAAAAAATGGATCATTGTTTTACCATTTTTTATGGTCGTAGAAAGTGAAGTTATGGTGTATAATTGTATCATTGAAGAAGTTTTCAACTTCTTGTGTTGCTATTACCAAGGTTATCTAAAAGATGATTGTTGTGCAATGCATGCTGATATTGTGCACGCATTTCTGAATGATGAGCTGCACTCATGGACATTCCGGGTAAACATGGCTGATGGCGAAAACGATAAACCGAATACAGAAGAAGCATTTGGAGGCGAAGAAGAAACTAGTAAACCATCACGCACCCATAAGAAGAAATGAATGTTCATGGTTCAGACAAACTTAGATCCTTAGTGACATTAGAATAGGTTTGTTCAATTTTTTTACAAGTCCCATACATGTTTAATTGGGTACTTAGATAACATGTTTAACTCGTCTCTTTGATCATGATGGTTGTTTTTGTTTTTGTTTGCTTTAGGGATTAAGATTAATATGTTTAGTTTAGGTTACTTTTTGGCCAAGTCCAAAATATGTTTACTTGGGTACTTTGTGGTTTGATGGATTTTTGCTGGACGAGACATGATCATGGTGGAAGATGGCTTCATTTTTTATTGTGTTGATAACAGGATCATTAGCAGAACATTTGAGTGGATGGCTTTCCATTCTGTTGTCATGAGTTAATACATGCAACATGGTTTGCTACTTTCCCATGTTTTTATGGTTTATCAGATTACCATGTTCATTGTCTGCAAATGTTTATTAACACAACCACCATTTATCCAAAAAAAAAAAAAGACAACATACCACTCAGGGAGATAATGATAAATTAGTAATCCATAGTTTTGGCATGAAGTGACCTTTCAATTAACTTAATCTTCCATTTTGCGAATACATGCGAGTGACCCAATTGTTTATAGAGTCACTAAACGGTTTTCAAACCACTCAAGACTCAGCGTTGCTTGCCTTATTCTTACTCAATAACAAGAAAAATATGGTATCTTCACAACCCTATAACACTGTATGAATTAGGAAAAAAAACAAGGTGTGTTGATTAATTAGTTCATCTGAGTCCGTCATCATGAAAACATTCAACGAAATGAATTTCAAGTTGAAACAGTTTACAAACCTTTTCACTTGGAGAAAACTTTAATACGAGAGACGTTGGACCAAAATTGTCGCACAAAAAGGTAAACTAAAAATGGTGATCTTAACTACCTTTCGATAATCACAAATTAACACGATGAAGAATTAACGAAATGGCTTTCAAGTTGAAACAGTTTACAACCCTTTTCAGTTGGAGAAAACTTTAATACGAGAGACATTGGACTAAAATTGTTGCACAAAATTGTAAACTAAAAATGGTGATCTAAAGTACCTTTCGATAATCACGAATTAACATGGTGAATTGCCTTATGAATTGATTGATTCCAACTTGATGAAACCCACGAATCGCCTGATGAATTGCTTGACGGAACAAGGAAGGTTTTTGAATTGTATGAGAATTCGTGACCTATGAGACAAAAAGGTTTCTTTCATTCACTTGCTCTAGGATGAGTGATTTTGAAATTCAAAATCATCCCATGTTATGGAAATAGAACATTCACATTCAAAATTCAAACAATAAAGGAAATGGAATAAGGATCACCGTAACTTTTGGTAACAAAATGTGACAAATAAATGATAGGATTAAAGGGGAATGGAAAAGAGGATGATTTAATATTAAAATATATTATTATTAAGAATATATACTACTAAAGTATTTAATAAGGGCACAATGGTCCCTAAACCAATTTACAAGATGGAATCATAAAGATTCAAATCCACTAGGGTGTAATCATAATGGGAATATTGGTTTAGGATGGCAAAATAAAAATCTCTTTTTGGAATATAATTTTTTAATCTGAAAATCACATATTTTTTCATAGTGGACTATTTTGGAGCGGATAGAGTAGCTAAGGGGGAGTTCTTGAATGGATTTTAAGAGAAAATTGAGAGATCTCACTTTAGTTGGTGTTTTATGGAGGGGTGATAAAATCACCTTATTTTTCCAATAGATAAAATCTAGTGTGATAAAATAGTTGTGGACCACTATGGGTTTCAAAAATAGTAGACAAAATCAACCCGTCCTTTTAGTGAAAGATATTTTATCATCCAATAATCCATTGGGAAAATTGCTCTAAAATGGTAGTAGGGGCAATTAATTGTAAAGACATGGACCAATTTTTAGAAATTGCATATACATGAAACGCACAATTTTAATTGCATATACATGAAGCCTATAATAATGTTGACCGAAATACCTCCTTCTTGAATCTGTGATTTCAAGTGCAATGAATTTGTTGAGGAGTGCAACCGTTGTTAATGTAGAGTGCAACAAAAGTGGATGAAGGGTGCAATTATCAGATAATCGTCCTAGTGTGACTTGAACACACACCTTTCTTGAATTTGGACCAACGTGGGTGCAATGAATTTGTTGAACTCTTCTTTCACTTTTGTTGAACTTTTATTGGAGAATTGTTGCACTCATCAATAACTGTTTTGCACTCATATTGCACGTTTTTTACTCAAGTCAAACTTTTTGAAAATATTTTTACTGACTATTGCACTCTTCTTCCACTTTTGTCAAACTTTTTGGAAATATTTTTGCTAACTATTGCACTATTCTTCCACTTTTGTTGAACTCTTCATGGAGGACTGTTGCACCCCTCAACAACTGCTTTGCACCCATGTTGCATGTTTTTTTACTCAATTCAAACTTTTTGGAAATATTTTTATTGACTATTGCACTCTTCTTCCATTTCTGTTGAACCCTTAATGGAGGACTGTTGCACTCCTCAACAACCGCTTTACACCTATGTTGCACGTTTTTTACTCAAGAAGGTTGTGTGTTCAAGTCACGCTGGGAAGATTTCCATTGCACCTTTCACCACTTTTGTTGCACTCTACATTGACAATGGTTGCACTCTTCAACAAAATTCATTGCACTCGAAATCACAGGTCAAGGGGTATTTCGATCAACATAATTATGGGTACCAAATATGTGCAATTAAAAAAGTGTGTTTCATGTTGGACGCAATTTTTAAAAAATGTTCCATGTCTATGTAATTAATTGCCTCTGCTACCATTTTTTCGGTCTCCCAAAAAAAAAAAAAAGAAGAAGAAGAAGAAGAAGAAGAAGAAGAAGAAGAAGAGTTCAAATACTACTGTAACTAGTCCGTGGAGGTTCTCTTCTCTCTATCTCTCACTCTCGATGCATTAAGAAACGATGTTGAAAGTGTGGAAATGGTACCAGAATTGTTTGGCAGTGCATCCAGTTAAGACTCAGATCATCAGCTCAGGTTTGATTTGGGGATTTGGTGATATTGCTGCCCAGACCGTCACCCACTATACTGCCCAAAAACGTCGCCAAATTTCTGTAAGTACCCATTAAAGAAGATCCCACGCCTAGTATATTCGATTCCTTGTTATAATTCAGTTTTTGGTAGCTTTTATTCTCCGTTTGAGCATGTGGGTATATCCTACTTTTTTGCTATTTCTTTCATGTTCTCGCCATTTGCCCTTTTCTTTATTTGTGCTTGTGAAGGGATCTGTTCCCGCCTTTCCGCTGTTAGGTCAAATGACTCAAATGGTTTCCCAAGTGTTCTCTTTATTTCACTATATCTGTTTCATTCATTTGTACCAGGGTGTGTTTATTTAGCTGTGAGATGATTCTATTTATGAAAACCCTACCTGAATTTGTTGTCTATGCCATCTATCCCCTCTTTAACACATAGTTTTTGCCCCGTATTTTGTTGGTACAAAAAAATGCCCATTACCCCAATGAGGGAGTATTGCCCTGTTACACCACACTACCATTTATGTAGGGGACCCACTGCATCTATGTCAGGACCAAAGTTAAGGTCCCACCACGTGTGGATGGTGTTAGGAGTATGTTTAGCTCCGCTAAGTCCAAGTTTCCAACCCCTCATTGGTGGTTTTGCCCTTATGGCACCTCTCTCTCACGCACGAAGTTCTTAATTGAACGACAATAGTTTAGTCTTCGTTAGGGGGTTTGGGAGGAGTAGATAGATGGGTACGGATTAAGCCTAAGGCGAGTATACACACAAAGTTGGTGCCTCCAGATTCAAGGTTTGAAATTATTAACACTCGAGGTTTATAGGCCTGATTCATTTTGTGACTAAGCATGATTCATTTGTTAAATATTCTAGATCAAACATTTGTGGAATTAAAAAGAGATTGTAGATCCAAGGTCCATCACTTTTTAACCTCTGAAATCAGTGGACCCCTCTAGGTTAATCCTTGTCATTGCGATTCTACATTGTTTGATTAGTATGATATACTAATTTCTTCAAAGCTGAAACTTAGTGCTTTTGGCGTAGGCAAGCAGGGTTATGAGCAATTTTTAGGAGGGAGCTTACGGTAGAAGGATTGTAGTTGGATTAGCTATTAGGTTGGATTGATTGAGAGACTCTTTTCGTTCTTTTGGGAATAATCTAATTTTTGGTTGGTGGTGGACTCATTTTCTTGTTTGTGTTATGTTTCGTTACCTTGTCTTCAACTTATTTGCATGGAGTTGGGAAATCAGTTATTAGTTCTTGTTAATTATAAGCCTTGCTAGATACGGGAGATGTTGTTGGCAATATTCTGTACATGGACAACGTGGTGAAATCGCTACACTCTTTGAAGTATTCATCTTTCTTCAGGCTTCCTTTCAATGCAATTATTGGCAGCTATTAATCATTATCGTCAACTATGTTTTGTGATCCTTTTGTCCCACTCCAATAGCCTTTAAATAGGGGAATTTACATATTAACATAAGCCACTGACCTAAACAAGTGAGGAAAAGAGAGTGGCTACTGCCTACATGTAAAGACACCAAAAAAAAGACCCACTATTTCCGAAGTGCGTCATTTTTTGTGAGCCTTTTTCTTGTGAATTTTAGGCCAGGTTGTTCAAATAGGTATCTTTCCTTATTTGAGGAAGCTTTAGAATGGTATGCTGTTAACAATAGTTAACAACACAATGTTTTTGCTCTTTCTGCACAAAGTTGACAATAAATACATTATCCTCGTGTATGCCCTTAGGACAATCATTTGGTTCTCAAACTTTTATTTTCCCTGTCAATGTTCTCGATATTTATTCCACTTCGAAGCTTTTTCGTAAAAACCTCAGCAAGTTACCGATATGAAGTTGAGATTGTTAACTCGTTTTTCTATGCTTTACATACTTGGACATAACTGTTATCAGTAATATGAGCTGCGAAATGTACTTGTACTTCTTGGAATTTATATCTTCTACTGCAGAACACTGAATCAATGAGTAAACACCGATAAGTTTTGTAAGAGACTGGTCCATTAAATGGTTCTTTAAAATCTTTCATTGCTATGCATTCTTTACTTCTCTTTCTGTGTTTGTTGTGAAGTGTAGGACATTCTACAATATTTGGACCCATTGGCATGGACAACTTCTTGGTGGGATGAAGAAATCACATAGTATTCATATTGGGATGTTCACTAGGTTAACTTTTGTAACTTGCTGTTCACCAAAATTGTTTGGAAGATAAGGCACTGCCATGTTACGTTTTTTTTGTTTTTCCTGTCTTCAGTACGGTGATTACTCATTTACATGCTTACGTGCTACACTAACAGGGGCTTTTTACACTATTTGTCTTCTTGAAGGTAGAACTTACATAAGTTTCTATGACCTAAAATTGTGGGTGCAGCCATGCAGGCTGTAAGATCATAAAGAAGTGTTTTCTTCTTACTCTTCTTTGGTTCTTTTTCCCATCTGGTCAAGTGCTGAAACGAGTGTCTTTATAAAGATGCTCTAAGTGGCTTAGTTGTATTTCAACGCCGCTTCGATTCGAGCTGAGTCCCAGCTATTTTTGTTAAACTCAGCTCTGTGCAACAATGAGCTACTGAGGCACAAGATGACTGGAAAAAAAGAAGAGGAAAGAAAACCTGTTCTCTACAATGAGAATCAGAAAAGCTGTGGCAGTGTGAGAAATGTGGTTCAGGCCATTTGACTAGGATTTTTTCTGGTTGTGGGAATGGCAGATAATACTTATTGTCCCACAATACAGCTTAGCAGATTTTGCATTGCATAATAGTATTTGAGTCATGACAGGCCGTTTTGTAATTGTCAAACTAATTCATGGAGGTGGAATCAAAACGGCCACTACCTCAAAGTTAATACGAATGCTGTTATTTCCTGAGAAAAGGAGGTCAAGACGCATAAAGCTTGTCTTCGTAAGGTTCTCACATGTGTCCGAGACTCAAGGGCAGCCAGCCTTTGTTTATATTGATTCTCTTCTCTGGGTCTTGATTGTTAATTATCAGAAGACAAGTCCCTAGGTTATGTGCTATGTGGACTGTGACGGGGACCAATCTAGTGATTGCAAAGATTGTTGAGGAGCCAAGATTATATACTAGGTCAATATCTTGTTCTTTCAAGTATGCTAGTATTGTTACTGATTTGTAATTACAGAAACTCTGAAATCGACAATATTTTTGTTTTCTTGTCAGTTGATGGGAAATGATGTCCTAGCTCATCACATGGTTGGACAGCTAAGAACTTGGCTGCCAATGAGTTTATTTCCTGATATTCTCTACAATGATTATGTTGCCTTGATATGACAGGGCGAAGATGAAGAATTAGAGATCAATTGGAGACGTGTAGCAACCACAAGCTTGTTTGGATTTGGATTTGTTGGACCAGTTGGCCATTTCTGGTTAGTATTTCTTGTTTTTTGCACAGTGATTTACATGCGGTCATGGACTTTAATTTTGGGAAGCTTTTCCTCGTGTATTAGCGTGGGTCTCCGTGGAGTGCTGGAAAGAGTTGTATAATTAGGCCTCAGCCCTCTCTCGTTCTCATCACCATCCTTGGTTTGTTTTAACAATTGTTTGATGGAAAGAGCGAATAACCTGACTTGACTAAGAAAGAGTGGCCAAGACCGGAAATCCTCGATTTGATCTCCTTTAGCAACAAAAAGCTTTCAAGCAAAGAAAGATCATATTGGCCTTTCGTTGTGAGCCAACCTCTTTTGACTGAACAAGTAGTTTTTTTCCTATGCCTTCTGGCTTGCCGGGGGAGGGGGAAGCCTTCTAACACGCATCATCTGAAGAAGGCAGATTCTTCTTTTCAAAAAATAAAGAAGGCAGATTTCTTCCAATTACCCATTGAAATATTTTGTGATTCTTAGGCAAGAATAGGGACAAGTGGTCAAGCTACCATTTCCTGACTTGGAAATTGCGTTTGACCTACTTCGTGCCCTTTTCTTAGATGTCTTCGTGGCTTTAACTTTGGTGGGAACACTGCAACTGTCAATGTTTCTTTTCCTAATTAATGATTTCAGCGGTTGAAATTTGCCCTTGGTTTTGTAGCCAGTATCTTGATTTCTCCTCTTGTAGGTATGAAGGCCTGGACCGGGTTATGAAGTCCCGTCTTCACTTACAACCCAAATCTATGAGATTCGTTGCCAGTAAAGTGGCACTGGATGGGATCATTTTTGGTCCTTTGGACTTGCTTGTGTTTTTCTCTTACATGGGGTTCTCCTCCGGAAAGAGTGCTGCTCAAGTTAAAGAAGATGTGAAGAGGGATTTCGTACCGGCATTCATTTTGGAGGGTGGGATATGGCCACTTCTTCAGGTTGCAAATTTCAGATTTGTTCCGGTGAGGTACCAACTTTTGTACGTTAACCTCTTCTGCTTGTTAGATAGCTGTTTTCTGTCGTGGGTTGAGCAACAGCAGGATGCTCCTTGGAAGCAATGGTTCAAATCTTTCCTAGCTATGAAGGAGGAAGAAGGCCAAGGTGGATAGTTCTCTCCTTCAACTGTGTTTGTTCCTTTTCTTTGAGGATCTGGATATGAAACTGGAAAATAAAGGATCAGAGAGAACTAGGAAAAAGTTATGGAGAATTTTGAAAAATGCCAACTTTAGGTTCTTGAGTTTGGGATTATAAGTGATGATGGGGATTATAAGCGATGATAGAATTACTCATTTCTTTTCATGGTCAATCCGGCTTTACCGTTTTAGCTTCTGATTCAATGAGCCTGGCATTGTTGCTCTTGTATCAAATCATTTGGAAGTCAATCAGATGATTTTCAGAAACTTCGACTTTGTTTTTCCTGTTATGTTCCTTTATTTCCCTTCATTTGTTAGGTAAATCAGTATTCCATACTCAATGGATGTAATTTTATCGGGAGTTTCACTTGGCAAAAATTCACTCTACATTGTTGGGGCTTCTGGAGTCTGGACTGTCCTGGCGACCAGAATTAGGTTGACTCCAGGCCTACCTCGGTGATCCGAAACTTTCATCTTGTAAGATTTACCTAGTCTTCCGACAATGCAGATAAATCGATGCGACCAAATATTGGTAGCCTATGACGTTTGAAGTGAAACAGACTACCTCCTTTTTCGTTAGGCACGAAACACGATGACTAACAAGATGGATTGAAACACACAGCAAAAATAAAAACTGAAAAGGTTGATAAGGTAAAACCCATGGGATAGAATAAATAAATTTGCAGTATGCATTATTTGCACTTATGAAGTAGATGTGCAACTTGTAAATCTACATTTTACTTTCCAGTATTTCTCGTTTAAGATCATATTTTACATCATGAGAATCTTAACGAAATTTTTTTACGTGCTATCAATTACTGTATTTTTCATTTCCAATGGCAAAAATGCCAGTGTAGCTAAGAAGGTTGTCATTGGACAAATCATAAACTTGAAAGTCTCCGTGTTCAATTTTTGCAAGTAACGATTTGGACTAAAATTTTGGTTTATTAGAAGTATTTAGTGTCTTCTGAAATACTCTTTTTACCTTTTAAGACTATGGTGCCATGCTTTTCAGGAGTTGAGTTATTGGAGAAATATTGCAGCAACCCGCATACTACTTGCCAACGCGGAAATAATGTTATAGCTTAATAAAAATCCATCAAATGAAGCCAGCTGAGGTTTTCCAAACCCTTCTCAGAAATTCAGTAACTAAATCCAAACATTTTTCATTATCATCGGGAAAAATAATTGCTCAAAAAATTAAAAAAATTCATAGCTTTCCAAGCGAGACAAATATCACTTGGGGCAAGCAAAGCCTGCACAATTCTTATCACAACTTTCACAAACATTACAGGTGCCAAGCGTAAATGAAAACAAAGCTTCTCGGCAATAATGACAAATAATTTATAAGAGGCGGCAAATGCTAGTGATCATATATCAAGAAATCATGGACCACGAACCACAACAGTTATCTTCATTAATAATGTACACTAATCTCTCTCTCACACATTATTTCTTCAGTAGATTAAGGATATCAAATCAAAACCTCTGAGCTTGTAACAAGCTCAAATGACTAGGGTGTACCTAACGTAGACAAAGCTGATTGGAACAAATCAGAGAAGGCTTGGGATGTACTCTCATCATCAGCTTTGATCTTTAGTTGAGCTTTACAAGATGATGAGTTGATTACACACTCCACGAGAAAGGTAGATGACTCCTCTGCCTTTTGTGCAAAGAAGAAGTACTTGAAATTTGGGGCTTGACCACCTGAGGCAATGCAGTGTATTGAGTGTCCTTGCATGTGCCGAAGGAGGGATTGAGGGGTTGTCAATGCTGCCACTCCATGTGGATTCATCGTGTAGTCCTGGATACAGAAAATTCAGAAGTCAAATAGCATTTCACAGAGAAAAATGAGAATATAATGGGAAACCTACACAGATAAATTCTTCAGCTTCTGGATGTTGCAATCAAGCTTCAGACTAAGTAAATCTCGCGAGGATCCAGTGAAGGGTAATTCCCATTTGCTGAAATTCAGTCTGAAGCTAAAAAGACTTGAACCTATTTTCAGAGCAGTAAACCTGGAACACTACTTTAATATTTGCTCAATTGTGGAGAAGGCTAGAGGAAATTTAACCCAAATTCGAAGCAGTGTTTGGCAAAACCATATGATGCTGATTTGTGTGCCAAGGAGAGATTTTCTTGGTAACTTAATGGGGTTGAGTCTAGCTGAAGAGGCTTTCAAAAAGCAAAAGTTAAGAGTTACATGGTTATCTCTGGGGTATCAAAATACATTTCATCAAAAAATGGCTTCAAATAGAAGAGAAACAAGATTCTCAGTATAGAGGTTGACTGGCCATTAAAACGAAAGTTCAAGGATGCAATTCAATTCTTCTGACTAGCGCAAATGATCGTCTTCTTTTGTGATGAAGGTAGGAGAGGTATAGTGCTGGTTCTCACTGATACATACATGTTCTCCCCTTGCCCTTGAACGATACAAGAACTAATTATCTTCTCTTAGATAGCGGTCGATCGGTTCGCATCTATGGTCAATCAATAGGCCCGCGGATCTTTTCTTCTATATGATAAATCACCATCTCGTAGCACCACGACACCGATTCTCCGGAAAAACCCCCAATAATCAGTCCTCTCATCTCTAAGCCAGCTAATCCCTAACAAGCTACGCACCTTCTTGTACTTCCAGCCAAGTAAGGCAACGCGGTTGCTGTTGTTAAGGGTAGTCAGATAATAGACGAATGGAGGGCCTATTCTGGACCAATTATAAACAATAATCCCACTGCACTGACATTGTTATGAATGAGTTTATGTATTAAGAGAGCTAGTAGTTATGAGTTCGTATTTTTCTATGAACGTAGTAGTGAACGGACGGGTAAACCTGTTAATATGAAGGACCCCCTTTCTCAGAAGGTGTGCGATCTTGAACTAAGGCTGGCTTTATTTCCTTTGAAAGATGACAAGGCCCCAGTCCTGATGGATACAGGGTTGCTTTTTATCAAAAAAACTGCGATGTGATTGGACTTGATCTACTGCAACTAGCCTTAAGCTCAAGGAATAGAATTGAACTGTAATCTCTTTGATCCCTAAGACACAACCCCAGCCACTATAAAAGACTTCAGGGTAATAACTCGTTGCAATATAGTCTACAAGAGTGGAGCAAAAATTTTGTTAGCTAGGCTGCAGCCTCTCCTCCCTCTTCTTATCAACCCCTCTCAATCTGCTTTTGTCAAATGTGTTCATGATGCGCGAAATGGTGAAGAACTACCATAAAGATGGGATTTCCTGTTTGATGTCATGCAAGCCATGGACTTTCCAGCCAAGTTCATACACTGGATTGGACAACGTGTTGCAACTGCTATGTTTTCCGGAGTTAAAATTGGGTGCTCATGAAGGTTTTCACCTATCATCCCAATGTCAGGCTCCACAAATGTCACCTTGTATTTGCTCATGATCTCTTCATATTGCATGGGGCAGATATTCAGTCCTTCCAGTATGTAGACAGACTCTTGGATGACTTTCAGGAGAATTCTGGGCTTATAGCTAATCTGTTGAAGAGTTCAGTCATGTTTGCAGGGGTCTCTACTGAGAACAAGGCTGCTCTACACAAAATTTGGCTATTCCAGAGCGTTCTCTTCCAGTTAAGCACTTGGGTGTCCCTCTTACCACAATCAAACTCAAAGCAGATGACTGCCAATTATTAATAGCAAAAGAGTATGGGCAGAACCCAATCTTGGTCTAACAAGCTCTTATCCAATGGGGGTAGGGCTCGGCTAATGAATTTTTCTTTGTGCATTATCCAATTATACTGAAGCTCCATGTCTATATAACTTCACAAGAAGCTTAAGAATATTGAAAAGTTGCTTAAAGATTTCTTATGGTGTGATCCAGATTTGAAGTCTACTGGTGCCAAGGTCAAGTGGTGTGACTTGTGCACCTAAGGAGGAATGGGGGTTAGGGGTCAGAGTTCTGAAGGATGGGGACAAAACTGCAGTGGAAAAGCAATATTTGGGCTATTTCTCAAAATGCTGATACTCTGGCTCAAATGGGTACATGCCTATGTGATAAAGACCAAAAACGTGGCATATGACTTCCAGTAAATACTTGGACTATTGGGAAAATACTCAAGCAAAGACCTGGCATATGACCGTTCCATTAGATATTTGAAGGATTATTAGGAAAAGGGTCTTGCTAACCTCCGCCTACTAGGTTGAGGGTAATATGTATATAAAGACAAACACGTTTGGATTTCAATACACATCTCACGGATAACAATACACTTTCACGGATATTAATACACTTTTCTCGGATATCGATAAACTCTTTACACATTATCAGGGCAGAGGTTGTATTTTCCTAACTCAAGCAAAGACCTCTGACTAAGCCTTGTCCTTAGGAAAGTACTCAAGCTAAGATCTCTGATTAAGCCTTGTATAAGGTATGTGATAGGTAATGGGGCCAATAAAGTTCTATGGTCGGATAATTGGCAATCCTCCTGGTTCTATAGCTTCAGATCTGCGTATAAAATATCCTATAATATGGGAGAGCCATAAATGCCAAGGTGGCTTCAATCATTAGTGAGGATGGTTGGAGGTGGCCTAGGAGCAGGGGTACAGTTACTAGAGGAGAAAAAAAACCCAAGTAATTTCCTCCCTCAACAAGACCATCAGTTTCAGTTAAGTCAGCTTGGGAAAGCTGTGAGGTATTCTGCTCCTGACGTAGCTTGGAGCAAAAGTTGTCTGGTTCCCACATCATGTCTCAAGATAGGCTATAATTCGATGGATGATTATCCTTGAAAGGTTATCTAGCAAAGATAGACCGCATAGGAGGGGGGCTGTAGCAAATACGGATGGTGTGTTATGCAGCTCTGGTGCAGAATCTCATATTCATCTGTTTTTCTGAATGCCCTTTCTCCTCTCAAGTATGTAATTACTTTCTGGCAAGGAATGAAACTCAGAGAAGGCGCTTCTCATTAGCAAATGCCATTCAATGAACAGACAAAATTACGCAAGGGAGAGAAATCAACCAGAGCACCTAGTGTTTAAGCTCTCTTTGGCAGCTGTTCAATATCATGTGTGTGAGTGTGTGTTTTTTTTTTTTGGGGGGGGGGGGGGGGGTTGGGGAGAGAGGGAGAGAGAGAGAGAGCTGGCTGAACTCTGTTCTACCAGTGTATTTATTTGAAGCTAGTAATAACTAGCAGCACTAGAGGAAATGTTTTGAAAACCGGAAACCGGAGTGAACCGGGAGCACAGGTCACCTGTTCAACTGCGGATCAACTGGAATTGAACCGTGATGTCAAATTTCTTTCTTTATTGTGTTAAAAATTATAAATAAGTATTAAAGCTAAGAAAATACAGGAATAAAAGAATTTCTAGCGTAAAGAATTTTGAAAAGGGATATATAGGTATCCGAATCAAATGATTTTGCATTCTTGTTAGCACCTCAAATGATTCTTTTTGACACTTCTAACACAACAGGTTCCATGGTGGTTATAGTGACTGGCAAGCTGGTTCTTACCAAAACGTGCTGGGTTTAATTCCCAGTGAGCTCACTTTTGTATTCTTTTGCAGTCAAATATCCTCTAAAGCAACACAAACTGCTGCATCGTCCAGTGATTGGACAGGCAGTTCATCAGGTTTGAGGCAGTTTTATAAACAGGGATGACCAGACCGGAACTTAGACAGGTCAACGCTCCAACAGGTTGAACTGGAGGGGTTTTTCCTGGTTTTAAAACATTGCTAATAGGCATATAGATTCTGACGGATGAAAAGATTAAGAGAAACTTGAAAGTTTATGGGGAATACAAGTTTTCTATATATTGATAGATACATCGTACTCGTAGAGGGAGAGGAGATATAGAAACATTCAATGAGAATAAGCAATGTAAATAAGTAATCACTAAATATTTGATACAAACTAAAAGAGCAAACCTGTGATACAGAGATCGGTAGCTGGCGCCATTTCTGCTGAAAAGCGCTTGGATCTAGAACAGCTCTGGGATTTAGTGTTAAAGATGGTGGCAAAGGCTCAGGATTAGATGAAATTGCTAATCCTAGACCAAGGAGATCATCTATCGCCAAGCTACTTTGCGGAGAATGTGCAGGAAATTGATGATTTGAAGAGGCACCATATGAAGGAGCACTATATGCAGATCCATTGCTACTGGGACCTCTGTTTTCTTCCTTCTCTGAAGTACTTAGAAGTAGATCGTTGTCACTCGCATCAACTATTTGGGCGGACACTACATTACTTGAATCTTCAACTCCAATGGACAAATTTCCTAGTTCTTCCGAAAAAGAGAATGCACCCCGGTGTTCCTTATCAGTAAACATGTAAGAAGGCTGCAAAATTTGCATACTGTCAATTCATTTTAACACTTAACTACCAATATATGAAACATTGATCCACGAAAGAAAGGAAAAGGTATATTTCTGGGCATGAGCATGTAACCTCTATCCTAGGAAAATAAAGGTAATGCCCACCAATATTTCATAAGACCAACATAATTATAAATATATCAGTGCCAATGCAACAAAACATAAGCTGCCATACTTCTGTTCTCAAACCAAATAAAGAAAGCAAGCCATAGAACCCCCCACCCACCAAAAGGAAAACAAACCTCTCAGTTGGCAATACCCTATAGGAAGTTCAAGATTATCACATGCTCAGAACACATAAATTGCCACAGTAAATATTTTCACCCATTTATAGCAGTCGATTGCCAGCAAAACTTGTGTTGGAAAAAGCATAACAAACAAATTTGACAACTATCCCTCCACCACATAGGTTACAAAAACTAAAATATCAGATCCCAGAGTTCATTAGCAAAAAGTGTCCTCAGCTTTTTCAATTTTGCAGATTTGTTGCAATACAAACCCCTAGAACTTTGCATAGTATCAGGTGAATATTGGGACAAAAAATTCAAAGAGTAAATTAGATCTCACAAGCTCAAACATTCCATGGACGAGGGTATGTGATCAATTCCAATATACTTAAGTGTTCCTCCCAGTAATCCTCTTTAGCAATTAATATTTGGAATCAATTATACCAAGAAGCAGGGAAGGGAATCATCATACTAAAGCTCTTTTCAAACCATGCAGCAGGAGCAAACTTGCTCTAGAGTCTCCTACACACCTTTTTGTCAATTTCCACGTATTTATAGACCTTCAGATGAAGAATCACGCAGCTTTTTTTAGGGGATTTGTGCAAAAATGTCTTATTTTTCTGCCCAATTAGTGATTTGGAATAAGATTGAGTTTGAGATGAGAAGATCCTAAAAGCATGAGTTATGAATTGTGCACCCATCACCTCACGCATTCTACAAAAAGGTCAAGAAATAGCAAATTTAAACTAATGAAACCATGGATAAATGGTACAACCAAAATAGGGTCCAGAAAAAGCCTGTTAGAATTAAGTACAATGACATCTTCAGCCAAGAAAATCACTTCAAAGGATTTTCAGAAGCTTTTCAAGTTCTCATGGAACAGTGTGATGTAACCAAAGCTTATGCCTGATGCCTAAGGATTACATAACTGATTCCTAGACGATTCTTTCCCTTCTCCCTTGTTTTCCTCCTCTAACGAACTGGAAGAGACAAAAAGAACAGATTGTTGCTCTCTGTGGGTGCTGCAGAGGCCCAGCACAGCAGCATAAGTATGTCTTTCATAGCCCAATCATTATTTATAACCATATAAATTAGCCATCTCTTGTACCTTTACAAAACCCAAAAATCACTCTCTTCTACCCACCATTCAGTTCCAAAAACTGTAAATAATTATGTTGGTGACACAAACTAAGTTTAACGCGAAGGAACATTCATTTCTTAAAGAATCTCCAGAATACAGAAAAGACCTTGGAAAAGCATGATGGGCACAGTTGCAGCACAACTTTGTAAAATAAGAACATCTCCAGAGCTGAAATTTTCTTTGCTGACATCTTACTTCAAGCATGATGACATCAGCAAAAAGATTCTGCACATTTTGGTTTCTCAACTGGTTCTGAAAGTGTGAGTGCTACCAATTCTTAATTTTACTGTCCTTTTTCTTCTTTAAGGCAATGAGGATTGCTCTAACACAGTACATACAACAAAGGATGCAGAATTTCCTGAAGCTCACAAATTGAGAATGGACAAAGGGTTGCTCATCAAGGAAGTGGGAACCAGAAAATCTTTGAGGTACAAGAGGCCAGCAAAAGTTACCGTGGAAAAAGATGTTCCAATATGTCAGCAACTATAGGTCTCCTATAATTCTAGTGGACAACCTGGTGTAATCTCCTTTTTACTTTTCCAGTATACAATGGTGGGATTTGATGGTGCAAGCAGCAAGACTCTTTATGGCACAGTAATAGATGCCCATTAAAGCTCTTGGAATTGCAAATTGTGCATCTTCTCAAATGTATGACCTTCAGAACTAGTTGTGCATGAAGTTCTTTATGGTCTTTCATAAACCAAAAATATATACTTTGAGGATTCCAAAGTGTTTATCTCAGGGGTAAAGTGAATAGCAATTTTTAACCCAAAAAAAAAAAAAAGGAAACTTATGTCCAATGACCTCTTCCTATATCACGTAAAGTTTCTATTTACTGCCAACTGTAGAGCTGCTTTAGATATAAGTTACCTTCTGATATACAACAGATAGACTGTTGAACTCATCGAATATTCGATCTTTGATTTCACTACTCTGAGTATCAGCAAAGACAGAAACAGCTTGCTTTGGAGGGTTCACCACATTTTCTGCAACAGAAACACTGTGTTGCAAAAGTCTATAATAGAATAGGGCCCTATCATGCACATCCTGCAACAACCAAGAGTTAATTTGCTCAATATTACACAAACTAAATAGAGTCAAACTTTGAACCATTTAGAATGACCCAATTATCATCCCAAACCTGATGAAAATCAGCAAGACCAGCAGCCAAAGCAGCTCCCAAGGCTTTCTGAGTCTCAGGCGGCCTTCTCAAGAAGCATTTCATTACAGCTGTAAGGAGGTGCAACCGAACCTGCTTAAAAGTAAAACAAAACAATGATGCAGCTATCAACAATCCAAGACGAAAGATCTAAGTTCACAAAATCCAAAAGAAGAGCAATTGATTAGGATTCAAATAAACAGTTAGGTCCGATTATCTAGAGAGTGCACTGAAAAAAAAAAAAAAACTGACAATCGTATTTACCATTTACCCAATGGCAGGGCAGGAAATGCATGATAAAAAGAACTTGACAGCACAACGAGTTATTGTACTAAATGCAATGAAAGTGGAAAGCCTTAGTCGAAACAATCACTAAATAAAAATTTGATGACTAGAATGTATATCATTTTAAGAACACGAGTGTAATGTAAGAAGTACAACGACAAGAATTTTATAATACACTGTCAATGCAAATCTAGATAGGGTAGTAAGTGGGAGGAACAATTGTGTTAAGAATGTCTAGTCTAATGCACACACAGAATAATAAGAAGACATGCTGAATATCATAAAGCAGAAGCATTATTAGCTATACCATGAAAAAATTGAGTAAAGAGATTTCCATCACAGATATGGATCCAAGCATTAGGGGTGAGCAAGAATCCAATGACCCGTTCAACCCTACAGACCCAAGCTTATATGGACAGTTTTGAAACACTGATCGGTCGGCATCGGTTGTGAAATGGTTAGATTTCTAGGTTTCCCGAGTCGAAATCGGGTAAAGCATTACGAAAATCTGGCAAACCCAATCTGACCAATGTACTGTCCAGGTGACAGATTATGGAGATAAGGTTCTTTGTATTGATCTGGTTCCCACATCATGAAGATAAGGTTTTTTATTTACCACCGTATGTCTCTCACTGCTAAGAAAAATGACGAAGTGGTTTCCCAATTTAGTATGATTTTGATTTGTTTTCTGAGTCATTTATGGATTGTTTATTACTTTATTTGTCCTCTTACTTAACTTTGAATGGATTTTGTCCTCAAAAAGAAAAAAATTTATGGACTTAATCGGAATCCATCCGTTTTTCTGCAACTCATGAAAGACCCAGTCATGTGAAGTCCCCTCTTTTTTTTTTCCCACGGGCATCACATACAACCAAGAATATGATGCTGCTCCTACCAACCCGACTGATTAACCAACAGTGGTGACCGATCGAGTTCACTGTGAAGTTCGGTCAATATAGGGTGGGCAATTTCAGAACCCGATCATTTCGGGTCAGTTGGTGGGTCCAGGTCAAGCCCAACCCAGAATGATCCGTGCACACCCCTACCAAGCATAGTCAAAATGCCAAAAAGACTTGATTGCGCAACACACTTCTGACAAATGAGGACAGTCAATAGGCATGATGCTTAAGCTGAAATATAAAACAGAGAGGAAGACTTTAAGCGAAGGCAATCCACAAGGCAAACTAATGGAAACCACTTCTGAAATAAGAACTGAAACTTGGCCTAACGCCCAAGCTGCAGTATAAACAGAGAGGATGGCTTTAAGCAAATGAAAAACATATTGCTAAATGCAATATTGGGAAATAATCTACGACCAGAGAATGGCTAACAAAAATGTTAATTCTCTTGTGATGACAATAAGATTTATGTGAGACGGCCAATGCAGCTTGTTTGGGGTCCATGACTTGCAGCAGATTGCTGGTATCAGCAAGAGTGGAAGCTTCCTATGCCTATCATAATGGTTAATCGCTTCTGCAGAATAAAATGGTATTCTATGGAAGATAGACTGTTAAAAGGGATAATTTCTTATTTTACAACGATTGCGAAACAAAATACACCAGTAATGACAGTGTTAGAACAATTACGTAATGGATGTCCGATGGAAATTACCACGCTCATATCTCACACCATTATCCAAGAGTCAAGTGTTTGACACTATGCACATGATTTACTTGAAGAGTCAATGTGACATAGGTTTTGAGTCAGAGCAAGAAAAGCCTAAAGCTCAAAGTGAGGCAGGAAGCATTTACAACAGTGTTCGAAAAGAAGGTTTGGAAAGCCGAGTACTCACCGCCTGGGCGCTAGAAGGCCCCTTGCTGACTAGCCCGACTCACCCAATTACTCGCCCGACTAGGCGCCAAGTACTCGGCCTGGAAGCTAGAAGGTGTATGGCCGCCTTGGGAGCGCCTAGCAAATTTTAGAACCTTGATTTAGAAAGTTCTAGTTTCTATATCCATAGAATTTGATGGGAAGAAATCTTCCACTCAAAATACTGTCTTCCCACTATAGTCAAGAGTTGGTGTAGTTTCAGCTAAATAATATTTTTGTAATGTATGTGAGGAAAATGACTTGTCTTCACGCTGTAGACAACTTCACGCTGTAGACAACTGGCAAAATTACCAAAAAATAAAGAAAATACTGTTTAGACAATAGTGGAAACTCAGCCTTAATCTTATCGCAACATGTTACATGCAATGGAAGTTTGAGGTGCACCACACAAAGAGGGGCACTGTATAAGTAGGCAAGTAACCGACATTTAGTCTCTTGCTTTGATGTGGATTCACTGCCACAGACTCTTAAGCTTTAAGAGCAAGAGATGAACATTTTTTAAGATTGACCTTAAGATTGAAATGAGGTCCCTTTTTAAGGTCAAATGCCATGATTTGGGTTTTATTACCAACAATGTTTGCATGTTTGAACAACACTAAAATTCCTATTAAAGCGTCAAACTCAAAACCAATTGGCAGTGAATTGAGAAGCACACAGGGTTCCCACACTAGTTCGTAGGAGTAATTTATGATGTGGGACAATCAAAACACTCACTCAAATGTAGAGAAGTAAACAAAGGATCTACAACAATGGGATCAGAAGGGAAGAAGGTGCACTTATGGTATATAACAGAGGAGAAACTACTATGAAACCAATAAGTCTTTCCCAAAAGCCTAGATACTGTGTTAGAGCATCAAACTCACAACCAATTGAAAGTGGCTGGACAGCCCCAAAAAACTCCCGCTTTGATGAGGATATTTTTATACCAAAGAGGGAAATCTATAAGAAATCTATGATAATCAAAGGGAGTAGGAAAGCTGCAATAATTCTTGGAAAAAGCCCGATTCCCTTTGTCTTGCAAACGAAAGAACTCCCTATATAGAGTACCACTTATCATTTTTTGATTGTAAATCAGACAGTACCCTCCCCACTGTCATTTCCATGAAATAGCAAGTGTTTGATTTCAAAAGTCCCGATGCCGTATACTAACAAGATACAGTATTTTTATTTTATTTTAATGGCAACAAGATACAATAATTACCAAGAATGGTTAGTCATTAACTTTATTTCTGGGTATGTGTCCATATATCCTTGTGGTGCTTCTAGCCTTGTTTATAAATTTTTACTTACTAGCAAAAATTGAATCCTCCCTTATCAAACACCCAACGGTGCGGTATGTAGAGTTCGTCCGGCTATTGCCTTGAATCTTTAATTATGGGCATACCTATTAGATAGCTTGATATACATTGTTGGGCCCGTCTCCTAACACCTTAAGCTTTTGGGAGAGTTGGTTGCAGGAGGTCTTGGGTTCAAGTCTCTCTGTTTGTATTAGGTTTCTCCCATTCGTATTCTGTTCTGCTCTATCTCTAAAAATTTGCATCTCCACGTTCAAAACGGAGTTGCACGTGGGGAAGGGTGTTAGATAGCTTGATATACATTGATGGGCCCATTTCCTAATAGCTTAAGCTTTTGGGAGAGTTGGTAACTTAACAATACTGTCCTTGGCCCAACCAGGCAAGGCATCTGGTAAACAAACCTTGACATCAATTTGACAATGAGAGAGAGTTTTTACTTTCAGTCAGTCAAAAAAGAGAGCCTACCCCACTTGGAAGTGATATCACTAACAAACAAATAAAGCTTAGCAGGGCCAACGGCCGTCCAGTTAGAAATTCCGCCAAAAAAAAAAAACTTGTTTTTTAATACTACAGACCAAAACTCTACTAGAAAGTTACTGTCAGAAACAGTTCATAAGAAACTCAACTGACTCGTACGAGGAAAGCGCAAATGGAGTTGCAAAAGGCTCAATCACATGGAGAATGCACTACGTTGTTACCTCAGCAGAATTTTCATCATCCCAGTTGTCAATTAAAGTTTCCAAAACATAAGGAGCATCCTGCATCTCTTGAGCATACTCTCCCAACATCCAAATAAGAGCTGCCTTAGCTTTTGGTTCTTGAACATTTTTGCTGCTGATATTCCCAACAACTGCGATGCAATCATGGCTCCATTGAGGATATTTCCTGAGAAGATCTTTTACAAGAACCTACACAAATAACTCCAAACTTAATTTCTTATCGTCAGCAAAGCTGAAATATGCTTGACTTCAAGTGATAGAACGTTCTAGCTCCCAGAATAAACTGACAAGATCTTTACCAGTGTTTCAGCAGTCACGTAGTCCTTTTCCATCTCCAGAAACTGAAGCAGTCTATCTACAATGGCATTCACGTCATACTGCTGCAGAGCTATTTTCCCAACAGCCCGAATTGACTCTCTTGCAATTGGAATATCGACATTTGCAGCATATTCGCATAATTCGGTAACTGAAACAGACTCGACAAGATTACAACACATCAGTCATCCTTGAAAAGCTAACAAAGAAAGACAAGTCACCAACCAGGGCACACATAGCCACAACAGCTATTTCTATGAAGCCTTGTGTGGCTGCTATGGTCCACTTACCAATTTCATAAGTATTGCTCTCATTGGCTACTGCAGTCAACATCTCAAGCTTCAATTTCTTCACATAAAATGACTCATTGTATTGGCAATAGAAGTGCTTGTAGTCTGAAGAAAAAAGCATTGGTGCACGCATCACCAGAAGATGCAAATGGCTTAGAACTGCGTAAGATTGCTCTGGACTCCCTGAGCTGACCAAGGTAAGCAAAGGTGCTTTGATACGCTCATAAACCTAAACACAGTCAAGTTCAATTATGGAAAGTCAAATCTCCACAAATGAAAGCAATAGATTTGAAGGAAGAGCCCAGATATCCCCATATAACACAATGACCTCACTGGAGAGAACTGTAATAAAGAGAAACCAGTAAACAATGAACTGCATTTTCATGCAATAAGCATCCTCCAAGTTTAAAGATGTAACAAGGATCATAAATTACAAATGACATTGCGTAAGTACAATGTAAGAGCATCAAAGAGGAACAAACAAGGTATAACAGATGAAATATGGCACATTGATATTCTAGAGTCCAATAAGTGGGAAGGTGACGAGTGCCAATGTCCAATGTTGTGTCAGTGGTTGTTGTGTGAAAACATTTAACTTGAAATCCTTCAACATGTAAAGAGATCCTGTGGCATGTTTGCTGCACCTGTTTGCTGCACTTGTGCACTTGTTTGCTAAGTTGATGATAGGAAGATGATAATAACTTATGGCATGCACATGAATGATCATAACAGCCATTGCAGCATGTAAGTGAAGGAGTTTCAAAACTCAAATAGCAACATATCAACTAAGAAACACCAATGAAATAACCAAACCCAATGAATCTCCCGTACCATATAGACCCGTAACAGATTATCACTATCACTCGAATCATTAGATCACTGAGTAATCTAGTTTCAATAAGCACCTGGACATGAATGTTAACTAAAATTAATGTATCAACAACGATGTTTAAATGAGCATCCTTTCAATAACCAACAAGAAAATTGAAATCATGATAGGCACCTGTTGATGGACATCAGTCATAGACAATGTCAACTGCAGAAACAGCTTAATGGTTGCTAAGACAACTGCACCGTTTGCATGTTGTAGCCTATCTTCGAGAAGATTCATCATGTCAAATATCTCATTGCTATCTGAGGGTACATATTTGGCTACCAACTCAAGGACAAGACATTGGGCCCATTCACTGAATTCCTTCATTCTGCATATAATCATCATTGGGAATTAAATTTGAAGTATGACAATTTGACATCAGGAACAAAAAAAAAAAAAAAACCACAATTAAGTGAACACCAAACCCCAAAACTTTCGAGCAAATAATATATGTTTTCTTCAAGAGTTCTGATAATAATCAGAAGAAAAAAAAGTAAAGTAAAACAAAAGTGACAAATTGTTTTGCATAGAAGCCTCTCTTATGCTCATCACACCAGTGAAGAACACGGGTGTAATCTCTACTTATTGCTGACATGCAAAATATGTCTCAAATCAAAATTTCAATCAATAAAGCATCCAAAAACCAATTTGGAATATGGTACATGTCTAAGAGGTGGATTCAATTATTTCAGACATGAGTCTGTTATCCAAGAATACAAAGACATGACCAGATCTAGTTCGTATAGAATAATGATTTTAGGGTAGATGGTTTCTTGAACTAGTATAGGCTATGAAGCTGCGACACTTCTAAGGGTCACCGTATCGCAAGTGTCGGGACACGGAGACATAGTGGGAAACGTGTCTAGACACGCCACGTGGAGGGGGACACGGCTTAATTGAAATTTTTGAGGACACAGCTGGGGACATGGTGGGGGTCAATTTGAAATTTTTTAAAACTTTTTGGGTTAAATTTATAACGAATCAAAACTCTGGGTAAAGAGTGTAATTTATCCCAGATATACTTCTCCTCTCTACCCCATCAGTCGACAAAGTCAATGTCTTCCAAAAAAAGGACAAAGTTGATCAATAGGAGTTTGGAACCTCTATATATATATATATATATATATATATATATATATATATATATATATACACACACCCCTCCTCTCTACCCCATGTTTACCAAAAAAAGGACAAAGTCGATCAACAAGAGTTTGGAACCGTAATCTCTCTCTCTCTCTCTCTCTCTCTCCGTGTCCGTATCCCCATTTTTTTAGAATTCCTGTGTCCGTGTCCGTGCACCATAGAGTATAGGAAATAATGGTACGGAGTATCTGACAATGGTAATTACTAATTCATGAATTTCGAAGAGTCCATGTAACAAAGACCATATTTTTAAACACAATTCATAGAATTCGTGGCACATGCAGGCAAAAAAGCATACCGGTTCAAAAAGTAATATATTACTGGCTTGCTAAGCAGTGCTTCTCTCTCCCTTGATGCTTCCTCAGACTGACTTGCTTCCAAACTCCAGATTTCTTGAAGGGCAGATAAGCAGTTTGCAACTACCTGATAAGCAAAAAGGAAATGCAACAAATGGTCATACCAACAAATCATAAACACCTAAAAGAGCTAAGACTTAGCAGACAAATAACCCTTTATTTCTAAGAAGAGAAGAAACTCCGATAATACCAAAGACATATGAAGCACAAGAATAACTACAATGTTATCCAAACAAAATGAAGCAGAAGAATAACCACATATCCATCTTCATATACTTCAGTAGTATTCTAAGTATTTAACACCCAAAACATGTCTAAATTGTTTTCAGACTAAAAAACTAAGGGCAAAGGGAAAGGAAGATGTTCATGATCATAGATAGGAAAAGAACATAGACAACAGCACGTCACTGAACCGTTGTTTGAACAATTTTTTTTGTAAAATAGTTTCCTAGGTTTTGGTGTTTTGTTGGTGTAAAAACAGTGAAAACTATATACCAGCAAGTGTTGTACCAAAACAATGAAAAACAAACTTACTTATTCAACCCATATCTTTGTCCATCAGTCCTATTTCCTCACTGTATTTGCCATGTTCACCAACATTTTAATTCCACTTTAAACTTGGTTTACTCTCCAAGCAAGAACCAAGATTTCATGTGGAAGGTGACACAAAAAAGTGCTTGGAAAGTTTATTGCCAGCCCTCAAGCTTCTGTGTCGTTTGATAACAGGTCAATATGAGTTGCCAATTCATGCCCTTGAGGTGAGTGACCAACTTGCTCAATAGAACCTTTTGTGATCGATTATGATTATGTAAAACACAAATTTTTACAATACGAGTAGCCATATTGGCCATATCAATTCATGTGCCCACCTTATTTTTCCATGAATTAATTATTTTTGCCCACGGATTAATTTCATTGGTACCAAGTGACAAGTGATAACGTCATTGCAACTTTAAATGCACCATGATTTAGCAATGAAAGAACCAAAATTGATGCATCGACTAACTCAACTGACAAAATCAGTTCATGTTGATAAGCAAAAACCAAAGGGGGGTCAAGGTTTCACTTATTTGTAGGCCCTCTGAACATTTGCTTATATTGACTCATCATTGGCTTTTGCAGAACCTAAATTGACATATATACTTGCAGATGTGTTTACATAATAACACCTATGATGATGAGTAGTTACTAATTGACAACAAACAATGGTGAATGAGATGAGCCAACCTGAGCATCCGGGTCATTAAGCATCAAATGCTTAAGCATTGCAGGAAAGTCCGCATCTATACAAGTTGCAGCTGATATGTGATACAACTTCAAAACCCCCATTGTAGCCACCATCCTCACGTAACTACTCCCATCTTTCAACCCCAATCCCAAAGGCCCCACCAAGTACTCCACCAAATTCGCCACTCGCAACGAACACAAGCTCCTCAAAGCAAGCCCTCGGATCATCGGATCCTCGTCCTTACAATCCTTCTGAAGGAAATTTATCGTGAGTAGCGCAATATCCGGGTTTCCCTTGGCATAATTCCCCACGTACAAATAACACATTTTCTTTAGAACGATATCCGAAGTAGCCGAGCACATCACCATCTCACTAAAGAGCGACGACACGTCAATCCCAATCGTCATGTACGAGATCACCTTCTTGTATAGATCTCTCTTGGAGTCATCCGTTCCAGGGGCCCGGCTCCCAGCCAGCTGCCGGAGCTGCATTTTCAGATCCGAAACCTCTCCTTTTCTGGCAGAATTAGGGTTACCATTAGAATTATGAGCTACAGACGCATTTTGTGTTTTTTGAACGTGACCAACAGAGAAAGAAAGTTGAAAACTCTTCATCATTTTTTACCTTAACATCATGCTCTACTTACCCTTTACACAGATCATTCATACATATACATGATGATGATACTTACACACGGAGAGGAGAGAGAAATTGACTTGGAGGATACTGGTGGCCAATTATACATAATTAAGTTGATACTGTATGTATGTAAAATAGTAAACAATTGAATGTCAATTGAAGACAAAATTTGGAGTCAGAGTTGTTATCGAGTTCTCCGTCGGATGAGACTTGTAGAGAGAGAGAGAGAGAGAGAGAGAGAGTGAGGTACCCGGAGGGTTGAGAAGGAGAAGGGGAGGGGCGCTGAGATTGAGCAGGAGGAGCCATTGAAGTCGAGCGAGGAAGAGATCCAGTTGATTTATTTGTGCAGTGGAACCGATCGATCTCGGAGTGGTAAAGCTAGCGATGGTTTTGGTTTGAAGAGAAGAAATCTGAAGAGATGGTGGTGGGAAGTTCACAAGTGGTCATTGAGTCGCCTATTTGGGTTTGCTTGGAACTTACTTGAGAGGAAGAAGAGGAGAAAATGGACAATTAAACAAACAAATCTCTCTCTTTGTTTAATTTTGAGAAGAAAAATAGCAGAAAAATGCGTGTATCGTTTTTAAGGAGGTAATTAAATATTCATCCGATTTTTTGGTGCAAATTAGATTTTTATCTCCATTATTTATAGAAATATGTTTTCATTCTCTTGTAATGTGATTTACCATTATTACCCTTCCTATATATTAGAGGATGAAAAAAGGATGAAAAATACAAAATGGAAATAATTTTTGAAATTCAAAAGAGGATTGATTTTGTTGTGATCAAGTGGTTTACCGTCAAAACTTAAAAATGGGTTGCAGTTTTTTTTTTTTGGGTAAATTAATGGGTTGAAGTTCATCGGATTATTAGGGATGTTTGAAAAAGAGAGGGTAGTGACTGTGGTGAGATAATTAGTTACCCCATTTTTCTCATATTTATGGTTTAACATGCTCTTTGAATATATTTACCATGAAAAAATCACGTATTTAATTTTTACCATGAACAATTTTTTATGGTCATAGTTTATTATTTGTACGAATTTACCATATTGATGGTTTGTTATGATCAGATTTACTATGATTGGAAAAACATCATGAGTACATTCCGTTTTGTTTTATTCCGTGTAAAATTATTCAAATTGCATAATAGACTAAATAACAACTAATAACAAGTAGGTGGGCAAATAAACAAGTAGGTAGGCAAAAAAATTCGAAAACCAACTAATTATTCAGAAAATATAAATGGATAGAAATATAGTATTTACATGGTACATTGATTGTTCGTACTCATGATTTTTCAGAAATGATGGTAACTACGAACAAAGAGTTGAAGGGTTTTCCAGAAATCATGGTAAATACGAACGTTGAGTCGAAGGATTTTCCACAAATCATGGTAAATATGAGCAAAAAGTCGAAGGATGAAGAAAATCAAAGGATGAAGAGTCGAAGGATTTTCCAAAAATCACGATAAATACAATCGAAGAGTCGAATAGCTCCATTAAGTCTTGATACCACCACGGCAAAAACAAATATCATTGGACTTTGATGCACCTAATTCCTTCCAAAAAGCTGTTAAAGTCCTCTGGTTGGGTAAGAAAATCCTTCGACTCTATGTGTTGTAGTCGTTTTCCGTTGACGGCGACAAAGACGGGACTCAATCGGAATGTCAACGAAGAATTTATGGAGCACGTCATCAATGCTATGTTCACCGGGAGAGAGGACTATTGACGACGCAATGGGTGAAAATTCCTCGCAAATCTGGGTGAAGAGTTGGAACGTCAATTTTGGATGGAAGAACAATTCGTCCCAAATTTGGCTAGGTTTTAAAAGAAGACAGAGTAGTTGGCGTGATTTGGGGGATTGGGTTTTATCCCCAATCCCGTAATTGTAGCAGAGGACCTCATAATTTTGAAAATGGTCCACTACCTACTGCCCTATATATGCAACTTTTAATTTAGTCCCCAATCCCTTAATATGTTACAATTATATATATATATATAGACACACACGAATGTTCCAATCCACTACTCTTACCATCCACACTTTTCATTTCCCGATCAAATTTTGATGATCGGAACCATCCAATGTGTTTAAATCGTGTTTTTAAGGGTCCCCACGAGCTGCTTAGATGAAGCCATTTCCGGTCTTTTTTTTTATGATTTCTCGTGGGGACCCTTAAAAACACGTTTTAAACACATTGGACGAATCCGATCATCAAAATTTGATCGGAAAATGCCTCGTCCGGACAATTCCAGACCGTAGCTATCCCGGATGAGATCCGGATATATATAAAGGGCATTTTAGGGTTTATTTGAATCTCGGGATGGAAACATAACTCCTAAATAAGCTCAGGATGATTTTCTAATTTCAAGTGACTAAAATGATGATTATTTAAGTGCCCCTTTTTTAAGAGAAAAAATAGGAGAAAATATTAAATGTACAGTAAATTATAAACAATACAAAAAATATATTTGTTTCTTTGATTAGTTATAGAAGAAAAATAGGAGAAACGTTCATGCAATAGACTTGCCATGTACACGAACTCACACCGTTAAGTTTTTAAGCTTGTAAGGGCCCGTTTGGATGACGTATTAGTTTTGAAGGAAATAAATAGTAAGGGAGATAAAATAGTTGGGGGATTAACTAAAAAGGATGGACCCACATTGATTGACAATTAAGAAGGAGGAAAAAATGGTACTTGTACATAATTTTTACGAGGGATGAAAAAAGGGGATAAAGGAGGATGGATCATGTCAAAAGACTTTCTGGCCCTTGGTAATGCATATATTGAATTATGTGTTTATTTAATTATTTAAAAACCAAAATTAATTAATTTTACGTAATATTAAACATTGAAGTTATAATATTTATTTTATTAAAAAATGAAAATTTATTATTATTTGTAACTTATAATATTTGTTTTAAGTTAATACATGAATTATAATTTCAATTTCTAAAGTATAAATTTGTTCAAATTTTTGTTGCACCAAATTAATTTGGTGCAAACAAAAATAAAAAATCATATGCGGATGTACTTTATTATTTGATACGAAAGATATTGCAAAGCAACTCAACAAGCCAACAATTTAAAATTCTGAAGTATAAAATTTTTCAAAATTGTTTGTATCGAGTTATAGATCTCTAGTAGTAATTTAATTTGGTCCGAACAAAAATAAAAAACTATGCGCTGAAGTATTTTACTTTTTGATCCGAAGAAAATTGCATGGGGGGTTAGAGAGGTAAAATGGGGGGATAATCCCCCCGACTAAACATGGACACCCCCTCCCCCTACTTATATTTAGTCAGGGAGAAAAGGGATGAGGGGGGAGCCAAACTAAATAGTCATGGTGGGTTTTGGGTTGCCAAACAAGGTTTGAGGGAGGAGAAAGAGGACTAAATAGCCCAACCAAGTCATCCCCCTTCTTAGAGCAGCATCCAAACAGGCCCTAAAATGTGGGGAGTGCTTCTCCGGAGTAAAACTTTTGAACATTCTGGAATGGGGTGAGGAGTTAGAGAAATGGTTGGATCTCGCCTGAGCCCTAGTATGATTGCTTGAGAAGATGGCGCACACAAGTAATATCCGCGTTAGTGCCTAGCTTGGATGGTGGTGATCCGGAAAGGCACTCCGACGGTCTTGTAAGTGACCGGAAGTGACTGGAAATGTAGAGAGAGGTGCCCTGAGAGTAGAGAGAGAAAGAGAGTGGAGAAAAGGATCCTAGATCAATCGAGTGAGCTCTCCTTTTATAGGCAAAGGGAGACTTGCTCACTAAGTTACATGTGTCTTTCACACGTCCCATTCGTACCTGATATAGCATGCAGGTTGGTAATGAGTGCCTTGGGCAGCCCCGCCTCTTCGGCTAATGTCATGCCCTGGGCAGCCCCGCCTCTTCGGCTAATGTCATGCCCTGACATGCCCGATTTACTCCCTGATTTGTCACGTGGTCCATCAAATGCCACGGGCACGCCGTCCAGACGCCGCTTGACACCACATCAAATCGTCTGTCACCAGTCACATCAGTCACTCTCCTCGCCAAGGTTGTCAATCTCGTACTGTACCGGCCGGTACATACCGGATTTGCCTAAAAACGGTAACACACCGCTATAATTCCATCTCGTCCTCAATTCCGATCCTTATTGGTTGGTTCCGGTTAATCCGGAAAATTACAGAGTAGCAGATTGGTAATTTGCGCGAAATCCAACCCTGCTAGGCGGCTGTGTAAAGACCCGAAATTTCATGAAATTCTTTCCTTTCTTTTATTCATTTTAAGTAATGTGAATGAGTTGATTAATGCTTTAAAATGTGTTTCTTTCTAAGTGTTGTGTGGGTGTGTATATCTTGGTGTATCGGAGGTTAAGTAAATGGTAGGGATACGTGTTACGATGTTGTGTGGGTGTTTGGAGATGTTGAAAAGGTGTTAGAAATGATCGGGGTTCGAATTGGTGAAGTTGGTAAAAATTTAGAATTTTTCAGTCTAGATACCGGTATGACTTTTTCTTGATACTGGTATCCAGTTGCATTTTCAGCAGATTTCGACCCAACAGAAACTCTAGATACGGGTATGGTTTTTTCTTGATATCGGTATCCAGCTGCATTTTCTGTGAATTTTCAGCTCGTCACAGATTTCTATAAAAGGGGCCCTTGGCTCATTTCTTCATTCCAAAGCCACGAACCAAGCCCGAAAATCACCCCTCTATCTTCTCTTTTCATCCCCACCTCAAATCTTATGATTTTAACCTCAATCCACCATAAATCTTCAAGATCTACACATTAGAGATGTCAATCTTTCTTGGATTTGGAGTTTTGGCATTCTAGAGGTAAGAGCTTGAGTTTTGGGTTGGTTCTTTCTCTCTCCACGTTCTCTCTCTCCCTATCCTTTGAGTTGTGAGTGAAACCTCACTCTTGTACTTGGTTTTTTTTACTTGATCTAGTTTCTTGATCACTTAGTGGAGCTCGGATGAAGTTCATTTATGGAGTTTGGAGTCTAAATCATTGGGGTTAGGGTTTTGCTCGGAGCTCTTTATGGTAGGGACTTCTCTCTACTATTTCTAAGTGTTTTTGGATGGATTGTAGCATATATCTTGTTCCTTGCCATGTTTTTCTTGAAAATCTAGTAAACCCGCTTGTTTTGGGGTTTGACCTTTAATCCTTCTTGATCTATGAAATTGATTGTTAAACACCATGATTAGTTGATGTTCCTAACAGACTAATGCACCTTTATTGATTTCTATATAAAAGATTTGGGTTTGAGCTTCAACTTTGAGTTTTGGGTTGAAATTTCATCCTTAGGGAAAAATCTGAAAATTTGTCACAAACCTGTGTTTCTAGAATTTTCGTCCGGGGCGATTTTAACAATTTGTAACCCCATGTTTATTTTGGTTCGGGCTTTTTCCTTGGTATGCGCTTGGCCCTTGTTGCCCCATTTCGTGTCGGACACCTGTAATTTTACTTGGACCTCCTTCGTCACTCAAGTGGTTTTGAAATTAAACATTAAGTTATTAAGTTGATTAATCGTGGTTACACGTTGGGCACACGTCATGGGTACGAGTTAAAATGAGGACACGTGACATTGCTCTTTAAGAAATTCATGTCGTTGTTTTCGAGGTAGGTGAGTGAGATGCTAATGATCTCTTAATGTATGGAATCACGTGTGGTTATTGAGTAAGAATGAAGGGTGATATGTTAAGGATGCGCGTGTGATTATTGATCCGTTAGGAATTGAGATTTGACTACTTTATAAAGATTTGGATAGATTGAGTCGTGTCATAAGAACGTTGGTGATATTGGATACCAAGGACCACCATTAGGTGTGTTGCTGGGAAATGATTATATTGGATACCAAGGACCGCCATTAGGTGTGTTGCTGGGAAATGATTCTATTGGATACCAAGGACCACCATTAGGTGTGTTGCCGGGAATACTGCTATTCGGTGTGGATAAAGGTACAGTAGATCTGTGGCATTGTGAATATAATTATAGGGAACTATGAGTTCTGGTAGGGGAATACGGGTCCCCAAACTCCCGAGTACGAGATGAGAATGCTTGCATTGAAATGATAATAATATGATGAATGGCTGATGCTTCTAAAATGAAGTGGAGAGAGTGAAAGAGTCTTGCATATCGGGTTGTCACCATGGTGTTGTCAGTATGGTGAGTGCGAGGAAGATCTTAAACTAAGAACAAGTACAAAGATGCATTGTTTTTATACAACAAATGTGTAGTCATTGACGTAAAATAGTTTTATGAGCATGGACACATAAATTCCTAGTTGGTCTTAAGTTGGAACTAATTGTCTAACCCTGTTGCATCTCCATGCATTACTATGCTCATTTCATTCCATTTGCGTTTAGCGATAGTAGAGAGATTTTCCTACTGGGCTTGTGTAGCTCAACCTATCAATTTCAGGTACCCAGCACGGAGGAGCATGACATAAACTTGCGTGAAGCGTGTGTATGCATCACTTTTGAAAGCTAAACGGAAAAATTACTTCATCATCTTGGCATTTGTTATTTTGATAAGATGATTATGTAACTTAACTTGATTTCACTTTTGGCTATGGATTTGTAATGACACTTAACACCTATAAATTTCATTTGGGGTACGGTTGCCCGTAGATTATTGTAAATTGTTGACCTTGACCTTGTAAGTCATATTGTGCGACTTTGACTTTGACCGTGGGAGGCGTTGACTTCCATGTGGATTATATATATTTATCCTTTGAAAATTTAGGGCGTGACAGGCTGCACCTGCATCAGTTGGACTGGTGTGATCAACTTACTCACCATCGTGATCAATCTTTCACTCCGGCGACCGACCACCTGCTACTCTGCTACAGATTTTGCTATTGGAAATTCGGGATCTTTAAGAGCAGAGCTTGCGATCCTACTGTAAGGTCTTCTTTCTTCGATCTCGCTCTTTGTCTTTTCTTCCAAACCGCTTCAAATTGAAGTGTCAGATTTTCTTTCTCAAAGATGGAAAGATGATAGAATGATGGGTAGGTGAGGGTGGGTAAAGTAAAGGAAAAGTTTTTTGGGGCAGTGCAACATTTACTGCTCTGCCTTTCTTTGTTTTATACATGTACTCCACTTTTGGTCCATTAAACCTTTAATCACATTTGTTTGTTTTAAAGTTTATTTTATGAAAAAATAAATTACATGAGGAAAATTTTCAATTTTATATATGTGTATATACAAGTAGTACCGCTAAATATGAAATGGTACTGGTATCGGCCGGGTGCCGTACTAGTAAGAAAACCAGTACCCTGATCGATACGGGATTCATAACCTTGCTCCTTGCCCAAAAACAAGTGAAGCCAAACGGCCCAGTGGAAACCATAGTCCCTCAAACCCACCAGTTCGACATCACACGGGGGTACTGTAGACTCCCACTGGCTTGGCAGACACACCTATGTTGCGGCCGTCGCCGAGGCAATAAGTGATAGTTATCTTCCTTTAGTGTGGCCCACGGCTGGAGGACCTTCAGTTTGAGCCTCCATTTCAACCGGGGTGAACATGAAGTCCGTTCCGTCTTTGGCGGGGACTTGACAACTGGTTGTCGCACTAGCTGAAGCGTGTCTATTCACCAAGGTGTTATTTCATCTTTGACACATGGTACTCGTTCACCTACTAGCCATGTGACTTGACCTTTAGCCATTTCGGACCAACTCGTCCAACGAGGGTTTAGCAGGAGCCGAAGGCCCTTTGACCTCTCATAACCCTCAGCCGCTTCATAAGTTTTCAAAATATTGTTTGACAACCTACTACACTGCTTGACAAGTATAATGGAGTATTGGAGATGCTTTATGTAACTTTTTTTCATCCAAATCTCTATCACACTCCTACCAATATCACATCACATGGTACAACTCTCACATGCAATGCACTACCATCCCAAAACCCACATTACTCATTTATTCATGTAATTAAGAGTATGTTCCTCAAAATTGACTTATTTTTAAAACTGACTTATTGCGCTTTACAAAACATGGTATTTTCTTACAATATATCAACTCAAAATGACAACTTAAGCCAGTTCCAGTACTAGCTTATTACCATTAATTTAGTTTTTCATACTTTCAAAAAATAGTTCGAGAATCAAACATGTCTTCAAATTTTTTTTTCAAACGATCGGAGAATACAAATATGAATTACGCCAAAGAAGAAAGCACCCACACACAGTTGAGGAGATTCGAAACAAGGTCCACAATCATTATAAGACCAACCTAATTGATAGCCCCATTAAGGGGGAAAATAACCCAACAATACACTGATAGTAACATCTATACACAGGTGGGAAGATTCGAACTCCTGACCTTCTAGTGAGATGCAAGAGTCTGGCCAACTGAGCTAGCCCCCAGTTGGTTAAACGTGTCACTAATTTACACGATGTTTTGGGTTTTCTTTTCTTAAGATGTTAACTAAAAAATTGGATTTTTTTTATCTACCAACTCTTTTTTACTTTTCGGATGAATTACGAAGTAATACTACTAAGAGCATTTCCAGCCTTTACTTAAATTTGAATTCAAACTCAAATTTGAGTAAAAATCACCAAAAACGCCACTCCGCTCCTTCACCAAAATGTAGAACAAAATTGAGTTTACTAAAAAATTTCATCAAATCTAGGGAAAACCAAATCTAGAACCAACTTTTTTTTTATTCCCTAATCAATCTAGAACCAAAATTCAAATGGCTACTTTTTAGTGGGTTTCATTGGCAAGCGGTGGTGGTTGACCACGACTTCTCAAGGTGTACTGATGAGTTGTATTCCGGCGATCCCAATCAACGACCTGCAAAATAAGGTGTATGAAACTAGAGTGATTCCGGCCAACACCCCTCCGATGCCTAAGTTAGTTTTAGGTAGAAGGGGAATAAAATCACTAAGTATTCGAAAGATTGTGAGTACCTTATACTCATTAGAGGTATGACATCTATAGGCACCCCAAAGAGGGTGTATTTTGAATATCCGGCGTAACCAATCGGATTTGGTGGGGGAGCTTATCCCAAAGAGATCTCTCATCCATTGGGGGATTATTTGAATTCATATGCTTTGTAGCATGGCGCTAAACCTTATAAATGCAACTGATTGCTTATGATTTGAATTCCAGTGAAGGGTTTGTTGAGGATATTCCTCCAAATTTCGTGGGACTTCGTCATAACTACCTTATCTTTATGACTAGAAGACATCTGGTTTGCTCTGTTTATCGTGCACAGAGCATCTGAGTAGAGCAGAAATCATGCTAGCATGGAGCTGAGCAGGATCCTGGCCAGACCAGACTAGAATGACTAAATGTCATGTTCCTATTTGGAACAAATAGTTTATGTTGATTTATATGATGAGGACCACGGGGGTTCTTGTAAAATAGCACATTTAAGTCCCTTTAAGCAAGGCAGACCATATTCCTGCTTGGACCCCAATTTGGCCTTAATAATCTCTAAAAACCCTAGCTCCAGCCGTGAACAACTCCAATCGTCGATGGATTTGTGTGGACAACTCCAAGTAACCTACAACGGTGATGGTGGAGGGGATTTCCTTGTTTTAGGTCTGGTGGAGGGAGGAGAAAGAAGAATACGAGTATTTTTATTTTTTTGAAACATAATTTGAGTAAAAAATAGGTTCCCAATGGATTGAGCCATATCAAACGAAGCTTTGACAAATTGAGCATGTGCTCTAAGAGCATCTCCAATCCTAACCTTTTTTTTTTAATACCCAATTTGAGTCAAAATTTGAGTAAAAACTCATTTCGGTGTGTGCATCTATAATGACAAAACCCCAGTTTTACTCAGAAAAAGCTTACAATGACAACATGGTAAACCTTGAAAAAATGGGTAGAGAAAATGGGTCAAGGCTTACATTTTCCCCAAAAGTAGGGTAGGGGAATGGGCAAAACCCATTTTGGGTAGAGAAATGGGTATGTCACTAGAGATTTTGCTCTTTTTAGGCCATCTTTAGTGCACTACCTAAAAAATGTTTGCTAAAGTGTACACCAAAGCACATGTGGGGCCCTATGTTATGTGCTAAGAATTTAGTTAGCTAGCTAATAAAAAATACACTTTAATGGGCTACTTATACATATATTCATTATCTTTTAGTCTTTCCTTTATCTCTCTTCTCTCCCTCCTGAAAGTCTCTCTCTCTCTCTCTCTCTCTCTCTCTCTCTCTCTCTCTCTCCTCATTCCCTTCTCTCTCTCTATCTATCTCTCTCCTTAAGTCTCTCCCCAAATTTAGATAGTAACTTATGACACTTTAGGGAGTGAAGAGTGACACCTAGGATTTTAGGGAGTCAATTTTTGTGCACTAGATATTATTTTTTGAGTTTTTCTTAGATAACTAGTCAGAGCACTTTAGGGTATTCTTCTGGGTATTGCACTTATGCCTTGTTTGATAACACAGATTTAAAACTGAATCATTTAAGTAATAAGTCATTAAGTAGGCTTGATAACCACATTTTATGTTACTTAACAGATTAAGTACCACTTAAAATGTAGGCTAAAAAATTGATAAAAATTAAGTAGATTTGAGCTACTTAATTCTGGCTGAATTTCTGTGTGCTTACAATCAACCATCACACCACCTCCGTTGCCGTCAGCACCATCACCATTCCACCACCACCACTACCACAACCACCACCACTGCCACGCCGCCGCCACCACCATTGCACCACCGCCATGTCGTTACCACCACCATTGCACCACCACCCCGCAATGCCATTACCACCACAACTACCACCACCACCATTGCCACACTGCCACTGCCACCACCACCACTATAATCGTTACCCATATACCACCACCACTATTGCCATGCCACTGCCATCACTACACCACCACCACCACTCTTCCACCACCACAACCACTACTAACATTCCACCCAGCCCACCACCACCACTACCACGCCATAACCATCACACTACCACCACTACACCACCACCATTGCACCACTATTACTCTACTGCCACCATAACTCACCATCATTCCGCCACCACCACCCTCACCACCTCCCAATCACCACTCCACTACTACTACAAATACATAATGACCATTAGTAAAATTAATAGACAATTAGAACAAAAAAAAAATTTAATTCAGTACTTAATATGTTTTATCAAACAGCTTTTCAGCTTAAAAAATTCAGTATTTAGTTTTCAGTACTTAATTTTCAGCTTTCAGTTTTCAGTTTTATCAAACAGCCCCTAAATATGCCTTTAAAAAAAAAAAAAAAGAGTTTAAGTGAAGAAAAAATCACTGCCAATTACAAGTCTTTTTGGGAAATAACACACGTAATCAATGAAAATGTAGTAATTTGGTATGTTCTCCCCATTCCTGCCTGTCCAGACTCTACTAGCCTGCCGCTGAGGATCTGCTGAGACTTTCCCCTCATCAATCTCTTGCCAGCAAAGGCTAGAAACCTGTTCCTAATTCCTATCCACAAGAAGAGGGAGACAGAGAGAGATGTTCGTCACTCACCTTCCAAAACTCCACTCCCCCATCTTCATCCCACCACTCTCTCTCTCCCTCCACCTCTTCTTTTCCCCCATACCCAAACCCTACATCACCTTCTCTCTCCTCTCCACACCCAAAACCAACCCAATCTCCCACTTCTCTTCAACCCCAACCCTCCCTTCTCTTCCCACAGGACCCACCTCCCTCCTCCAAAACCCTTCTGTTTCAGAAGAAACCCACATCGAAGTTCCCATCGAAAAGCTCTTTGTGCCTCCGGATACCGACGCTCCGTCCTCAAACTCACCGCTGAGCACGAGAATACTCAAGGGCTCCAATATTGTGCTGAGTAAGTACGCCAGTGGTGCTCAGGTGGTTCAAGCGGAGTTTGTTAAGAGCAGTGTGAGGACGGAAGATTGTCCTTCTGATGGGATTCCAGAGTTTGCACTCGTTGGGCGTTCCAATGTTGGGAAATCTTCGCTTCTTAACTCGCTCGTCAGGCGCAAGAAGTTGGCCCTCACCTCAAAGAAGCCTGGTAAACAATTTGGTTCCACTCCGAATTGCTTGTGTTTTTTTCTGACGATTCCGGGTGTCCGGCGGGTAGTCCAATTAACGCAGGGACGAGTCGAACTCCCGCATGGACAGGCCCAATGGAGTTGAGCATCGAGTAGGTTGCAAACCTGGAACCCTAGGAGGGAACAAACCCTTAATTGCTTGTGTTTCGGGATACTTATACATTAATCTAGTATTATGGATTTTGTATTTTCGCATTCTAGTAGCTGTTTGGCCGCTGGTTTTCGATCATCCAAATAGATTGTGACTGTAATGTAGAAATTTATAGTCAACAGTTCAGAATCCAAAATTTGTGTCAGATCGCTTTTCCACCATCTGTCTGTCCTTATACTAAAAACAATTGGTATTAGGAAGCGCATTTGACATCGCCTGCAAGTCTGTCTTTAGAGCGGTCGCAGGGAGTGGCATTGTTTAACAAAATCCATGGCGGCACTCCAGGCCCAACAATCCCTCTCTCAGGATGACGCTCCCGCGACTCGAACCCATGACCTCCTGTTCATACCACTTGTCAGACCGTTTTTTCACCATCTCTCCTAAAACCGATTGGTATTAGGAAGGATTTAAATTAAGTCTTTTACGGCATTTGACATCGCACCCGCAAGTTTATTTTTAGAGCAGTCGCATGGAGCTGCATTGTGTAACCAAATCCATGGGGCACGCCGGCCCAACAAATTGAAAAATATTTGGCTCTCAAACTTCCATATTTACAATGCATGCTCTAAGAGAAATGATACGTGTCACTGGGTGTTCATCGTGTTTTGTGGCACTGCCTAGTTGTACTGTTTTGGTTGGTTAACTGTTTTGAAAAGATTGCATCAGTAGATTCAAGGTGAATCTTTTTAAGCCATATAAGTGGTGAGCCGGTGACGTATAGCAGTCCTCTATTAGTACAAGGCTTTCTTCTAGTAGGGCACATGCATTTGCTTCTACTTCTACAGATGAAGTAGAAGTCTTTTAGCAGCTGACTGAACCTAGAATTTAAATTTATGAAGTAGAAATATGAGTTAGGTTACTTCGTGGATTTTGATTTTGGAGTAAGTTACATGATTGATTGGTAAGTTCGAATGTTTTTCCAAACCCCATGGGGTTGGCGCCAAGGGCATCTAATATCCTTGGCCTATGCCTTTTGTTTCGGGGTGAGTGGAGTTGAGTGCGATATTGCTTTGTGGAGGGTTTACTAGTTGGTCAGGCGAATGACTAAGCTTTTGTGGCTTCATGTGTTTTAGTTGATAATATTTTTATTTTATGGAGAGTGAATGTGGAACTAGGTTTAGCTTCGTATATGTTTTTTCCCCCTGCTAAGCAGAAGGGTGGGGAACGGGACAACCTGCTATAGCAACCTCCCCTGGGCGTGATAAAATGGAATCCAGACTGCGATGAGCCCCGTAGGGGACCAATCACCCTTGACTTCCACCGTCTTGCGATGGCTAGAGGGTCACAACCTGGCCTGTAGGTTGCAAGGCATGAAGGGGCTTCATCCGCACACGCCTCAAACTTGTATCCTCTTGAACCCAAACGCTGTGGGAGTGAGCCGTTTTCCATTAGGCTACCACCTGAAGTGGTTTTCAGTATATACTCTTGTGAGGTTGGTTTTGGCTCTATGGGTAGACTTAAGAAAAACTTGCGTAAATTTGACCAAATTCATATGTGGGACCAATCCAATCAAGAGGGTTTTCCTGGCACTCCTTGTTACAAAGTTGGGGCCTTTTTCATATAAGTACTTGGGTGTGTTGTTGGGACAATACTTCAAGGAATCCTAGGATTCAATAGTGGAGAATTTTCGGAGAGGCTGATCTGGTGGAAAATTCATTATGTATACTTAGGGGAAAGATCTTCGAGGTAAAGCCTGTTGTCACACTTGCCTTCTTATTTATGCCATTTTTTTTTTAAACTATTTTTCTCTCATCGCCAAGAGACTTGAAATGATGCGAAGGAGATGATCATAGGGTGATGATGGTTGGGGGAAGGAAGGCCCTTGTGTATTTGTCACTGTATGTATAGCAAAAATTACACAGGTTTCACAGATTCTTTTGTAATATCACAATGCCCGTGAGAAGTTTCACAATTACGTGGTTTGAGTTGAAACATTGAGAGTAATCTGTCTAAGTACTAGTTCCCACATTATTTTCTGTTTTGAATTGTTTTGGCCAATGATTTATGGGGTTCTCTGAAACCAAAATTGAGCTTGTTTAGTGCTATATCCAAGCCCCTAGCTTGTAGGAGATTTTTTATGCCACCAACTTGGTTTGTAATGCTCAAATTTTGAACCTTCCAACAGTCATTTCCCTATGGCCAAGAGAGAAGAATTAGAGAACCCATGTCTGAAACATTATGAGGTGCAAAGTCGCATTGTAAGATTTTGTGCCTGCAATAACTTCTCTTTCTTGATGACTAGATTGTCTGATGTCCCATTAAAGTAACAACAGTGTTCTTATACCTTTGTTTATTTGTTTCTTTGTTTCTTTTTCACTGTTATAATTGTTTCTTTTTTACTTGCAGGGAAAACACAATGCATCAACCATTTTCGGATCAATGATAGTTGGTACCTAGTTGATTTGCCAGGATATGGGTATGGTTGAGCCTGAGAGGTTGAGTATGCATGTGGTCTCTATCTTGTTGTATTTGTATTAACTCTATCGAAAGCATGTAAATCACATACGACTTACATCATGAAGCGCAGCGCCGTGCGGATTACTTCGAGCTTTTGGAGATCGATGAACCGAGACTCGCTCTACAAGCACGAACCACGAACACAAACTTGAACTCGAACACCGTCTTCTATTCTGATTCTCGTCACATAGAGAAGATGACTAGAGTCTGCCCTTAATATCCACACCACAAATCCTAGGCTTCGTAGATGGAAATCCTAGAGAGAGAAGATATTTGATAGGAGAATATATTTGGGGAGAAGAAGAGGGATAGAACTCTACTTGTTTCTTGTGTGTATCTCCCATATCTGCAGGACTTTATTTATAGACAAAGTCCAAGAGTTTACAGTCTCTTAATAGACAAATACAATATACTCCCTCCATCCGGATTTGGTATTCCATTTTTGGGAGTTTGTGCCACTTTTCAAATGGTTATATCTTATAATTTGTAATGTTTTATGTAAATTTAAAAACATTGTCTTATAGAACTAATCGAGATCTATCAAATAAGATTGATATTGGACATATAATTACTTACCAATTTACAGATATTAATAATTTTTTATCCGGGTACAATAGAATGAGAGACAAACAAATCCAGATGGAGGGAGTATTATCTTTAAACTCTTCTAATAGATGGAGATAAAGAGTATCTAATTCTTCTAACTAACCCAATGACATAACCCATGTGGACGACCCATGTGGGTTAGGTCCGGTCCAACCGACCCAGTTACCAACATCTGTCACTCGTACACATTGGGCTCTTAGACAAACATCTCATCCATATCTTATCAATTCTCTCATACAAGGAAATTAGGCGTGCGAGAGAAAAAGCTAGTTAGATAGGGGTACCATATGAAGCTTCCATCAAACTAACTTGGCACATCACTCCATAAAATCTCATCATTTCCCTAGACAAATCTGGCCGCATTGGACCAAGCATCTCCAATCCCTCGAGTCCTAGCTCGAAGCTATGCTCAACCCTCTTGCGTTGGTGTGCTTCCAATTTCAAATTGTTTTTTCATTTTAAATATAAAGTATATAAAAAGATAATAACTTGTGCCAGCACAAAGCACAACCAACCGCATAAATAAATGTGATACTAGAAAGTCTTCCTCAAGCCCTCATGTCAATTCATTTTAACCTTGTTGCCTTCCCAGTCATGCTCCATAGGACCTTGATATTTCGTGATCTTAGTTAGTCAAGTTAGAGTAGCTACACAAAGTCTTTCCTTCATGACATAGTCTCAAGTCAAGTAAGGGCAATGAGGAGTAGTAGAAATAACCTTTAGAGCTCACACAGCGATAGGAAAGGGATCCACTCAACCACTCCTCTAAGTATTGTTGACAATAGCACGTGGTATGATTCACAAGCTACGGTTGAGTATCTATAAATATTGTGGCGCTCCAAAAAAAAAAAACACACAGATATAAGTATAGTCATCACTAAAAACACCTAACTTGAGACTATCAAATTGGTTGCATGCACTGTGCCCTTTTTAGGTCCTCATCTTGCTCAAGCAAAGTCTACACAGACTGTATTCGGTCAATAGCTACCTCATTTTAGGACCACCTCTCGTTGCGCAACTATATCTTGAATTTAGTGAAAACGAATATCAAGCTGTTTGGATTTTCCGTGATATTTGGGATCCTTAGGATAAGCAAGAGCAGCCGTACTATCATAATATAGAGTCACGGGCCCACTAGATCTAGCCTCAGTGTGAAGGCGCTGCAAGAATCTCCTCAACCAAACATCTTCTTGGACTGCTAAAGAACAGGCTATGTACTTGCTATTGCTTTGATGTTTTCTGAGGTTTAACCTGTCACTTGCTATTACTTTGATGTTATCTGACAGTAAAAGTGTTCGCCCAATGATGTGATCAGATTAACTCCTCTTAGTGCTTATTCTTTCTTGTTGCTTTGAAATGCCCAATTGACAATATGCAGTGAAGTACTGTTGGCATTATACAATTATGTTTTATGGGTTGAGTTCTTATTATGATGAATCAAATGGTTATGACTCGGCAACATGTGTACCAACATGGAAAAGGTATGCAGCAGCACCAAAGGATCTTCGAACTGATTGGCACGAGTTCACAAAAGACTATTTCCTGAACCGGTCAACGTTGGTCTCAGTATTCCTCCTCATAGATGCTAGCATTCCTGCAAAACCGATTGATCTTGAATATGCAAGTTGGCTGGGTCAAAATCAGGTGATTCATTTTCTTTAATCCTACTGAAAAGATTGACTTGGTTCTTCTTATCTTTTTTGTTTCCTGTTTGAACAAAGTGATCGACACTCGATATATGGGCTTGTTATTACTTATGAATTTCTGGTTTTAAGTACCGTGTACAAGTCCATCAGCTTGTACTGAGGGATGTTTGGGAAGCCCAAAAAATATTTTTAGCCATGCATAGATTGTATTTCTTGTTTGTATGCCCAAAAATTGAACGCCAACATGTTATATAAAATTATCGAAATGACTGAACTGGATGGGATTTTGTTTCTTTAGTTTCTCTTGGACCAGCTACTCAGATGATAATAAGGCCTGTTTCTTTGATTGGGATAGGAGTGAAGGTTTTCCACTGAATTATCTCTCATGTTTTGTGGACAACTTGTCCAAAAATAAATAATCTTGACGGCAATAAGGATATGTGGTCCCCTTTGAATATGTAGCAAACCTAATGCTTTATCAGGACCAACAAATGGGGCCTCGGTTCCCGGACATCATCTTGATGCTTAATCTTTACTTCGTTAGATGCCCACTTTTCGAATGAAGTTTGTTTTATCAGATTGTGGTGCAATGAAATTAAATATGTACGGAGGCTAATTTGTTTTCATTCAGATTCCCATGACATTGATCTTCACCAAATGCGATAAGCGGAAAAAGAAGAGGAATGGAGGGAAGAGACCAGAAGAAAATGTACAAGATTTTCAGGAGTTGATTCGTGACTTCTTTCAAACGGTGCCACCTTGGATCATGACCAGCAGTGTCACCAATCAGGGTCGAGATGAGATACTATTGCACATGGCTCAGCTACGAAACTACTGGCTCAAACATTGAGAGATGCAAATCTACACCTTTTTGTCTCTTGACTTTAGGTGAGTTCACATTGAAAGTGCTCTCTTCCTGCTAATGCTCCAGGGCTGGTTTGATTGCCAGACTATTTTTAGGAAGGATTGGATAAGATGGGAATAAGAATGGGAATGGTCCACGTCCAATGGTGGAAAATAATCTCCATCGTCATTATCCCACTCTAACCACAGCACAACTAATCCCATAATCCCCCAAATGGGGTACTAAATAGACCAATAGTCCTCTCTTGTCCAACCCAGACTTAATCCCGTGTGCTTAGACCTTGTCCCACATTAGTTATTTATAACCTCCAAAACTAGTATATGAGCATGGGTGGCCTCTCCACTCATTGTCAATTGATTTTGAGTTTGATGCTTTAACATGGTATCAAAGCTTGGCTTTCGGAGGCTTTTGGACAAGACTTTATTAGTCGGTTGTCCTGTTGTTTGTGTTTAAGTGCACCTTGATTTGTTGTTTGTTGCAATTCCTGTGTTATGGATCCGTTGTTTATCTCTCCACGTGTGGGTTAGGAGTCACACGTGCGGAGAGTGTTAGAGCTTGTCTCACATTGGTTATTTATTGTCACGGCCTCAATTTCAAGACAATAAATAAATCCTTTTCTCAAATAAGAATTACAATACTTCATAATTTCACTTCCAATAGCTTCACTTCAATATTCCAAATTCATAACCAATACCAAGTCTATGATGGGTGCCCGTGTCCCATAATAAAGCTTTGAATAAAAATATTAAGTTATTACAATCATCCGAGTCAAAAGGATAGAGAAATAATAGAGTTACATTTTCGTCTACCGAAAACAAAGTTTCATGAGATGAACACATAACTCCCTTTTGTATGCTCCTAAACCGAATCATGCATTCATTATATGCTCAAGAGACACCACGTGTAGCTTCCTACCAAGATTCCCTTGTAGGCATGCTAAGTTCTCACAACTCCAAAGCAACCTACTTAGCACTGTGATTCAAACCACCAACAATAAGCAAACAACAATAGAGCTAACAAGTAACGACAATGAAGCAATTCAAGGAAGCAAATTTCATTGATCACTAGAAACTGAGTTACAAAGAGTAGACGATTACTAGAAAAACAACATACACTATATTTGACACGGACTGACGGGAGGATAGCACACTACAAGCACACCAAGTCATGCTCTGTGAGTTGTACCTGAAATGATAGGGTCAGCTACACTAGCCCAGTAGAAAATCCTGTAGAAACGCTAAATGCATATGAAATGATGATACGAGCGCAAGTGAGATAATATAGTACAAGACGATCTATGAATAAGAAATGTCAAGTTAGGATCAAGATGAGAATCAAGGTGTCCACATAACCTCTTTTCGTCAATGGAATACCTTTTCGTAAGTCCAACGTGTCCACATGAACATTTCATCCGTTTTTCTCTTTCATTCCAAAACCCATGGTTGTCCCCATTTTCAAAACTGGGTATTTGGGACCTGTATTTCTCTACTGAGATTCTTGGGCCTCGTTACCCCTGCCGAGTATTCGAGACGTCTCCTTAGGACCTCGCTGCCCTCTGCTAAGATTTATGGGCCTCGTTACCCCTGCCGAGATTCACGGGCCTTGTTACCCATGCCTAGGGTCGCACCGAATGATGGCCCTAGTAACAACAATCCAATTTCAAACCAAGTATTCCACTTTCTAAAATCACCAAGTGTCCCATTTGTGTCCAAAACATGTTTCATTTTGTTCAAAAACATGGCCCTTGGCCCACTACACCATGTCATCATGTGTCAAACATACGCGAGTAATCACAAGTGTCCTCGTATCCGTGAAACAACTAACGAAACAAGTTTTTAAGCTCGACATGATTATCCAACAAGTTTTGAAGTACAAACTATAGATAAATCAAGGGTACGATCGAATACTCCAATTGGAGGCCAAGGGAGGACCAAACAAGGATCATAGTGCGACAAAATACCCCGAAGTTGTCTCTGGAAAAACTGTCTGGACAGTCAGGCATTCCCGTCCAGACGGAAACAACAGATTTGCCAACGAAAAAATGCAGATCAGATTTTGTGGATCTCAACTAACTCAAAGAAAGGGCATAAACCAAGCCAAAGAGATGCATCAAATAAGTACATAAACAAAGAGTTTCTACCTCAAGGATTTAGCTCCAACCAAGCTCCAAATCAAAACCCTAACTCCCAAAGCTTGAACCCCACTGAAAAACAGATTCCCAAGCAAATAATACACGTGAATTCAATAGTCCCTCTAAGTGGGTTTTGAGTGTTTGGTTTGGGGTTTTGAGAGAGAGAGAGAGAGAGAGAGAGAGAGGAGGAGGAGGAGGAGGAGGAGGAGGGGACTGGCTCATACAAGGGAAGGGGAGAAAGAAATTTTTCTCCCTCCCAACTAGTTTATATAGTGTCAAATACACATACCCTCCAAATTGCCAAAGTGTTACAATTAAGGCTAAAACCAAACCATTTCTCACGTTAACCCACAATCCAACACTTAAAATGCACTTACATAAAATCCTCAGTTTAATTTCAAAAAATCTCGAGAATTCATGGGTCTTTACATTTATAAGCTTCAAAGCTAGAATATGAGCGTGGGCGGGCCTCTCCAATCATTGTCAATTAGTTTTGAGTTGGATGCTTTAATATAAACAAACATGGGACTATGGGAAAAGGGGGAACATGTGGGCCCACTCTTAATTCCTCTCTTTAGTTTTGGCACAAATGTTTCCTTTTAAAATTTTCTGCATTTTCGATGGTTGGTTAAGCACAACAATGTTGATTGAAGGACATTAGCGGTGAACTAATTTACATTAACCCAGAAGAATTATTGGATCAAATGGGTGTTCATTTCCAACAATTTCCTACGTCATTTTTCATATTTTGAACTTGTTGCAGGCTTGAGTAGTCAAAATTTCTAAGTGGATCCAAATTGATATAAATTTTGTACAACTTTGATCCAAATCTTTGCTCACAGGAGGGAAGAAAAAAATGCCTTCGGCATGGAGAGGGATCTGCACTCAAGATGGTTGCACAAGTGCGAAATATCTTTTAGAAACATTTCAGACAGGGTGAAGGTCAAGACAGAAGCAGATTACTTAACCACAAAAGAGGGTCCAGTCTGGAGCAGGAGCTGGCGGTAGATGGCCCATAAGCGCCTGAGTTTGTAAAGAACTTGTACTAAAAACATCTGAAATTGTGGATGATGAACAGCATTGCTGGAAGGCAAATTGTCTTTGTACGGCGGCAATTGTCTTTTTACAATGTAAAAGTGACGCCTAAAAAATAGTCCCAGGAAATATTTCCATAAACGATAGAACTGGATTTTGGATTTGAGACTGGAATGATAGATGGAAAATGAAGTAGGCATTATCAAACTAACAAGTAATTTCGTTTCACCTGGTTTCATCTCCAAATTCATAGTCAAGGTCCAAAATCTCTTTAAAGTGAAGGTTTGTGTTCCGGTGTTTGAAAATGCGTCCGGGACATGGTAGATGCAAATTTATTCAGGGAGGGTCTCCCTATGGTTTTGATACGGTCCTGATGTGCTTGTGGCGTCTATTTTTCAAAAATCATCCTTCGATCATTGAGGAATTGATTGCGGGATTATCTATTGATAATAGTGATGAGTGCCTCCATAATCGCAAGGATAGAAATATTAATGGTCGGATTAGACAAATTCAATATCAATGTTCGTGATCAAATTTAAGTGTGTTTTGAGGAATTCCATAATCCGTACAAGATAAAATAGTAAACGAGTTTTGCATCCGTACCAAGTAAAATGTCCAGCGAGTTTTGCTTCAGTAAGAAATAAGTGTGACTCACGAGTGTCATTTAATGGCTATGGATGTGATATGTTTTGTAACACACTTGCCATTTGTCTGATTTACCGAATGCTATTAAAATTTGGTAACGGTCCAATTAGAATGTGGCTTGGACCTATATTTAGGAATGTTAAATGAGTAGTAAATGTCTAGACCAATCAGAGACCAGATCTCTCAAGGAAGAAATCAGCCTGTTGATCAAAAATCAAGTTGTTAGGACCTGAATTCTGGGTTTTAGAAAAAGAGAGGACTGAGCTCGTCCTTAAATGTCATGTCTTATGTCTAGGCCATACACATGCAATGTTTTATATACTTGTCGAAATTGAATTTCTAAGACTGGCACTTCTTACCGTGGGAGTAGAGAATGATATATGTACTGCTCTTATTTACCTTTCTCGGGAATCGCGTGCTCCTCTTTCATATGATTCACCTCGGCATGTGTAGACCTGATTAGTTCTTTTTTTTTTTTGGCCAAACAATAACATATGATATTATATTTCCACCAAAACCATTACATCAAAGACGGCCCTTGTCCCTAAGTAAGGGATCAAGTAACCACGACGGCGGGCTATTAGTCCAGTGACTAAACCCCAAACCAAGAAGACCTCTACTTGCCAAAATATGAGCTACCGCATTACAAGATCGTCAAGCAAAAGAAAAATAACAAGAATGAAACCCTTTGCTCAAAGCCTTAATATCATGAATAATAATTCCAAGCTCTTGACTAGTTCCAATCCTCTAATTAAGCATATTGACAATTGCCTGTGCATCACACTCAATTGCAACAGAGCCCAAGCCCAACCGGATCCCAAGCATCACTCCTTCCCGAATCGCCAAAACTTCAGCCACCGTGGAACTAGGGCAGCGAGGTTGTTTCCCCATAATACCAGCAACAAACTTACCACTATGATCACGAACCACACACCCAACACCACCTGCATTCACCGCCTTTACCCATGCACCATCCACGTTAATTTTGAATGACCCATCCACCGGAGGCTGCCACCCTACGTTCATTTCCCCAATTATCAAATCTGTTTGAGCCTTCAACGGATTAGCTTCCAAAAATTCTTGAAAGCAAGCCGACGCTCGCTTATAAATAACATCAGGAAGCATGAGTTTAGAATCAAACACAACACCATTCCTTCCCTTCCAAATGTGCCATAGAACAATTGCAGTAAAAGCTAGGGATAGCTCTCTATTAGACCCATTCGACCATCGAGCAAGCAAAATTTCCCAACAGCCAGAAAAAGAGCTAACCTGAATGTTATCAAAGTCCAACTGAAGAGGAGACAGCCTCCACACTCGTCGGGCCAGAGGACAATCACAAAAAAGATGCACAATCGATTCTGTAGCTCCATCACAAACTGGACAGCTGGAATTATCAGTAATCTTCTTGCGCTGAAGCTTCTCCTTGGTAGGCAGGATATTATGGCAACACTTCCATAGAAAATGTTGAATTTTCCTAGGAATATGCAAATGCCAAATACCCCGCCATCGGTTAGTTTCCACTTCTGTTCCTAGACCATTAACATTGCCCTCACGCTTCCGTCGGATGTTCTTGATCTTTCAACCCCAATGCTGTCATATATCCTGACTTCACCGAGTAATGCCCAGAATTCGTAAAATGCCACACTAACGAATCTGCCTTGTTTGTCCACGATAAAGGCATAGAAAGTATACATCGCGCTTGCTCAACACCAAACATGCCGGAAACCATGTCCTCTTTCCACTTAGCAGTACCTGAATCAATAAGATTTTTAACGAGCCCAACTCTAACATTGGTGACAGTTTGACTCGGTTCGAAAGCACCAGCAATTGGAATCCACGGATCCTCATTAATCCGAACCGATCCTCCATTACCAATTGACCAATAGACCTGATTAGTTCAATCCGGGGAAAGTTAATGTCTCAGGTTACCTTCAATTGTCATAGGTGGGGAAAAATAAGATGTCAACACCTTTAATGGTTGCTTGTTACTGTAGTGAATTAGGTTTTTTAACTTTTAAGCTCCACATTCTCACGTTGGTATTCCATGTTTGGATCCGTTGACTTGCCATGAAAAGAAAAAGGGTAAATTTCACTTACCTCCCCTGAGGTTTCTGACAATAACATAAACCTCCCCTCACGTTTCAAAAATTGCACTGATCTCCCTTCTGGTTTGGTTGTCGGTTGCACATACCCCCAACCATTAGTTAATAGTAAAAAAGGTGACGGAAAAATGGTGAGGTCAGCGAAAAGTGGGATTGATTTCCCCTTTTGCCCTCATCTCATGTCTCTTACCCTTTATACCCTCTTTTTTATTCCTAAAAATGCAATAAATACATTACCCAAGCCCTAAATTAATTACCTCAACATATAACAAAATATCACAAATACATCACCCAATACAATACATGTTTAATATTTTGGGCCAATTTTTTTTTTCTGTGAATTTTGACAAAAAAAAAAAAGTTATTACTTTCTCGATTCGCCTCCCTACGGCACCCACTACTTTTTAGTTTTTTTTTTTCCTTTCAAATTAGATTTGTTGCTTGTGATTTTGGTGCGCTAGAGGTGGTGTGGTGGGTTTGCCAGCGAAAAAATTTATACCATCACCATATATTAGAACCACTCATTCATTTATCACAACTCTATTAACCCCAAAAAATTCAAACAGTTGATTCTCTCTCTTCTTCTTCTTTTTTTTTTTTTTTTTTGCCTTTTGTCATATGTCAATAATCCTTTTTAAATTTTGAGCCCATAATTTTTTATTTTTTTGGTTCGTCTCAATGAGGGGAATCAAGAGGTAAGTGAAGTTTACCCAAATCAATAATTCTGGAGACAGACTAGTCATGTTTGGTACCATTCTTGTTTCTTGTTGTAGTTTCTCCCTTGGTGTGGAGTCCCATGACCATTTATTTTTCAACTGCCCCTTCACATCACAAGTTTGGGCTGACATACTTACACACATTAATGTAAACTGGCCCTCAAGGTCTTGGATCAATTGGATCAATCAGGTCTCCAATCTCAGAGGTAAATCACTTAAAAATTTGATCACCAAGCTTGTATTCACGGTTACAATCTATCATATTTGGCTTGAAAGAAATGTTCGCAAATTCCAGAATGTATCTTGCTCAGGACCAGGCATGGTTGGCAAAATTCATTCAATTGTAAGATGCAAGTTCATGTCCTTAGGTAACCTTCCTCAAGGGCCTCAATCTCAGTGGTTGTTAACTAAGTGGGGAATTGATTGAATCTGTCTTTCTTAACTATTTAGAGTTGAGCTGATTTTGACCATATTTAGCACTCTTTGTTTTACTGCAATACAATAATTCTGTCTATGCATTGAACTTGCTACCAATAAACTGTCTATGCATCTCTTTGTTGTTTGCATACCCATCTCACTGTTGTCTTTCGTTGATTGCCAATAACCCTTGTGTGGTTGTTCACATAGTGTAGCTTGTTTGCTCACTGATTAGGTACAATTTCTCATGCATGCTCACGGTTACTGTTACTGCTACTATTACTGCATGTGTGCACCCTTTGCTGCTGGTTATGTTTTGCCACTGCAGGATCTGTTTTGCTGCTGCAGTGAGCAATGTTTTGCCACTGCTGGACCTGTTTTGCTGCTGCCGGTTCTGTTTTGAATATGTGAAGTGTGCTACGTCCCAGGGAGAAGATCAAATTTGTGTGAAGGACTAGTATTGCTTTCAGTGTAAGTGGCTGTACTTCATTTTGGATTTTCGGATTGCAAGGGCTGTTGCAATCCGCTGCTACTATTCCTGTTTTTACTCTTGTTATTATTCGGGTTGCAAGGGTTGTTGCAATCCGATGCTACTATTGTATCCTGTTTTTACTCTTGTTATTATTCGGGTTGCAAGGGTTGTTGCAATCCACTGCTACTATTGTATCCTGTTGTTACTCTTGTTATTATTCAGGTTGCAAGGGTTGTTGCAATCCGCTGTTGTTACTCTTGATTGTTGTTACTTTTGATTGATTGTTACTCTATGTACTGTATACTGCTGCTTTAGAACCCTAAGCTACTCCATGCCTGATTTAGATGAGCGAATGCTCACATTTGATTGCCTAGCCTCGAGGGGATGTCCTTGGCAAGTTTGATCCCCTTCGGGAGGGGGCGTCCTCCTTTTTCATTGTGGTTTATTGCACAACAATTGTTAGATTGTTCTGCAGCTACTGTATACTACTGCTGCTGTCGTTTTTATGCTGCCGTTAGATTGTAAAATTTCGAGAATCGGGGTGTTGTTGTCTGAGATTGGGCCTAGCCATGGGGGGATGTCCCTGGCACTATATGATCCCCTTCAGGGAGGGGGCTTCCTCCCAATGTGGTACTGTTGTACCCTTTTCCAGTGTAACATAGGACCATATCCTTTCCAAGGTCCTATTCCAATTTTCATGTTCAAGCTTCAAGTTCAAGGTTCAAGCTTCAAGCACCAATTCTTATGTTCAAGCAAGCACCAAGTCTTATTTGTAGTTCCAAGTCAAGCCTATTGCTTTACTCTAGCTTCAATGTCAAGCCTCAACGTCAATCATTTAGATTCATTTTGAGTGTTTCTCTTCCATCTCCCTAGATGGCTTAGAAACACTTTTATTATATTTTTATTACTTCTTGTTGCGATATCCCCCCTACTTTTAGGGTCCCCCATGTTGCCAAGTTTGGCCTCCCCATTTCTTTTGTTTCTTTTCTTTCTTTTGTCCTCCTGGGGTATGCCCCTTGTAGGCTGTATATCCGGTTAGACTTTTTTCTATTTTAAGCTTTTTTACCCAAAAACAAAAAAAAAAAATGTATCTATTTTTTTTTTTTTTAAAGTAAGTGGATAGTGTTGTGTTTGTAGGAATGTTGATAATAAACAATCATAAATCATTCTTCTTACTATTTTTTTTTTGAACAACAAGATAATAAATTTGTGTAGCAATTTGTTGGGTCCACATAAATTTTATTTTAAATTCGCAGTAATAACGTAATTATAAAATTGGCCAGGCAGAAAAGCACGATGAATGGAAGAGTATGAAGAAACAAAAAATGAAAAGAGTTAAGTTGAGGACAATGGCATATTTAAATTGCCATTAGTTTTTTTTAATATATTTTGAATTGCTGAAAATTTATTCAAATTGCCTTCAGATTAGTCAATTGGTGCAGAAAAAAACATGGGGTTATAAATTATAGTTTTGGTTTTTTAATAAAATTTTATGCATATCTCTACAAGTAGTCTAAAAAATAAAAAACACAATTTATACAAGTGGTTTCAAATATGCATGTATAGAATTTTTTTTTTTTAATCAAGTTTCAAAAAATGCATGTGATAAATATATACCAATATATACACTATTTGGGTACCTAAACTAAATTCTAGGATTGGGGTTCTATACATAATTCAAAGACACATAAGAATATATATTTATATATAAATGTTAGTAATTAATATAGAAGTAAACGTATAGACACATACATATAATAGGAAAGTGCACCGTAAGTGCCTAAACCACTAAAAACCCTATAATAGGAAAGTACACCCTAAGTGCCTAAACCCAAAAAAGAGTGATTGACTTTAATGGAGTTAGTGGTAATAAATATTTGTTTTTTTGTACTGGCCCGTAATAAAACCAAGATTTATTGCATGCCCAGTTATAAAGCTAAATAAATTTAAAAAATGCCGCACAAGATCATAAACTAATAAAATACTTTTAATTTTCTTAGTAATTGATTTTTACAGCTCCCAAATTGATATCCACACCCGTTTTCTTGCCTTTTAGTGAAACTTTTATACAATAAAAATTTCACTAAAAGACAAAAAAGATGTGCGGATATCAAATTGGGGTTGTGAAATTCATTTTTTTGTCTTTTAGAAACTATATAGCGAAATTTGTTTAAATGGTTCTTGCAATCTCATTCTTCACCTTTTACAAGTCTCTCTCTCTGTGTCTAATTTCTTAATATATTTATTTATTTATCACTATTAATGAAATTTTCAACAACATATGGCGGTGGTTAGCGTTTCAGGTCAGAAGGGAATGCAAGAATTGCAATGCTATTGATGGTTGTGTTCTTAACATTACTCTGCAAATTGCAAGGCTAGCTAACCCGGAATTAAGGGAAGTTTGTTAGGATCCTGCAGCTTATAGGATCTCTGATTGTAAGACTTATTTAGAGCTTAAGTAAACAGAATTATGGAGTACTCATAGAATCCGATTTAGACATTTTCTCACACTTTCCCTCATTTTCTTTCTCTTTCTTTGATTCTGATGTAAATATGAAATGATTCAACAAGTAATAGTATATGAAATATAATTTTGATATCAACAAAAAAAGCTTGTGGTTCGGCTCCCGCTATGTATAAATCCTCCGTCCGCCACTGATTGAGTCATGAGTTAGAACTTAGAAGAGCTTGTGGTTCGGGCCCCGTTATGTATAAATCCTCTGTCCGCCACTGTCTTAGTCGTAAGTTTGAAGACCATAAAAAGGATATGCAATCTTTGATGAGAAGATTCAAAAGTACAAAAGGGTTATAATGCAATTAAAAAAAATTGTTCAAACTCAAAAATTCAAATTCAAAACCACATTAGTATTTAGGAACACAGCACTTATATCCTTAAACCATTCCAAGCCAAGAACAAAAAGACGTGTGTTGATTCCTTAAACAACGCGAACAGGAATCAGGTTAATTGTCTTGTTATGCTCGATTTAATTAATTAAGTAGAGTAATCGTGTTATGCACGTGACTCGGAGTAGCACATTCAATTTCTGGATTATTAGACCGGCTGTTTAAGGGATAAGTTTAAGTACAAGAAGAACAAGACAAAATTCACCACAAAATGAATGAAAATTGGAATAAGTACTACAAGAAGTCAAAAAAAAAAAAAAAATAAATAAAAATTTAGGGATGAGGGAAGGTGGTGCAGAACAAAACCCCTAGCTAGAAAAGAACTTCAAATCAGGTAATTCAAATTTTCAAACTCTAGACAACTAGTGAAAACTTTTTGCAAAATTTAACTTTTGCTCGCTTTAGTTTGAATTCAATCAATTTCAACTTTTCACATTTATTTTCTTTAAACGTAGTTGTGGATACTCGCCCGCTGAGGTGCACATTCACAAACAAGATGGCCAACACGGGAACTTTTGACATCTGTTGCAGTGTGCCTTGTATATCTCGAGAGTGCTAATTGTGTAGCACATAAACAGTTTAGAGTCCCCACTTAATTTTGGGAACCCAGAAACTGGATAGAGATTCTTAGATCCGGAAGCTAGGGTATGGAAAGGGGAAGGTGTTAGGCACCCTCTCCTCCCAACCCAAAGGTTTGGCCTCTATTTCACTTGACATTGGACTGCTTAAACATTTGCTAGGTCAAATTTGGGTGTCATAGTTCATCTATCATCTTCTATTTATTGTTCGACTAGAAAGATGTAGAGGTAAATTACACTCCCAAGTGATTTGGTGGCTAAGAAGACATGAGTTCGATTCTCTGGGTTCAAGTATATATAGAGAGATTTATGCCTATTAGTGCTAACTCATCGCTTCATGCTACTATGTCTTAGGTGGGACTGAGGCTAAGTTATGGCTTAACCCTGTCTTAAAGATCACCTACGAATTCCACAGTGCGCTTTGTCTGAACCGGCTCTTAATAGTTAGGGGCTAGGCATGTCAAATCTAAGGATGGTTGTCGTGCGTTGCTTGCCTACTCCTACCTTTTTGTTGGGAGGAAAAAACGTAAGGAATACACCTTTGAAACTGAAGGATGTACTAAACTGGAAGTGAAAATATCGGGACCAATGTAAATTTTGTTCATGCACTGAAGTTATTGTGCAAAAGCCTAAAATAGTCCAAAAATTCAGCCATGTTTGAATTCGAAGTAACGGAAGGTGTTGGAGATACTAGAATGAAAGTGTAGTTCTTGAATGGACGAACTTGAAATCATGAGCACCGAGATGAAATCTCGTGAAAACTACACGGACCAATGGTGTAATTTATCATAGCTGTAGTGTCAGGTAATCGTGAGTCGTGACTCAGCTCAGAAATCGGTTATTTCAAAAATTGAAGTTGAACAACAACTCTGTCTCATAGCATTTGGAGGAACTTAACAAAGGTTTCAAAATGGAGTTATACAAAGCCCTTTTTCATGTGTTTTTGTATTGTTGGAAGTTTCTAGCTAGAATTTGGAGATGCTGTTTTTTTGGGGAAGTGCGATTTGAGAAGAGAGTTGGATCATTGGATATATATTGATTCTTGTATGGCCGTAAATTAACTCCTTGATCGTGTGTTTGTGCATGTCACTCGGTCAACCCAAAACATACCATCAACAATTTGTTTCGTACCCAGTTGGATTATTAATTTATTAGGTTAGTAAATCATCAAAATTGACAACAATATTTGTTTCTCGAAAGTATGGCTCTGGAAGTTATGAAGGGAAAGGAATTATCCAGTGGGTTCTGTTCATAATTGGGGTGCAAATGAGCCAAGTCAACGAAAGCTTTGTTATGTTCGAGTTCAGCTCATTTACTACATGGGCCAAAAACAAGAGCCTGAGCTCGGCTAGGTTAAAAACAAGCCGAGCCTGATTTATTTCTAAACGAGCATCTATAAATGAGCTTAGCATGTACGAATGAGCCAAGTTTTTTCAAGGCGAGTCGAGCTTTTGAGTGTTAAGCTCTGCTCGTTTCCTTAATGAGCCTAGAACTTAAGATTGAACTGAGGGGGTGCCGTGCAGCCCTGTGCTGCGCAACGTGTTGTGCAGCCACTGCCGGCATCATTTCGACAATCGGAGACGTCCACCGTGTAGAGCTTGTCAAGTACTACAAGTGTACCAAAAATAATTGGATTGGATATTGTTAAGTGCCTCATCGGTACACATGTAACTTGAAAAGAATGGAATCATTGATTTTGATCCAGTGTTTCGGATCTATTAGGATTCATTTGTTTTCAAGTTATATGTGTTTCGATTATGCACTAAATGATATCCGATCAAGTTGATTTTTGGTATACTTGTTCAACTTGACAAGCTCTACGCGGTGGACGTCTCCGATCATCAAAACGATGCTGGCACGGCGTCAGGTGTCAGCAGTGGCTGCGCAGCACCCCCGGATCCTAAAATGATATCCATTCAAAATGGGCATGTCAATTTAATAAAAATTACTTACACGATCATTATTAGTAGCATTTTTGGCACTAAAAATGCAAGAAGATAGCCTAATAACATTGCCGAATACTAAAAAGTTTGCTTTTTGAAGCTGACTTATATTTTAAAGGGGCACTTAAATATTGGTCCTCCAACCTACTATAACTTATGTTTTCATTCCGATTACTTTTGGAAATTATATTTTCATCCTAAAATTCAAATAAACCCCAAACTACCCTTTTCTCTCTCCTAATCTTCCAAAATCTCTCTCTCTCTCTCCAATTTTCTCTCCCTTCTAAAATCTTAAAACAAAATTTGAGATAAAAAAATCATAAAGCATAAATACGATAAATTTATCACAAATAGGATAAATTAATAGCAAACCAATCAAACCAGCAACAAACACAAGAACTGGTCGAAAAATCATGTTAAAATATTGGTAAAATTATTATACATAAATTATGATAAATATAGACAACAAGTACAAGAAACATGGTAAAGATGTAACTTTTGTACACCGAACATTTCGACAAATATTATGAACTTGTTGAAAAATCATACTAAAAACATGATAAAATATAGTACAAAAATTATGATAAATTCCGACAATAAATAAAAGAAACATGGTAAATCAAGAAACATGATGCATGGTAAACTTTACTTTGCTAAAAACATGGTAAAAATATAATACAACAATTATGATAAATTTTGACAATAAATACAAGAAACATGGTAAATCACGCAAAAAAGTATGGTAAAAACATAATACATGAATTATGATAAATTTCGGCAACAAATACAAGAAACCCATGGCAAATTTTAAATATCATGAACTTATCGAAAAATCATGCTAACAATATGGTAAAATAATGCTAAAAATATGGTAAAAAAATATAATGAACTTGCCGAAATTCAAGCGCCCACGAGAAAAGAAGCGATGGCAAAAATGCAAAAACGTCACATCAACCCAACCACCAAAGATCCTTCACCATTTTTTCTCCGGAAAATGAAATGAGCACAAATCATGATTGGACCAGAGTTTTGATCAACGAGAGCCAATTGCGATTTAGTTGTTTGATGCCGAGGGAGAGATCAGTGGGTCATCGGCTCACTTAATTTTAGATTTGGAGAGAGAGAGAGAGAGATTACCGATGCAGATGGCTTCACACGTGGGAGAGGTACAGTCAATGAAGCAAAGCTTAAATCTTTAGCATCGGGATCAGAAGGCTTGAAGCAAGGGCAATCTATAGGGAAAGTGATGGTTTTGGCAAAACTGGTATTCCACGTAGTGTTCTTGGTATTGGTAATTGCAATGATACATTATCTAGTAGTATTGTTCTTGGTAAACTGGTATTCCACGTTTTGAATTCTCATTATTTCAAAACACCCCCAATTTTCGGCATTACACACATTAGTTGTTTATGGGAATTCATCCTAGAATCATCTGTTGTTTCAAAATTCCTTCAATTTCGAAAATCATCAATTCGGTTATAATAAAATTATCTCAATCTTAACTCATTTTGAATCCCTCCCAATTTCAAATAATCCCTATTTTTAGGTAGTCTCACTATACACTCCCAAAAAATTAGGAACCGATTGTATATGGATATGTATGTCATAATAAGGGTAATAATGGTAAATCAAATAGGAAGAGGACGGAAACATATACCCAAAAAGTAGGTAGGATGAAAACGTACGCGGTGTCCAAAAAGAGGATGATTATTTAATTAACTCTATTTTAAAAGGCCTCATTTTCTTGAATTTGCCTTCGGCCTTTATCAAATGTCAGGTTCGGCTTCAATGGTTGGCAGTGGCGACTGCAGAAATTTTAAACAGGATGTTCAAAATTTACTTGGCTTGTTCGTTTCCCTGTTTAATTTTAGTTTAGTTTTGATGACATCATCATTTCCCTCATTTCTCTCTCTATCTCCCTTCACTCATTACACCTGCTGACATCATCAAAACTAAACTAAACTATCTAACCAAACACAACCAGTAACTCTATTAACTAACTATATATACACAATATTTTACAAAATATTAGGTTGAAGAATGAGACCAATAATATGAAAATACGTAAGATATATGTCACAATTGCATGTTTTTGGTGAATTCTATTTTTTAGGCCAAACAAAATTAAACCGGTAGATAAACACATTAGTATTTATCGTAGAAAATTGTCTGACACATACTTTTTTTTTTTACGAATACTTTTGTGTTTGGGAGAAAAGCCACAGCACGATATAGGACTACGTGTTCAAACAAACCTGAGATAAAACTATTACATGTAATATAAGATGTAAAAGAGTTTAAGTTGTTCAATTGACCATCTATGAGAAGGCTTGAGAAGCTGTGGAGCCTCTTATGGGACCAATAACATGAAAATACGTAAGATATATGTCACAATTGCATGTTCTTGGTGAATTCTATTTTTTAGGCCAAGCAAAAAAAAAAAAAAAACCGGCAGATAAACACATTAGTATTTATTGTAGAAAATTATCTGGCGAATAGGTTCGCATAGACTTTTTTTTGACGAATACTCTTATGTTTGGGAGAAAAGCCAGAACACGATATAGGAGTACATGTTCAAACGAACCCGAGATAAAATTATTACATGTAATATAAGATGTTAAAGAGTTCAAGTTGTTCAATTGACCATCTATGAGAACTCTAGGAAAGCTGTGGAGCCTCTTATGGCTTTTAATTGACGTTGGATTGGTCTGTGAGCCAATTTTCTGGGGCTAGTTATTCAAATTTTTTGGGTTAGGTGTTCAAACATTTACGTGTAGGATGTTCATAAAGGACAAAACTAAAATAAAACTACAAAAAATTTCATGTATTCTAAAAAAAAATAAAAATAATTAAGGTGTTCAAGTGACCACCCATAAGAGAAAGTAGAACCACCTATGATGATTGGGTTCCCTACAGTGCACCAATGTAAAGCAAATTGTGGTGTGTCTTAGTGAGACTTTTTGAGTTACCATCTTTATAATTCGTATCCTTCATTTTATAATACACGAGGAACTCCATAAAATATATGCGCGGTTTGTGACAAATAATCTAGGAATCTGTGAACACCCCGCGGAGTAGTCCACAGAAAATGGTTGCGGTTGTTTTGGAAAATCAATTTGATGGATTGACAAGAGTCGCCACCCGGGTTTGAGGACCGTACCCGAGAAACCAATTGAAAAATGACTCTTTTACCCCTGGAGTGGAAAATGTTTCACTGGCCTCACAAAACGAGATTTCTCGGGTCTGGGAGCTAGGTTACGAGAGGGGAAGGAATTTAAAGCACCCCTCTCGCCCGGTGTGACCACCGGTCTTTACTAAATATTTAAGGGATTTTTGGAAAACATCTATTTCTTGAACTCAAATCACATGAACAAAATAAGAATGTAAAGATTATCACAATGAATCATGTAAAAGTGTATGCTTGTGATTGTGTGGATGACATCAACATGAAAGTATAATGACATAAATATTAGTAACAACAATTACAAACCATGAAATAAGTGAAATAAAAATTTATTTTGAACCCATTTGCAAAACCAGATCTATCTTTCTTGTTTTCTTTCAAGCACCTGAAGGAATATTTCAAACGCCTGAAGCTGAGAGGATCAGGCGCCTGAAGCTGCTGCTTCAGGTGCCTGAAGCTGCTGCTTCAGGTGCTTCCTCAAAATCATTTTCACCACTGTTTTGCCTTTGAAAATGGTAGAATAAACTATTTTAGACACTTTTTAGAAAATACAATCTGGTCTTTGAACTTTCCTTCAAGCACCTAAAGATGTGTTTCAAACGCCTGAAGATGAGGGGATCAGGTGCCTGAAAAGGGGTTCAGGCGCCTGAAGCTGCTGCTTCAGGTGCCTGAAGCTGCTGCTTCAGGTGCTTACTCAAAATAATTTTTACCACTGTTTTGCCTTTGAAAATGGTAGAAAAATGATATTAACTCACTTTAATGAGGAAAACAAACTTGAAAGCTTCATTTAAAACCCATTCACACTATAAAACATCATTGATTCTTCATAAAAAGTAAATTTTTCATCCATTCAAATGGCAAAACAGAGATGTTCCACTCTTACATGCAAAGAACATGACCTCCAATAGATATTTTGTGAAAAATACATAATTTTAACTACATTGATGGTCATTTTCCTCCTTAAAAAAATATGATTTTCACCTCTTTGAGTGGAAAATAGAAAGCAAATAGTTTGTTCCTGGGATTTAAACCACCATCATCATAAAAATAAACCAAGAGAAAACATTTTAAGACAAAGAAAATGAAAATGACTTGGGCCTAAAGCTGCTGCTTCAGGTGCCTGAAGCTGCTGCTTCAAGTGCCTGAAGCTACTGCTTCAGGTGTCGAGCAAAAATGCTCTCTTGATATATTTAAGTCATTGTAAACTCATTATTGGTATCAAGAACCAACATGAGCCTACTGACTTCCCTCAACAAGAACTTTGTTACACTTATTGGGTAGATTCACTACCTTTTTGGAGCTTGAAATGGATGATTGAACAATGGGGAAGGGTTTTTGGGTGGATGATGGAAGATTTAGTGAGATTGTACACTGGTTTTGGGTGTTTTCTTGAGAGAAATGGCTGTTTTTTTTTTCAGAAAATTGATGGAACCCTTTCAAATGAGGGGTGTGAGGGTTTATATAATACTCCAAAGGGTGGTTTAGGCCCCCTAGGGGTCATTTTAGGGGTTGATTTAGGCCAAGACGCTCCTCCCCTGAAGTAATCTGTAGGATCACATCATAATCATTACATCCCACTCAAAAATTTAAATAATCTGGAAATAGCTTCAGGCGCCTGAAGGGATGGCTTCAGGTGCAAGAGAAAGGTTCAGGCGCCTGAAGGGAGGGCTTCAGGTGCAAGAGGAAGGTTCAGGCGCCTGAAGGGATGTGCTTCAGGTGCCTTGAGGATGGTTCAGGCACCTGAAGGGATGTGCTTCAGGTGCCTTAAGGATGGTTCAGGTGCATGGAAAAGGTTTGACGGTTTCTTTTAGTTTTGGTTTGGAAATGTTTGGTTGGGTTTTGGTTAAATTCCAATCATCCCTTCTAAGCTCCAAATGTATTTGAAAGTTCAGTTTCATCATCGGGAGAGCTACGGATTTTCGTAGGCCCAAATTGGGATGTCTACAGAATCCTATTGTCAACTAGTAAGGGCCCAAATTAAAAGCAGGGCTCCGGCTACTTGATATCTTGACGGGTGATACTGGGATCCCCACTTTTTTGGATGGAGACTAATATGATAATCTTTCAAGGAGCTCTCACATGAAGATTGAATTCAGGTTATCAACAAATCACATGTACCGTATGTAGGGATTAGGACTTGTAGGAAAGGTTCTTGGTTAGACAAGTAAATTCAACTTAGACAGGCAAACAATAGCTAACAATTAATCGAGAATAGAGAAAACAGTGAAGTGGTGAAAGATTAGTCCAAGCACATAGAGAAAGAAGGCAGTGGTATTCAGTCCACTCCTTGGATTGTTATCCCTATGCACTAACCCCAAGAGAAATGAATTCGCGAGCACTCACCAGAACAATGTTCTTGATTTTAGAGCTCTCAAGCAACTTTCTCTCTCTAAGATTTTCATGCCTTGGGGACAAATCAATCTCTTGGAATTTGTGAAGGAATGTCCTCATATTTATAGGGATTTGCAGCCAATCATTGGCTGATAGATATTCCCTCTTATCATATGAGGACACATGCTCTCTCTGTATACTATGACCACGTGCGTGACATCACCTGAGGATAACCCTCGCGACATTAGTTGGTACACGTCATTCCATCGTGGTGATCCCTAATCCTCTTAATCCGCCAAGCCACTTATATCTCCCCTATTCCCGTTATGCATTAGGCATGGTCACACCATGACCTTTCGCGAGCCCCAAATGTCCCTTTTGACCCTGCCTTATGATTAGATGTGGTCGCGAGCTCGATTGATGTACGCTAGTAGCTTCCTGTCGCGCTAATTCCCTCTTTGGGAGGGTCGCGACAGGTGAATTCCTTACAATATGTGTAACGACCCCAATTTTCGTAAATAAAAATTTCGTTAATGTCCAAGTAACACACCCGTTACACTACCGTAACACCCGGAGACCTCGGCTAATGTCCAAAACCTACTACCTCTCCTCCATCCAATCACCATAGTACGTCATGGTGTAGTCTCTTCACCTTGAAACTTGTAGTTTTGACCAAGTTAGAGAGAGAGAGTTAGAGAGAGAGAGAGAGAGAGAGAGAGAGAGAGAGAGAGCCACGGGGAGAGAGAGAGAGAGAGAGTTCGGTAGAGAGAGAGAGAGAGTAGTGTGTATGTGTGCTTGGTGCATGCATGAGAGTACAAGTCACATGCATGAGTTATTGCTTTGTACAATTGTGCAAGCAATGGGATGTTGAGGTGGCCAACTAAACTTAAGGTTTTGTACCCAACACTAGTTAGAATAAGCCTTACTATTTTTAGAGTACCCTACACATACCCACACAATACTTGCATTAGAGGACAAACTACACAACCTAGCCTAACCAAACTAGGCCTTGGCTTCCAAGTAAGCTAGGGACAAACTTCCCTAAATTAAGGAAGAATATTCCCACCTATTTATAGCTAGTTAGGGCTACCCTTAGCCATTTAATGGTTTCACATGCTCAATGGTTCATATTAGCTCCTAAAAACACCCCGTAACCAAGATAACCGCGCGAAAACCTACACAACGGGAGGCGTATTTTTCCCCCACTATTGTCACTACACTAGCTACATTGTATATACCCCATTTGGTTCATTCTAGCCAAGAATCTAGACCTAGATACCTAGATACCTACCTAGATTCCTACCTAGACCTAGACTTGCCACCTTTGTACTTGGCCATGTGCAAGAATAACTCCACCATTACTCCCATACATGCATATTTCGGCATAGTGAGTGTGTGTGTGTGTGCCGTGAGTTGAGAGAGGGAGAGAGGAGCATTGTTTTGGCTATAAATAGCAACCTTTGTGTGCATTTGACCCCATGTACCCCACTTTCTTTGTTTGTCTCCCAAATTCCCAACAAACTGATAGGCGCGCAATGTCATTGATATAAGCGCTTAAGTAGGGCAAATTAGCGCGTTAGAGGCGCGGTTTTATTCCATTTTCCACTTGATGCGGTGTGTCCTTGGTTTTTCTTGTCTTTGTTTGTTTTGTAGGTAACAGGTTGGAAGAGAGCGTGCAATTGGACCCAAGAATGTGGGGCATGTTGAGATCCGGTGGGGCCCGAGCAAGGACGACCAAAAAGCTGGAAAGTCAACTTAGAGGACCGGTATCGATACAGGGATTGTGCTGTATCGATACCCGTTGGCCACTTCGGGAACAGAGCGTATGGGTATCGATACAGGACTTCTCCTGTATCGATACCGAGGGCCTTAAATTGCCCGCTTGACTTTTCCACGTGTGTTGACTTCGGGGGAAGATAAATACCCCGTTTTTAGGTCAAATTAGGGTTCGAACTTAGCATTAATTTTCTTCTAGTTTGGCAGCCGTTTATCTTTTGAAGTTTTTACTTTCCGGAGCTTGTTCCATCGGAGTTTACAGTTTGATTCGCGGATTTTGCTTTGCTACGGTAACGTTTTCTATTTATTTACATTAATCTCGGTTCGCGGGAGTTTGTCCGCATTCTGAGACTTGAATCTCTGTTTTAACTCTCGTTCAAGATTATTAGCATGTTGAATTTCAGTATTTTCTTGATTGTTCTAGTTATAATGAGTGAGTAGTCGTATTGAGTGCGGCCTCGGGACCAAGGTGTTCCGCGGCTAGACTAAATTATGTTCCACCTCGGTGCCGAATCAATTCAACTAATGCGCAGTTTTTGAATACGGAAATTTTTCTAGCAAACAAACCCGGGCATCGCCCATTCTAATTGCGCGCTGAATCGGTGACAAGTGGTGTGCACTTGTTGGGAACGATTTTCCATATTTTTAAATCTATTAATTGAAATATTGTGGCCCGAGTGAATGTGAATTAGACTAGTCGCGGGCACCGTAGTGCCCACGGCTGTGCTCTCCTTTTTAAATCAGAGTCCAGAAATTCAATTAGTTTAACTTAGTTAATTAAATCAGTCAACTGAGCAAGGGGTGGCTACCTGAGAGCCAGTTTCAAACATAGAGCTAGCATTATTTGAGATCAACACCGTAGACCGTCTCTGTGGTTCGACTCCGGTACTTCCGGATTTATTGTGCTGCACCGGTCGATAGTCCTACGCTTGGGACGAAATTCTAGTTAATTTTTAATCACCCGAACGGTCAAGCACAAACCAACTATTCTACCACCTTTTAACCAACATAGTTTAGTTCTAATTAGCCTCTTACTTGGCTAATTAGTGGGTAATCTAGTTAGTTTATAGGTTTTTCTACACCAAAGGAAAGCTTTTCGGCTTCCAGTTTACACTCGGAAACTAAGGTAGTTTACTAAACTACTCTTCTAATTAGTTATTTCTAGTTTAATTATGTTGTTCTAATTTAGTTTCTACGCATGATTTTAGAGTTGATTAATTTAATTTATGCATGTGTTAAGTTACTAAGCATGTTTCTTAGTAATGTAGAAAGAGGATTTCATGTTGAAAAGAGTAACAAGCATGTTTATTAAGTTCTAATTAGAGTAGTTCTTCATGAAATTAGAAGTGGATTAGTGAGATTAAAAGTAATTAGAAGGTGATTAGAAGTAATTAGAAGGTGATTAGAAGTGATTAGAAGTTAATTAGAAGATGTGTTTCACTAGACAAGATTCTTGTATGATATTGTTAATATTTCTTGGAAGAATTAGTTAATCTTGGTTGATTAGCTCATTGGTTATTATTTGAAGTGTTCTTTCTTAAATAAGTGGAGTAATTTCTTTTATGAGAAATTTTTTAGAAAGAAATTCCTATTGTTCATTTTTGATAAGAAAATATGGAGTTGATTTTTATAAATATGAAGAGAGAGTTTTTCATATTGATTTCTAGAAAGATTTTTACAAAAATATGTTGTGAGTTTATTTGGTAAATTTTCTAGAAAGAAAATTGTGATCTTTACTAGCTATGAAAAAGATGTTTATTTGAGATTTTTAGAAAGAAAGTTTCTAGAAAAATAGAAAGTATATTTTTGGGAGAGTTTTAAATATTTTAGAAAGTCCACAATTAGTTGTGGTGAATTTTTGGCAAGAGATTTCTAGAAAAGAGTTTGGTTTAAATTATTTTTGGAAAGAGCAAATTGATTTATTTTATTTCTTTGGAGGAGAAATAAAATAGTTTGGAGATTTTTGAGGAGGATTAAATTGAGAGAAATGAAGATATTATTTTTGGAGAGTTTTAAAGTGTATGATTTTATGTGAAGAAATTGCTAGAAGGAATATTATTTTGAGGGAAATTGGTGTATTAAAATGTATGATTTTATGTGGGAAAAGTTTCTAGAGGAAACAAAATTATTTAGAGAGTTGGCATATTTTTATGTATGATTTTATGTGGGAAATGTATTTTTGAAAGAATGAGAATTTAGAGAAAATTATGGAATATTGCATGAGCATGATTCTGAGCATGTGACACCGAGCACGTACGCGATACGTTATGTCACCGGACGCGAAATTGAATATTTGATGATGAGAAAATAGAAATGAGTTTTTAAATGAGTTTGAAATGAAATGAGATTTTTGGGAAATGAAATGAAATTTTTGGAGAAATGAAATGAGATTTTTGGGAAATGAAATGAAATTTTTGGAGAAATGAAATGAGATTTTTGGGAAATGAGATGAGATGAAATGTGATTGAGATGATTTGTTGCCACCTCAAATTCGCGGAGAGAATTTGGAGGAATGGTATTGATTGCTGTAGTGCAGCGAGAGCGCCACTTCCAGTTCGCGGAGAGAACTAGGATGATGGGCTAAGTGTGCACAACACACGGTGAACGGACCTTGCAAACAGGCTGTTAAGTTCGGTGATGCAAGACGGCCGGGACTGTGTCGAGTGAGTCGCGGGGAGAACGGACCGTGCAAACAGGCTGTTAAGTTCGGTGATGCACGATAACCGGGACCTCGAGCGAAAAGGTTGGTACCGTCAGCTGAGAGGAGGCGTAAACGGACCAATAACTTTCAGAGCGGTGGGAGATAATGAAATTTGAAGAAGAATGCTGGGAAAGGCACCGTATTGAGAAAACTGAATATTTTTGGGAAAACTGTTGATAAATGAGATGTGTTTTGAGAAACGAATTGAGAACCGTTGAGAAAATGACATGTAGCACAACTTTGAGATACTGAAACGAAATACCACTTTCTGCGCATATTTACTCTGATTCGCATGGACACGCATGATGCATGGTTTACTGTTCATAAGTTATAATTGCTATTCATGAATTTATTGTTCTAATACTTAGAAGTTTAGCGTAGTGAACTACTGAGCGTTGCTCACGGTGTTGCCTTCGTGTAACCCTGGCATAATACCATGATGTTGCCTGTGCGATACGGACGTATTATGCTAGAAGTTTAGCCCAGTCCCGTGGATCAGGAGGTGCTGCCGGAATGGGAACGACCCGGCGCAGGGATAGACGAAGACTTAGAACCACCCCAGTTATTATTTATTTAGTATTTGAGAACGCTGTTGTTTGTATTAAAGTTTGGGTTTAAACTTTATTATGGTTTGTAATAATATTTAACGTGCCCAAATCTTGGGGGCGTTACAATATGGGCCCCTTTATAACAAGTACCCTATACTTGGGCAAATATCTTATAATTTTGTTCTTCCACGAGGTATCTTCCCTCGTGGCGTGATCTTTTATTTTTGGGTAATTTCGTGGCGTGATCTTATTCATTTTGTTGACTTTATTCAGAATCTAATGCGTCTATAGTTGACCCTCCTTCCACGTGGCTAGCTCTGATAGGCTAGTTAGCGGTCATTTGTGGTCAAATGGGTCTACGCGCTGACCTTTCCCATAGGATGACTAGTTAATGGCCAATGTTGATATAGAAGTAAAGGAATATGGTACATATGCACCACAAACAAAAATAACAGAAATATGGTGCCGATTTTTTTTTACTTTTCTGAAAAAGTTGTGTGAAAGTCGTAATTTTTTAATTTTTCAATTCCTCTCGTCGAGACGAACCAATAATTCACAAAAGTTTGACGCAAAATTTATAAACGCAAAAAAAAAAAAAAAAAAAAGAGAACAAAGACAACCCCAAAAAGCGAATTGACTTATTTTTAGGAAACTACCCCTGAGTAAGCAAAATAAAAGAGCTTTAATTACATGGTTATTGAACTCAGACATAAGTGAATGGAACTGATTTCTGTATTATTAGTCCGTGAAAAGAAAAAAAATTAACTAGAAAATAGTACTACGCAATTGGCGTGCACGTGATTACACGTCCATGAATCACGTGTGATGAAATACTCCAGTGTGATATGACTCATGCATGCATGGCCACCGCAGTCTCAAATATGTTCAACTTGTGGACTTCGATCACAAGTTCAAGATATACTGTTTATATATTTTCTGATTGTTTAAATGCAATTATGCAGATTGCAGGAAAGGCTGAGTGTCATTTCCATGACACTTTTTTGTTGCGCAACTTTGCTGCTGAGGTCTCAAAGCTGTCATTTTGTCAAATATCAAAAGTTGCGCGTCATTTGGTCCAACGGACACATATTCTAGCAAAACATGTTGTGGACGTTTTTGCTCCTCACCCGGACAACGGTGTTGGATTTTTGCGTTAGCCTTCCAATATCTCTAGCGTTGTTATCTAGTACTTGTTTATTATTCCGTTGCCCTGTTTATTTTTAGTCCTTCATGGTTCCTCTTATGGCTATGTTTGTACTTGGAGTTTATATCTAATGAATTTCTTCCTTTTTATTTACCCAAAAAAAAAATTTCTTCCTTTTTTTTTAAAAAAACAAAAAATTTGTGGACTTCACGGGATGTTTGTTTAACTTGTACAAAAAAACTTGCAAAATTATATGACAAAAAAGAAAAAGCAATTGCAAAGTTAGAGATTGATATGACTTATATTCATACACATATACCACTAGTATTAATCTGAAACAATTTAAAATAGAGTCACAATTTGAAATCTCACCCTTTGTCCATTAGCGCTTTAGTGGGACCGGAACACCGATCGCTAACATATATAACAAATGCAATTTGAATTAAATGGCATGTGCACACCGTTTTTTTCTCTTTCTTTTTTTTTCGTCTACCAAGTTATACGTACAATGTCAATAGTAAAGTGTAAATACTACAATTTACTTTAACTTGTCGCCAATCTATAATCAAAGACACTGAAAAAAAAAAAGAGAGACTTCCAACTAGAGCTAGGTACATATTAACACCAAAACAGCTCTTCATACATCTTTAGGACTCAAGAATTGGTTAAGGTGTGCGGAAACTGACCCGGACATCCAGTTATAAAAAAAAGAAAAAAAACCTACTAGTATAAGGGAGGTGCATGCAGGTCTCTAATAGCACATTTGGTCCAAATAGGCTTCCAACTGTGGTTCCTACTTCCTAATTAATGCCACAATAGTGCTTTGTCATAAAGAGTAATGGGAGGCCTCATTTTTAGGAATGGAAATTACCAAATTGGCAAACAAGCCTACACCTTTCTGAAGTAAATTAATCAATCAGTATTATTAGATTATTCAATCGCAATCTAAGCCCATTCCCCAAATTTTCTTTTTATGAAATGGGAGCCCATCCCCAATTTTATGATAAATGTTTCCGCATTCACTTTAGTGGGATGTGACCAATGACTAAGATGGATGTTTTTCACTTGTTATTTGGCTCCTTGTATTTTTCACTTTAGTTTGATGCTTTTCCCTTGTTACTTGGCTCTTCTATATTTTTTTTTCCCCTTTTCTCCTTGTATATACGAAACTGTTGCGCCCAGGATTTCGACCGAGGCCTGCCTCGAGGGAAAACGAGGGGAGGGTCGATTGATTCAAGTTTATTAAAATTTGATGTAGGTTTGTTTAAAAATAGTGTTGCAGCTCTGACCGTTAATCTTCCAGAAAATAACTCGGAGTCACCACCAGGCATAGAGCTCAGGTGTGCTGGGTCACCTCTTGAATCATTGTTGGAATAGTTCAAGCATTTTGAAAATGATTCCGTGAATCCGAAGACTTCATTTTTGAAAGAGTCACTCAGTATTGCGGTTTGCAAAGTTAGAAAGAAAGAGTTTGGTTATTCACTGTTATGAGCGGGGAAGGTGTTGCACATCGACCTTTCAGTACTCGCCTTCCTTTAAAAAAAAAATGAATTAAAGCTTTCCAACTTGGTAAAGAAAAAAGTGAGTTGTTTTATTAACATGATTGAAGCGCTAACGACTTTATTACAAGGACCTTTTTAAAAGAAAAACAACCGAGTCTGGTCCAAAGCTACATATGCATCTATAACGTGAGAATCCGGTTAAGGGGGGCGTTTGGCTCACTCCTTTTTGCATTCTCAACTTCTCATTTTTTACTTTTTGGTGTTTGGCTTCCAAATGCCAAAATATACATTTTCAGATTTTGACATTGGAGGCAAGAAGTGAAAAGGTTTCAGTTGGCCCTCAGTGGGCTTGCTTAGGTAGAATTGCTCTTTCGGAAAAGTTAATTTGCGAAACATTTTACTTTATCCTGTGAAGGGCTTTCGGGAGAAGTTAAAATGCCCATGAAGCATTTTTTTTTTTTACTATAAAACGTGTTATTGGTGATTAGAGATTACTCCCACACACAAAAAAAAAAAAAAAAAAAACCGACCGGGCCTGGAGATGGCCGCGAGTCATTTTCTGGACTTGAAAACATGTTTAGGATCTCAATTAGATGAAATAGAAAGGAGGTTAAAAAATCCGCTCGGGCCTGAAAACAGCCTCTGAGGAGTTTTGGGATCTCTGTAGGACGTTTTGAGGCTCAAACAAATGTTTGGAAAGTTCAAACGATCATTTAGGAAAAACCCGGGCCCTCGGCTAGCCTCGGGGAGGGTCCGAGACAACTTTTCTATCTTGTTGAAGAGAAAGTAGTGAGTGAAGCCATTTTTAAAAAAAAATGTTGGAGGAATTTATGACACTCGCAAGGCATTTACAAGGTTGAAAACATGTTCGACATGTTGTTTTCATCCGTTGATAAAAAACCGCTTGAACCTTAGATGGGCTCTAGGAAGGTAAAATATGCTCGGAAGATGTTTTTAAGTACGAAAATGTCGTGTTGACTTAAAATGGATCAACGGTGAAAAGTTAGAAAAAGTCAACCAAGCTGTAAAGGGTTGCCTACGTATCAAGCATTGCTCGTACTTGAAGAAGACGAAGAATTGATGGAAGGGATGAGAAGAAGAAGGGTTTCACAAGGGAGATAGGTTTCACAAAGTAGAAGGAAGGGGTGGAAAATGGAGGGAAGATGGAGGGTGTGGGCATCTTATATAACTAGGAAATCAGTAGTAGGGAGGGTAATATTGGAATATTGTACAACTTTTGATGAGTGTTAGATCAAAAACTTGACGTATGCATATGAAATGTTGATATAAGGGGTTTACAAGACATGTTTGCCTAAATGTAGGATTCTAGTTGTAGGCAAAATTCGTATAAGGGGGTGTCCATGAAGAATAGGTATAGTTTATGGGATCTCCTAGTAATTAACGCCTATCTTTTTTATTTAAGTTTTCGTCATAATTTTTACATCACATCGTTCGTGTTCGTGTAGGGAATCGGAAAAGTGTAAAAAACTAGAACAAAGTTGAGAGAAAGTTCATAGAAGAAGACTTAAAGACACTAGAAGACTGTATTTCACGTCTTTTTTGAGTTTTTTCATCTTTAGTGTTTTTTTTTTTCAATTATGGTATTTTTTATACTTTCCAATTGCTCTCATCGAGAAGAACTATAAAATCCTTAAAAAAAACCCCTGAATCTGGTAAATATTGTAGTACTAATAATAAACAACAGATAAGACTCATATAAAAAAGACGTAACAATTTATAATAGTGGAATTGTGGGTATAGTGCCATACAGGGCTGTAAACAAGCCGAATCGAGCCGAACCCTATGAGGTTCGGGATCAGTTCGTTAAGGTATAAGTCAGGCTCGAGTTTGGCTCGGGTTCGATTTGAGTCTAGACAAGTGAGCTCGAGTTCGGTTCATGAAAAAATTTCAAAGCTCGGGCTCAGCTCGATAGGACTCGTTAAACTCAAATGAGCCGAACCGAGCCAAATTTAGGCTCAAATCCAGCTCGGAAGGGCTCGTTAGCAATTTAGAACACAAACTAAGAGGGGAAAAAGATATGCTTCAAAACAATGTTAGATGTAGATCTACCACAATAATCAAGAAATCAAACAAAAATAAACAAATCTACCACAATAATCAAGAAATCAAAAGAAAAACAACACGAGAAAAAAAATATTGAGAACTAAATAGAATACTCTAGTTAGAGATAAAACTTATCTGTTCGTAGTAGAGTACTCTAGTTAGAGATAAAAGAATAACAACTTACGTAGGAGTTTCTCAACTATAAAATATTTATATGTAGACCCCTAAAGTATTATTAATTACATTTTGACCCAAGGTTCGCGAGCCTAACCGAGCCGAATCCACTTAGGTTCAAGTTCAGCTCATTTATGGAACGAGCCTAATATTGAGGTTCAAGTCTAGTTTGTTTAGTAGACGAATCAAGCTCGAACGAGCTCTTACCGAACCGAATTTCGAATACTTCGCGAACAGCACAATTCATTTACCGCCCTAGTGCCATGTAACTTCCACTTGTTATCTGTCACAACACAACATTATCAAGAGGCGGCTCCACGGTATCTACTCACGGGAAAAAGTTAAAGTCTCACATGAAGAGTGTTAGAAGTACATTCAATGAAGTTCAAGTTTTTGAACATTGGACCATCCCCTCGTTGGTTAAAATACTAATAAGGGGCGGACTCTATTTATATGCATCTCTTCCAATTTCAAAACTCATGACTCTGTTTCTACTTTCTAAAATGGGAAAACATCAACACCACCCCCACACAGTCTCTCGCTTCTTTCCTTCCCCATTCGGCTCATGCCGATATCGCACCGTCTCCGACATAATCGAAAACTCCATTATCCCCATAACCACACTCAAATCTATCCATCCAGTTCCAACCCACCCCTTCATTAAGAACAAACCCAAAAAAGGCTCTGCAATTTCCAAAACTGGTCAAATTGACAGTGGATTGAAAGGAAGGAGATATCCTCCTTTAACACCCATTTCCCCTTTAAAAAGTTCAAACCACAAATCGGACGTATCTGCGGGATTTGCGATTACGAAAAACAGTTCTTCGAGTCATAGTGGGTGGTTTAGCAGTGAAGGAGAACAAGAAGAAGAAGGTGAGATCGATGGTGAAAGTGATGAGTTTTATAGCTTGTCGTCTGATTCTTCTATTTCTTCTCGCCGGAAGATTCGAAGTGGAAGCGGGAGAAGAGGGAAGAGCAGGGGATCCCAAATGGTTACTTGCCCGTTCGAAGTATCTGCAATTTCAGCCCGTAGTTCAATTTGCAGAGAAACCGGGAAGAGTGAGGGGAATCCTTGCCGAAAAAATGACTGTAATAGCCAGGAAACGCCCACACCTCGCCGGAAAAGAGGTGAGAGCCGGGGATCCGACATGGATACGTGCCCATCCGAGGCATCAGCTATTTCAGCCGATGCAAGTTCAATTTGCAGGGGAAGTAGAAAAGTTGAGGCGAATTCTGGCCGGGAAATTGGCAGTTTTAACCGGGAAATGCATAAAAATCGCCGTAGAAGAGGCGAGAGCAGGGGATCCGAAACGGGTAGTTGCGCATTTGAAGAATCAGCAATCTCGGCCGATAGTGGATCTATTGGGAAAATGAATTCAAAATCTCGGAGTAAAGCCGGGGGAACTAGCCGGGAAACCGGCAAATGTAGCCGTGGAATCGTAGAAGGTTGGTACAATCTTTTGTTATTTTTTATATTTACAAGTTAATCAATCATATCATTTCGAAAGACTTACAAACCCAGATTACAAAAATATTATACTAGAAATCAATGCGCAGACAACAAAAACAAAATCCAGACAACAAAACAAAATAGAGTACATCAAAAATAGAATAACTAATTTCTTTTATTAAGACGAGCACATACAATACAGAAGAACCGGCACACGGAATTCGGTCAATATAGATTTATATATTCGGTTGATTTTTCTTTTTTATTGTTTCTAAATTATTTTAGAACATTAAATTATTAAGATATAATCATTTAAAAAGCAACAAACTTTCAAAATGGACTAATAAACCCGGACGAAAAGATTACTACAGAACTACTACTGTACTTTTATTCCCGTACTCCCATGAAAGACACTCTTCAAGTGGGATGCTTTGAAGTTTGTTGGGACAAATAATCTCAAATACTGTGGAGCATTTGATGTTTAACTATTTTTAATTTATTTTTGGTTAAAGTTTTTAAAATTAACCACTGGTGTCAATGAAGAGTGATAATTTAAAACAAAAAGGAAAAAAGTAATTGATTTTGGCACTCCACTTTGTGATAATTACACTTTAATATTTGGCTTTAGTGTTCAAAATACACATAACATGAACACTAAAAGGGGGAGTGCCTAGATTATTTAGGGGATGCCAAAATCATTTTCCAAGAGAAAGCGTCTCCATTGAACTTTTGGGAATTTATACCTATTTTCTTGTGCTTTTAAAAGGTAATTGATAATCACAACCCCCAAATTGATAGCCACACCCCTTTCTTGTCTTTTAGTAAAAACTTCACTAAAAGACAAGAAAGGGGGTGTGGCTATCAATTTGGGAGTGTAGAAATCACTCCCCTTTTAAAATTCTTTTTACCAAGAAGAATGATTAACCCAAAAAAAAAAAATGACAGAAATTTTTCCCAAAAAGGAAAATTCTAAAATCAGCCTATTGGGCGGACATGTAGCCTTAAAAAGTGTATTGGAATGTGTAAAAGTGTATATGAATGTGTGAAAAGTACATTGAAACTTGTGTTTTTTCCTTATTGCCTTATTATCAGCCCAATGGACTAACAATAAAAAAACCCTTTTAAAAAAGATGACCACCAGACCATAATAATTATCGAAAAATGTTGTACTCCAAACACACATTTTTTTTCTTCTACTTATTGGCTTTTTGGTTTTTTTTTTTTTGTTAATGTCTTGAGAATCGAAATAAGTTGGCTTTTTGGCCTTTTGAGTTAGCGGAATGAGGAGTCTCTCCTAATTCATCCCAACCACATAAATTTCATATTTTGTCTCATGGATGGTTTTTTTTTTTCCGTTGACTTGAGTTCTGGACCAACTTATACGCGCACATCGACTAATTCTTTGGAAGACTAGCACAACCCCCACCCCCATGACCCCCCACTTAAATCATGTTTTGCCTCACGGGAAATTGAACCATTGCTATGTTGCAAACAGAGTTTCGCCCTAATTCGCCCTAACCACCGGACAACCCACGGGTGGGTCTTGTTGATGGTTTCTCCCTCTATGTTTTCTAATTTCTGATTATTTAAATATTTTGATATTTTCAGGAGCAGATTGCTTACTCTTACAAACAGAGTATGAAGGTAGAAAAAGATATGAAATCCCAACGAGCACCATCCGAAAATCCGCAACCGATTCGACGAATTCTCTGCGGATAAGCACCAAAAGTTTCCGTGGAATAGAGAGGGACCGGAGTTACCAATTGATGGGCCAGTGTCCGATCGTTATGGGGGACGGAAGGGTAAAACAGAGCTATGCAGTGGAGAAAACTACGAGCGATCCGTACAGTGACTTCAAGGAATCAATGGTTGACATGATTTTGGAGAAAGATATATTTGAGGACGAAGATCTTGAGAAGCTGTTGCACTGTTTCCTCTCTCTGAATTCGTCTCATCATCACAATGTTATTCTTCAAGTTTTTGCAGAGATTTCTGAAGCATTTTGCTCAATAAAATCTGAATGAATTGACTGTTTGTATTTTTTTTTCTCAATTATTGTAGTTCAAAATTTTCATTTCGAATGCCGAAATCAATCATTCAAATTTGTGATTGTTGGACATAGTTAAGCCATAATATTAATGTGTGCTTGAGCTTGGGCAGAGAGCGCGAGTGTGAAAGCGTCTTTTGAAGATTTGTCAGCCTTATGAAAATCGAGATTGCAAATATTAAGAGCAATGAGTATTTCACGAGAATTGAGAAAGAGAATGAAAATTCCTACTGAAAGATTGAAGATTATGCGACCTTGGTTCAACCCACGCTTGGTACAATGATTACAAAAAATTTCATGAGGTTTTTAGAGGCCGGCCCAGTAATTTAGGTTCAGGCATATTAGTCCCAGCCACATTGATTCCGTTTTCAAAATAGTCCTGCAATTTCAAATGCGTGCATTTCAACATCAGAAATTCATCCAATACTCATGGAGCATTATGGACCACCATTAATGTATAATTGGTCCTTTCATCTTTTTTTTTTTTTTTTGTGATTTTAGTATCAAATTCATATGTGGCACATGGTGAATGGTTGGAACAATATTTCAATATATTTCAACGCCACTGAATAATTTTTGTATTCATTACTTTCTCTCTCTACTTTCAAATTTTAAAAGGTTATATCTTTTGTTATAAATATTCAATTTTTTTTAAAAATTACATTTTTAGAAACATACTCGGAGAGATCTACCAAACAAGATCGATATTTTTACATGAAATTATGTAACGAAAAGGTTTTTTGAAGTGGACAATTCACTATATAAACTATGTGAATCGTTTCAGATATAAAAAAAAAAAAAACTACTCCCTCCATCCATTTTAAGCGATCCCTAGCTATCTGAATACGTGAAATTTTAAACTCCTAAAAAACACATTTCTTTATATAATTTTTAAATTTTTTTATACCAAATTAAAGTTCTCATTGAGTACCTTAATTTGGTGAAAAAAAAATTTAAAATTACATAATCGTTGTTCCGCACATATTTGAATTTGGTTGAGAAGGATGGAATGGATGTGATAAAATATTAGGTCTTGGGAAAATTGAAGAGACCATAGCTTGTTGGACTACAACACCTAAAAGGAAGGAGAAACAGATGGGCCTCTATTGACACGGACTAAGTATTAGAGATTTAGGTACTGTTTCGTTGATTAAAAAAAAAAAAGAAAAAGAAAAAAGCAATGCATACATACACTTGAGAATGCATCTGAGCCGTTAATTTCAAATTCTGGGTAAGGTTTATGGCTGGTGCTTAGCATTCTTGAAAAAAAGCAGCAATGCCTACATACACACAGAAAACTTACCCAGAAACTTATCTAGAATTTGAAATCAATAGCTCCAATTCACTTGAAACACATTTTTTTGAAAAAAAAAAAAAGCAATGCTACGTACACACAGAAAATTTACCTAAAAACTTGCTCAGAATTTGAAATCAATGTCTCCAATTCACTTTAAACACACCACAATGGAGACATTGAAAATATTGGTCGTGTTCATTTCAGTTTTATTTTTTGAGTGTAAACAATTCATGGAAATTGGAAAGCATCTTTTAGGTCGTCTCAATTGTGGGTTCTTTTTAGAAACCTTTCACGAAAATTGTTCTATGTTTTCCCAGAAAACGAGAACAAAAATCGAAAAAAGATGCCAAAAAGTTCACAGTCGTCAATTATCAACTGAGCCAATGCATAAGGCAACGCTGAATTCATCCCGGCTGCTCTCTCATTTGGTAAAGATGTATTGTATTTGCATGCTGTTTTGTATTGGCATTTTGTGAGTTGTTTTTCCGTTTGATTCATCTGAAGACATCTTTGGGTTTTTTTTTTTAAAGAAAAAATTGTAAGGCAAGCCTCATCTCTTCATTGTTTGATGAAATGCTTGAGAGAGTTGTGTCACAGACTGACAGACTTCTTCTACAAGACTGCAGTCTCAATTATTTGTATATGGATATGTTATGTATTTCGATGATATAGGCTTTATTCTCTGGTTTGCTCAATTGTTAGTGTCATGTCGTGTGGATTGTAGATCTGCATATGAGAATTTAGTTTACTGTGAGACATTCCAGGGGAAGGAGTCTGGTTGGAGGGGTTGCAAATTATGTGGAAAGGTAACTTGAAAAGGCCAAATTGTCCTTATATTGTCCAGACTCAAGACACTATTTCTGCTATCTTAATCTACTTGATTTTTTGTATCGCAGCGTATCCACTGTGGATGCATTACTTCCAAGTATTTGCACGAGTATATGGACTTTGGGGGTGTAAGATGCATAAGTTGTGAATAGAGTTTGGAGACGAGCTCGATAAGACCAATTCAGGTTAGTCGGTTCGTACTAAACTTTCTCTAAAAGATAATGTTTTATCTGCATTAAATGATGTTCTGTAGGTTTTATGAGCATCGGCCTTTGTAATAGCTGATGTATTTGTGAAGAAGCATTTTAGTGTGAAGTATATTTTACTGCAAAATGCCAAAAGCTGGTTAGTAATTTGGACGATAATTTATTAGCTTGATTACCATGTCTTCCATTCCAAAGGGAAAAGTATGCATACATGTCTTGCTTACCTCACTAATTATGCGAAGACCAAACAAACTCATAAACAGAAAGAAGCGACAGGGAAGCGAAGCTGTTCGAACATAAGTAAGATAAGTATTTAGTAGCACAATAAGACAAAAGGTTTAGCGAGGATAATTCATCCCATCCAAGTCAAACCATATGAATTAATTTCTATTAGTTATGTATTTGACAATCTCGGCTTTGATATTGATGTATTTCCTGGATTTTGGCATTTGTTTAGGGTTTGTTGTGATTATGCTTTGTGGATCCTCATCGATTTGTCTTCTGGTTGTTTCCCTGTTTGTTACAATTTTTACTTTCAGAGCTAGGCGGCCCTCAATGTTGGAAGGAATTATTATTATTAATTAGTTTTGGGAATTTCTGATAGGCCCAGTTCTCATTTGCTGGACTACTGATGAGTTATTAATACTAAGATGATTGGCGTTATTAGTGCCGTGTTCCTATATTATATTCGACAGTTTTTTTACCCTCATGAGATTGACTTCCGTGTGCTCAGATAGAGAAGAAATCTCTTTAATGCAATTGTGGAATTATGAGTCAGTGGATAAGCAAGTAATTTTGGAATTCCTAGGCTCTCCTGACTATTATTACGCACAAAATTTGGACATACAACAACAACAACAACAATATAGATTTTGGACATAATATAGATTTTGCACAGTGGGTAGGTAAATTGTTTAGTTCATTTTTCTCTGTCTGGGCCTTCATATTTTGGAATCAAGAGGGAAGGATTCTGTCATTCATTAATTTACAGCCTTTTTTATGGCTTGATGTTGTAGATGTATTGTTTGAATTTTCTCATTTTAGAATGCTTGGTCTTTTTTTTGTGCTTTGTCGCTTATATATATTTTTCAGTGGATTATGTTCTGTGTTTGCTTACCTCTTCATCCAGCATATTCTTTTTCTGCTTAGCCTTTTGTCCCACCAAGGTTTACATGGTCTATTGTGAGGAAATGTGTATTTGCTCTTATGATATAGAATTTATGAATGCAATGGCTGTGTTTAGTTAGATAGTTTAATTTAGTTTTGATGATGCCATAATGTGTAATGAGTGGAGAGAGATAGAGAGAGAAATGAGGGAAATGATGATGTCATCAAAACTAAAACTAAAACTAAACTGGGAAACGAACTGGGCCAGTAGAATTGTGATTCCTGGTCCTTCTGATAAACTGGGTTCTTGCTGCCGAGTCAATTGATAAAGGAACTAATAATCACCTGTGCTTAAGGTGATGAGTTAGTTCACAGGTGGGACTACAGCAGGGACTTAATTTGTTGGCTGAATCACCTGGTTTCTAGCTCGTTTGTATGCTGGAGTAGTGGAGGTCAGCTTAGTATGGCCTTTGTAGTCAATTGCCTGTAAATCCATATTACTTTGTTGTATGTGGCTTGAAATTGAGCTGTTGTATGCAGGAGTGAATCAATGTTGGTTTTTACATCATATTGGACCTTGCGGGTGTAGCTGCTATTGTCTTGAGTCAGTTACCAGTTATCTCAGAATTGTTAATTGATTAGATTTTTATTGCGTGAACGCAAAAGCAATTACGTATTCAGCTGGAACTAGTAGGGCTGCAAATGAGCCGAGCCGCTCACGAACAGCTTGAGGCTCGGCTCGATTTGAGCTCGTTCAAGCTCGACTCAAGTGCTAAACAAACGAGCTCGAGCTAAGATTATTGACTCGTTAAATAAACGAGCCAAGCTCGAGCTACTCAATGCTCAGCTCGTGTGGGCTCGCGAGCCCATACATACATACACGTTCAGCATATGTACATGCATTGTAGTCTGCCAAGTGGCAGCCTCCACGTACATGCGCTAGGAGAAGGAGAGGAGTGGTGTATTTATAGCAAAGGATGGGTTGCTGAGAAGGTAAATAGGCGATGTGGGATTGTGAAAGGATGAAGTAAATGCAAAAGAAAGGGTTCCAACTTCCCTCTACTGCCTTTGTAGTTGTCCCACATCGGAAGTTTAAGTCATTTTTTTCCTGAGAACAGCCTATAAGTAGAGGACTTACACGCTGCACCCGTTGCACATGGGCTGGCGATGAAATACTCGAGCTCCTACGAGCCGAGCTCAAGCCATGAAAATTAGTGGCGAGCCGAGCTCGAGCCCAATTTCTACAGCTCGATTCGAGTTCGAGCCGAGCCCGAGCTGGCATATTTTTGGTCAAGCCGAGCCTGAACAATCCAAAGCTCGGTTCGGCTCGGCTCGTTTGCAGCCCTAGCTGGAAGTAAATATGCATGACAAAATTTCAGGTATTAGGTAATAATTTTTGGAGCATGTTTTTAGAACTTTGCTGTGACTCGATATTTGCAGTCTATTTTCAAACCTTTCCTATATGCTCGTTTGATTAGCAAGATTGATGGGTATTCATGTTTCGAGTCTGTTTTTTGAACCTTGCTTAGGCTAATGGCTGGCTCTGTGCTTGTTTAATCTGGGCTCGCCTTTTGATTTGGCCAAAATCTTTGTATAGAAAGATATATTGGCTCCGATTGCTAGCTTCCAGAATTAGCTCATTCATGGTTCTTAACCATTTTTCTATGCGTTCGGAAACCGTGGGCTAGAGGGTTAAAATGTGCGGTTGAAATCCTTCAAATACGTGCAAATTGCATAGTTTAAAAGTTCTGCATTACAGTATTAGTTTCCATACTCAGTTAGATGTTAAGCAGTATATATAATGCAACGGCTAGCATGGTGCTACCCTTCTTTTACAAGCTATAGCATTTAACCAGTGGCAAAAAACATGGGGTACTCATGGCTGGCAAAAAACATGCCTCAAGTGTCAAGCATGAACTGGTATAAAATTACACCAATTTTTTCGTGTCAATGAGATCTTTGTGAAGTGGCATCTTTGTTACTAGTGTGCTTCCTGAGACTTGCAGTAGAAATGCTTAAGGTAATCAAAAGTCAATTCCAAATTCGAAACATAAAGGCGAATACAGTTGCATAGTGTTGTGACTTTGTGCAAAATAAATGTGAACGGTGCATCTACATGCAACATTTACTTGGTGTATTTTTTGTAGTTATGATTCATAGGGCGAAAAAAGAATACAAAATAGGGCGACAAACACTAATCCTGAGGGAGTTTTAAAAATTCACCAATTCATGTGATAACAGTTGAAAGTAGCATTCGTTAGAAATCCTGTCCCATAGTTCTTCTTTGAAACGTTAATCCATACCAACATTCAAAAGCCCCATAACATAAGGATGACAGCACTTTGAGAAATGAGTTGGTCCCTTCTTACAATCTATTTTCCGCGAAACCTTTATTTCATTCGTCTTTCCCAAGAGAGCAGACACCTGCGACTACAACTAATCTTAGTTGCAGGAAACGCCTCACTTGGCGACGCTCCTCCCCGAGAAACACGATTCAGGAAACGCCTCACTTGGCGACGCTCCTCCCCGAGAAACGCGATTCCGTGTTTCTCGCTTGGAAATGCCATGGAAACGCGTACCCATGAGACGGGATTGCGCTCCAAAGGAAGATGGGAACGACGAAGAAGAAGAGGACGAGGACGAGGACGAGATTCTAAAGAAGGAGAAGATAGAAGAGGACGAGGAAGAGGACAAGGACGAGGACGAGGACGAGATTCGAACATACCTTGATGGAGAAGATAGACGCGATCGAAGAAGAAGAAGAAGAAGCGGTCTGCAGTCGACTCAGATAGCAGAGAGGAAGATGCTTTTTAGCTCTCCATTGAAGGCAAGTTTCTATGTGCATAGTGTTGTGGATTGGAGTAGTAAATAAAAGATAAACACACGTTCTGTTCTGCCCGTTGGTTAATATTCTTTTGTTTGGTATCGGAATTAATATACAACTAGAACGTGTGTTGAACACAACTACACATCCAACACCTATTCCACAAGGTGTACTTGCTATTCAAATGACAATTATGAAAGTAAAGTTAATATTTATTAAAAACAGCTTTTAACTAAAGCACTAACCACCTTGCGATAAATATACTCATGTCAATAAACCAATACCATTTCATAAACGCAGTCTCAGGTTAATTGGTAGCCAATGGGTGGCAACAAACAATGCGGAGGAGCACGTAGAGACCCACCTAGTTGATGTCAAATGAACACCCTGACTATCTATCCAAGAAGTGGCAAGCCCAATTGACAAAGCCCAAAGACGAAAGATATTATTGAAGGAGATATGAATATCTAGTTTTTTGAAACTCTAGAATACCAAGCTCTAGAAACTCTGGAATATCCTTGTGAAATATCTAGAGATTTTTGTGAGAATTAGTCACATGTGATTCTAGAATTTACCTCAGTGTTTATCTTTGCGAAAATATCTTTGGACTGGAGCTCTCCATGGAGTAGTATAAATAGGGATGAGTTCTAGTCATTCTATACCAAGCCAAATAAAAGTTTGATTTCAAGTGTAATACAAATGCTCTCATTCCCCACATTTATCTCTAGTATTCTCCCTCTTCCAAAAATCTTGTCCAACTAAACATTAAAAACTCCTAATCTTCCGACAAATGATTCTTCAGATACGTGATGCGTATCCCAATACAATTTATACAATGAAAAAAACGATACACGATACGTATTCCGATTTGAAAACACTGATTGTAAGCTCTTGGATTATTAATTAAATTGGTAAGAAATTCGTTGTCTAGGAATGTTCTCGATCCAAGCCCTTCTAAGTTTCAGTGCTTTGGGCGGGAAATTCAGTTAACGAACACAACAGGCTATAAGAGGGGGAGAGGGGGTGGGGGAAGGAGAGTCTGGGTTACAATTCGCCAACCAAATTCTCCCTTCATTTCAGCTCAAAAAAATTCTCCTCCGTTTCAAAATCCAACTTCGTCATATCTCAAAATGGTGAGGCGGTCGAACACCCCACGCTCCTTGACAACTCTCTCTAGGTTTATGATGATGCTGAAGACTCTGTCAACGGAGACGACTCTGACTCCATGTGAAAGGGAAGATCTGATCAAGGAATTTAAGGGGCAGAGAGAGTTCCTATTAGACTGCCCCACCATTGTGGTGCGATCTGAGACTGACGTTAATTTTCTGAGTGTCGAGCTGAAGATTTCCAACAAAGAGTTGTCTGTGCATAAAACCTTCCGTGAGCGGGAAATCGTGCAGGCTAAAGCCGTGGAACTCGGCTACAACTTGGTTAACCGCTGCTGAACTGAATCACGTTTTTCTTCTACATGTGGAGTTTTTCGTTTGTGTTCTTCTGTTATGTGTTCTTCTATTCTGTGTTCTTCTGTTCTTGTAATTTCATTTCAATGAGGAGTGTTCGGTTCGTGTTTTTTTGTTCTTTTAATTTAATTTCAATGGCGTTCAATGATATGTTCATTTTTCTCCGTTTCAATGTTGAGTTGTTACTCTATTTTTTGTTACTCTGTTTTGTGTCCATGGAACAAAAGAACACAAAAATTGAACACTCTACTGTGAGAACTCTACATCTCGAATGAAAAACTCCACATGTAGATGAAAAACGTGATTCAGTTCGGCGGCGGTTAACCAAGGTATAGCAGAGTTCCATGGCTTTATTCTGCATGATTTCCTGCTCACAGAAGGTTTTATGCACAGACAACTCTTTGTTGGAAATCTTCAGCTCGACACTCAGAAAATTAACGTCAGTCTCAGATCGCACCACAATGGTGGGGCAGTCTAATAGGAACTCTCTCTGCCCCTTAAATTCCTTGATCAGATCTTCCCTTTCACATGGAGTCAGAGTCGTCTCCGTTGACAGAGTCTTCAGCATCATCATAAACCTAGAGAGAGTTGTCAAGGAGCGTGAGGTGTTCGACCGCCTCACCATTTTGAGATATGACGAAGTTGGATTTTGAAACGGAGGAGAATTTTTTTGACCTTAAACGAAGGGAGAATTTGATTGGCGAATTGTAACCCAGACTCTCCTTCCCCCACCCCCTCTCCCCCTCTTATAGCCTGTTGTGTTCCCACAATGGCGGGGCAGTCTAATAGGAACTCGTGGGGCTTCGATTATTGTTGTGTCATTCGTTGTGTTCATGGAACTGCCCCGATATATATATACCCGATCCAGTCAAGGATCTCGAACTTGGGACTCATAGTTCCGGATCAAATTTTCACTATCCGAACCGTCCAATGTGTTTAAAACGTTTTTTTAAGGGTCCCCGCGAGAAATCATTAAAAAAAAATCCCGGGAAGGGCTTGATCAGAGCAGTTTTTCACAAAAACTGTATATGTACAGTTTTTGTGAAAAACTGCTCTGATCAAGCCCTTCCCGGTCGTTTTTTTTTAATGATTTCTAGCGGGGACCATTAAAAACACGTTTTAAACACATTGGACGGTTCGGATTATGCAAAAACAATTTTTAAAACCTCAAAAACATCATTTTTCCTTCAATCCAGGATCCTTGACTGGATCACCGGTGTATAAAACGTGTTTTAAGGGTCGAATCTCGACGATCCCAACCGCTCAATGTGTTTAAACATGTTTTTAAGGGTCACTGCGAGGAGTCACCAAAAACAAATACTCGGAAGGGCTTCATTTGAGTTTTTTTTTGATAAATTGTATGTGTATGGTTATTATGAAAAACTTCTCGGATGAAGCCATTTTTGGTATTTTTTTTTGGGTGATTCCTCGCGTTGGCCTTGGAAAACATGTTTTAAACACATTGAGCGGTTCAGACTGTCAAAATTTGGTCTGGAAAATAAAAAGGGGGATGGTCCTCACGGAGGAGATCCGTGACACAGATATGCATAAATACGTGTATTCGAGAGTCGAATGGTTCTCTTTGTGTGTTTTCTCCGATTAGTTCCAAATTTCCATCTCCCGTTGTCGTGTCTTCTTGAAATAAACTTGGATCTGAGTGACTCAGGTATATCACTTTGTCTGGAGCTTTTTTATTCTTGTGGTTACAAATTTGATTTGGTTTGTAATTCGAAAGTTGTTTCTTAAGTGGGTGGGAATATGGATTGCTATAGAGGCATTGGGAATGTTTGCAAGTTCATATACGATTCTTCAAATATATGTCCCATGAAGATTCAGTTTATAGGAAAGAAGGTTGCTTATGTCCTAGGCTAGGGTCTTGGAGTTATAGGCTGGGTTATAACTTGCATCGGAGGACGGTTAGACGAGCATTTGGCAGGTCACAAGAATATGTTACCATTAAGGGAGCGTATGAGGACCCCTTGTATGTTCCTATAGTTTTTTGAAGAAAGGTTTTTTTTGGTGGGGTGGGGGGACCTAATATTCTCCTTCTTTGTCCTCACGCAACCGCTAAATCAACTCATAGCATATCGACATTACATATTACAACTTCTGCCTTTTGAAATTCTAGAAAACCTTTAATGAGACTGATTTTTTGCTTTATATACACATGATCTTTTTTCATGGCACACTTTAGAGCCTGTTGAATTTGTTTGTAAATGCCTATCAAATGGCTAACAACTGAGCATGCAATTTTCAGTGAGACTGGACAGTTTGCTCCTCAAAGTGAAATCTGCTAGCCTTAGATAGTAAAGAAACGATGAAATATCAAATTCTTGGGGTGTTCTCCCAGTAGTTTGCAGATATCATACAGAGAGAACTACATACCGAGTGCAGTTCTTTAATTCTTCAAAAAATAAAGTATATACTTATGGTACTTGCTGCTACTTCAGGTCAGGTTTTCATCGATGTGGTTGGAAGCCCACATTATGTTGCCCCTGAAGTCCTTTTGAAGCATTATGGGCTGGAAGCAAACGTCTAGACAGCATGTGTCATACTCTACATACTGCAAAGTGATGTGCTGCCCTTTTAGGCAGGTATGTCTTCTTTGTTATTCTAGATCAGTTACAAGAGCATTAATGACGTCCCATTTGTCTTGGCAATTTGATGATGTTTTATTCTATTTTCAAATCAGAAACACAGAAAAGGATATTTGATGCAGTCTTGAAGGGACATATTGACTTCGATTCAGATTGCTAAGGATCTTATTCGGAAGATGACGTGCTCTCGGTCTTCGGAGTGGTTGACTTCTCATGCAGTATTGTGTATGTTAGCTTTAGTCTTATTTGTCCTAGGCTGTTATTTTACCCTCTCTAAAGTACTTTAAAGTTGGACATCCTCATGCCCTCATGGTGACTGGTCTCTGCATATTGGGTATGAAGTTCATTTGGAAACTTCCACCAATGGCTGGTGTTTGTATAAGAATCAAGGGGTCAACTGTTATATGAACTGTACATTTCTATCAATATACTAATTGACCTGTAGATTTTGTAAAATATGAGATAAGATACGATTACACAATTCGAATCAGTAAAATGTAGTAATAAAATGCTGGAGGGGACAACGCATATACATGTGAAAAGATGGCTGCTAAGAGTGTACTTGTGACAGAAATTCACTAGCCTCGACAAAGGAAGTCCAATAACCAACTTTCCAACTATACATAGTGGACCCTTGCATGGAAAATTCAAGTGTACCAAATTAAAAAATCTATAAGTTAAGAGACCATATAGCGCGCACCCTCAAGTTACCAAATGCATAGGTTTTATAGTGTACACATGAGTAGCGTTTATTGAATCCTATGCATATGGACATGTTCTGACCAGACCCAAAACAGAAAATCCAATTCATTAGTAACTGAATCGAGATTCACAGACAAAAATTGCTTACCATTCTGGTGAAACATAATGCATTTGTTTGTAGCGATTCTTGTCTACATACTAGAATACTCTAGGGAAAGTGCGAGTATGACACTATGCTCGTCATCAGGGGGTTTTCAACCCCGTCCAACCCCATTTTTATTATAACAAAATCGTCAGAGAACTAACCACTATTTCATAGCTGCCAACATAATAAGTTTATTGCAAAATCAAATCATTATGTCCTAGAGACTTCTCCACAAGATCCAATAGGGCTGATTTGGTGTTTTCACATGTTCCTTGGTATGATTAATCCATTGCTCGATATCATATCTGCTCCGGCAAGAGTATTGTTTTTGACTGCCCGATTGTTCTCCACTCAATGCTAGTCTATTAGAACTTGTGATTTGTCTTGTACTTTGCAACTCATTGAGGGAAATTCCCTTCACCAGCATACTTTGAAGTTCTCTCAAAGCCTCACCGTGATCTTGCTGCATAAGGAAAACAGTAATGAAAACCAGTAATATGATGTTGTGATGTTGGATTGTGATAGTAATTTAATGAATCAGATTCTTTTGGCTGTTTGTGATAGTAATTTAACGCATACTGCACGTGTTGATGTTGTATGTAGCTTTTGGTTCTGAAGTAGTTTGTATGATTTATAATTAACGTAGATTTTTAATGTCCGTTAAGGTACATTGACATGGCGGAGTCCCTATATCAAAAGCGTGCTTTGGAAGCTTTCCAGTTGGATCCTGCACATTGGGGAGGTAAATGGACTACACAATTTTTTCCTGCAAAAGGGTAGCTTTATGTATTTCACTGGTGGCATTGTAATCTTCCCTTTGGTCATCTGGGGCCTTCCTTTTGTTATTGTATCGTTATTTGAGCTCCCTCTATGAAGGAGATCTTGCATGAACATAGAGATAATTCTTAGTAAGTTAGCGTTGATTCAAAGATATTGGTAATATCTGGGGTGACTTTCTTGAAGTGGACAAGAACACTCTGAAAGGAGATTCATACAAAAAGGGCAGAATCGTGATTTCAACTGACCATTCCCAAAAGATAGAAGGGAATGTTGAACTAGTTGAAGATGGAGCGAGATACACAGTTAGAATAGAGGAGGAGAGTTCATTCAGGAAGATAGAGTCAAGTAGTTTTCTTACGGAGAACGATTCAATGAGTGTTCATGAAGACAAGCTTTCACAGGTTCCTAAGGAGGCCATGTCGTTAGAAAATGGAACGGAAAATGATCCTATTGACAGTAGCTTAAAGTCCACTCAAGGTTTGGATTCGTTTGTGGAGGACTCTATGGGCCTTCAATCTCTTTTTCGTGAGGCCCATGATGTTGAGCTAGTGGAGAAGTCGAGAAGTCATGTGAACCTTTTAGATGTCAATCCGGATGACTCATTTTCGAGAGCTAAGGAGGTTTTAGGGGGTGCTGATTTTAATGACAGGGATCTTATCTTGAACGAACCTCTTATTAAATATATGGAGCACATGCACCATAAGTGATACAAATCAAAGCAAAGAGAAACAAGACGGGGGGAGAGAGAGAGAGAGAGAGAGAGAGAGAGAGAGAGAGAGAGAGAGAGAGAGAGAGAGAGAGAGCCGTACTACCCAAAGCGACTACATTGCATATATCAGATGTCTCAATTACAATGATAGAGCAAAGCTTAAATAGACAAAACCTAAGAAACCCTAATAATACAAAAAGACTAAACTACCCTAACATAAAAGATAAATAACAATTTAACGGAAACCCTAACAATGAAACCCTAATTAATGCTAACCCTAAATTTATACTTCACACCCCCCCTCAAACTCATGATGCGAAGTCGGAGAGCATCGTGAGTTTGCCAAGACAGTAACGAAGCCAAACAGTGCAATGCCAATGCCGATGCCGATGCCGATATTGATGCCGATCTGCGCTGAACCATTGCTAATACCAATGCCGAAGAATGCAAACAGAGAGACCGATAGAGAGAGAGAGAGAGAGAGGAGAGATGCTGATGGAGATTTGGTGAGGGTCGCCGGAGGCCAACGGAGCACCGGTGAAGGTGTCGAAGTGTAGGCGGAACTCCGGCAAGGATGCTGGAGTACAGAGAAGTGCCCAAACATGCTGTGCTGTGCAGATCTGAAGATTACACCACCAAACAAGGCAGTTTGGAGGCTAACAGAGTTCCGGCGATGGTCGCCGGAGGTCGGAGGCTGCTGCTACTGATGTTCAACGAGAGAGAGAGGTGTTGTTGTGTTGAACCACAGAGAGAGAGAGAGAGAGAGAGGTCTGATGCTGCTGCTGCTGTGACTGATGTTGTTGCCGACATGAAAGAGGAACCCATAAGGAGAAAAATCAACGGGGAAAGAGGTGAGGGAGATGACCGATGCAGCCTTTTCCGATGAACAGTACTGTATGAACAGTGCTACAGTGCTGTGAACAGTGCTACAGTGCCACTGTTATTGAGGAAGAGAGAGACTGTTGTATGAGAGGAAGAGAGCGTGGTGTGACGGATGTTGCTGTGCTACTGATGTTGCTGCCATTGACGGAGAAGACAGAGAGAGGGGCTAATGCAGAAACAGAGGGGGAAGAACTGATACAGGATCAAACGTGCTCTGATACCATGATACAAATCAAGGCAAAGAGAAACAAGACGGGGGGAGAGAGAGAGAGAGAGAGAGAGAGAGAGAGAGAGAGAGAGAGAGAGAGAGAGAGCCATACTACCCAAAGCGACTACATTGCATATATCAGATATCTCAATTACAATGATAGAGCAAAGCTTAAATAGACAAAACCTAAGAAACCCTAATAATACAAAAAGACTAAACTACCCGAACATAAAAGATAAATAACAATTTAACGGAAACCCTAACAACGAAACCCTAATTAATGCTAACCCTAAATTTATACTTCACAATAAGAAGGCACACAAGGCCAAGAAAGCTAATCGTGGGAAAACTTTTTGGAGCAAAAATCCATTGAAAACAGCGAAGTGTTCTAGGACGGTTAGCCGGGACAGTTTAAGGAACGTTATAAGGATGGGATCGGAAAAAGGCAGTCTCGATGGACCCACTCTTTCGAATCAAGAGGAGGTTAGTAGCGACATTCATAAGAGGAATTCGATTTTAGTCAAGGAAGCCTGGGAGAACATGAAGATGGGTGTTCAATTTGGTGTAAAATTTCATGAAAGGGAGAGCTTTAATATTAAGAAGCTTTAGAATTGAAGGGAGTCGAAATTTCAGAACAAGAAATTAAAGCAGAAATTAAAGCTCTTGACATATTGGAGGGAGATGCCTCTATTTCAATGGAGTTCTTCTCTGCCTCTTGTCTGTTGGTGGGAGTTCTTCTGGCTTGGAAGTTGGAGTCTTCGTCGTTTGGGTTTTTTTTTTTTGCTTCACTGGTTAATTTCGATGCTTCTGGCTTCGCTTTCTCTTGGTTGGCTTAGGGAAAGGAGGCTCTTAGGTTGCATCATTATATTGCTGTAGTTTTGGGGGTGTCTCAGGAGAGTTTTTTTTTTTTTTTTTTTTGTAGTTTTTGGTTCAAGTTCTGGTTGGTATCTTACCACCTTTCTTGTTTTTTGTTACTTCCCTCTGGGCCCTTGGCGTTTTCAGTTTCGGGTTCCTTTAATCTTTGTAATTCGTTTTCAAAGATTAATAAATTCTTTGCTTAGCAAAAAGTTAGTGTTGACAAAGAAGAACAGCCAGTTAAAAGACAGCGAATCTTTTTATTATTTTATGACTTCCACTTATCGATCCCGGCCCAGAAAAGTGACCGACCATTTGTGCTAGGGAACCTGGTGATCTCTATTTTGGGCAAACCTAAGATCATCATGCCGAGCAACGGAGAGCCGACGATTTCCGACAAGTCTTTCTTCATTTTTAGAGCAGAACTACAGGTATGAAATGAAGAGTGTTTCTTACGATTATGCCCATTTTTAGAGCAGAACTACAGGTATGGAATGAAAAGTGTTTCTTCCGATTACGCCCAATAGCCCACTTGAGCAATTTGCCATTCTCCCATTGATTCCTATGTCACAGTAGCAATATATGGACCTGAGGGAAGGAGACCCTGGAAACCATTTCTATGGCATTCTGATCAAGCTGGAAAAGCCCTTTCTATTAGTAAAGCGCTAACGAGCAAGAGAGGGCCCTATCTATAGATTGGGCGTTAGCACTGTGTATTTTATAGAGGGTGGTATTTGGAATTGTATGGATTAGACTGAGAGTGACCAGACCATATGTATGGTTCCATGAGGCTTTTAACTTTTTGTCTGCCTTCTTAATGTATTCACTGATTAACAATAGACTTTCTTGGTTATCATCGGTTGCTATAGTATAGTAACAATGCAAAGGATGATTTGTTAATGCTGTCTTAAGCTAGGCAGTAAATGTTTATTAAAATAGTGAAAATAAATGGATAGGGAGAGGATCCTCTCCTGTTCCTTAAAAGGACTGGATGGTCGGTAACCAAAATTCGAAAAATAAAACTACGGTTACCACATTTGGTGACCTTGTTTTGATTATCACGTGAGTTATCTTTAAGGCATTGGTCGAATGGGGCAACCCATGTGTCATATTTCTTATCAGTGCAAGAATGACCCTTTTCTCATTATTTATTCCTGCAAAATCTTAGGGTGATTCTATTAACAACCCCACATTTTCTCCATGTAACCCACAAAAAACTCCTTCATTTTCATTACTGTGTAAAGACCAAAATGCCCCCACCGCCATATGTAAACTTTTTCAACATATCGATGTTGAAACTTTTCACTTAACCAAAATTATGCAAGACAAAGTTCAGTAATAAATTGTCGACTTAAGTTACTTTTTTCATCATCATAATATCGAATTCTACGCATTACATCAACATTTACATTCCGAAAACGATACCTGAGAAATTCACATGTTTGATTTCACAAATTTCAACATTAAGAAGCTGAAAATATGGTTATATTTCGGCATGTTATTGTCGAAAACAATAATATTTTATCCACATGTATTTGGTTCGACATTCGAAAGTTCGAAAGTTGAATATAGACATAAATTTCGACATGAGGATGTCGAAAAAAGACAAGGTCCAATTTTTGAAAATTCAACCTTCAATATAAATCGACATGTGGTTGTCGAAAATGGATGTATATTTCGACATTCAAAGTATGAAAACTGGTCGCGATGGTTAAGGGTAGTTTGGGTAGTTGAGGTGTATTTTGTGGGTTGTATGGAGTGAATTGGTTTGAGGGAATTTTAGGTATGGGTTAGATGAAGAAAATGGGTTACATGGAGAAAATGAGGGGTTGTTAATAGAATCACCCAAATCTTATCTCCTGTTTTTCTGATATTGTCTTCTCTAACATCACTACAAGTCTACATTGCTATTTGTTGCAGTCAACGTACAGTCATTATCCAGATCTCCTTCTAACTTTCAAGTTTATACTGCACTATGGAAACCTCATGAGAGGATCATGGCACTTGACCTTCCTCATGGTGGACATCTTTCTCATGGATATCAGGTGCTTGTTTTTGTAGCTTTTATTTTTGAGCTAGAGTTTGTAGTTATGTCCCTGTCCTAGATATTAGAGGGAAGATCATAGTTTGTTTCCTTTTTGTCCTATGTTGGAAATGTCGTGTGCTAGCCTATAAATACAATCAAGTTGTAAAGACAATTGTTGGGTTATGCCATCTTCTATGGTTTTGGGCTGGTAGTGATCCAATACATGCACCACATGGGCTAGGTCTCTGTCAAATGTCAGATTTAGAGCATCTACAAATTGAGTTCTGCCCACTTTGGAAATATTCACATGATTGTCTTGCTGCTGTTCAAACAACATTGCTCCCTCCGTGTCTTATGTTGTAGTAATTAATGGTCTTTATCCCTTGGTTTTAGTAGCCCAATATCAACAGTTTCTTTTGAGTGCACAGTCCCATGAATTATGATTTATGACACATTAAGAGTACTCGAGCCAGAATTTTGAGATATTTCTTACCACATGTCTTGTGATTTGTTCTACCTTCCACCTGGGACTACAATTGTGTATATGAATGACTTCATGTCGGGACCTAGGACAGAATGAGGAATATTCAGTCGTAAGTCAAGAGTTGAGAACTAAAATGGAGTAGAGTTTTTATATTCAAGGTGAACTATAATTACACCTGCTATTTATATTGAAGTCAACCTGTCCATGTAGACGAGGTAATATCCAAGTAGGGCAAACTTTCAAGAAAAAAGACATAAACAACTCTCTGTTGCTCTTGCCCCTCCACCAGACGGAAAGCCTGTGACACTCTTGTAATCTTATTCACAGAGAGGGGAATACATGCATTCAGTATAATTTCTGTCTAATTTTATATTTTAACAGCTCATTGTGTAAGTAGGCTACAATTTTATGATCCTCTTTTGTGCCACCAAATACGTATTCAAAGATCGACCTTTGCCTGACATGTGGTCAATGGCCCAAATATTCTGGATAAACCTCCATACTGAAGACTTCATTTTAGTCCTATTCTTATTGCATCTTGTTGTATGTTATTTCCTACTATATGTTTAGTCTAGTGAGTTGGAAAGGTAAAACTTTGGAAGTGTTTAGGTTGCAATTGAAACCAATGTGGTTTGGAGTTTGAAGTGCTCTGATTGCACATGGGACATAATTCTTGCAGTTACTGTGGCAACGGTCAAAGTTAAAACTGGCCACCTGGAGTAACTTGTGTAATTTTCATGCTCTTTTGCAGACTGACACAAAAAAGATTTCTGCTGTCTCAATATTCTTTGAGACGATGCCGTACAAATTAGATGAGAGCACTGGTTATATTGACTATGATCAGGTAATTTCTTTTTCTTGTGGCGTGAAGTTTTTCCTTTCTTTAATGTGGTTGGCAGTCATCCCTCAGAAGTGATACAATAGTGTGATCTTAGTATTCTAGCCATTTTGTCCATTTAACTTCTACAAGTGTATTAATTTGAGAACATTCTATCTGGTATAAGCCGCAAAAAGCTTCTCCTTTGGGTTCGTCATCAAAGCCATGTAGACCTGCATATGTTTGCTTTTGCTACTAGGTGGTGTTTGTATTTGGGTGTGGTCTCTCTCTCTCTCTCTCACACACACACACACAGACGCGCGCGCGCGCACACAAACACACACAGAGATACAGACAGACCGAGGTGCTGTTTTGATTTTGTGTTTGTACGTCATGACAATATTGGGATGCTAGAGTGGTAGTTTTACTCATAGAACACTCTATCCCAACACGGGACTTCCTTGGGGATGTTCACATGGAAGAAGACTAAAGTTTCTTGAAAAATGGGAATGTGAAATATCTCCCGTGTGAACATCTAATTTCAGTTGCAGTTGCACTAAGCATGATTCCAAGTCTGTTGAAATATTTTGGTCTTTTGATGACTTACAGACTAGATGCATTCCTAATCTTGAGTTTTTTAGTTAGGATATTTTTTTCTTTAGTCTCTTTATGGTCTTGTTTGAGTAAGTGCATGGACTGGATCTTGTTGTCTTTTTCTTTTGTTGGGTGGATAGGTTGGTGGGGAGGGGGAACTAATTTTGTTGTAATCATTTCTTTTCTGATTTCTTCTTTTGGTTTGCAAAATGAGTCCACTTTTACCATTGCAGTTGGAGAAAAGTGCCACACTCTTTAGGCCAAAACTAATTGTTGCTGGTGCGAGTGCTTATGCACGTCTCTATGATTATGCTCGTATCCGCAAGGTAAAATTCTTTGGTTTGACCGATGTTACTTTAACCTCACATTCGACTACATATTTCTTTATCTTCTTCTTCCCCCCTTGTTCTTGTGTTAAGTGAAAAGAAATCATGAGATCCATTTCCAGTTGATTGCAAGTTTGTGACAAGCAGAAAGCCGTCATGTTGGCGGACATGGCTGACATTAGTGGGTTGGCTGCGGCTGGCGTCATCCCTTCTCCCTTTGAATATGCAGATATTCTAACAACTAAAACACATAAGTCACTTCGCGGTCCACGTGGGGCGATAATTTTTTTTCAGAAAGGGGGTGAAAGAGAGAAACAAACAAGGGCAAGAAGTAAGTTATAGCTTTGCAACTCGTAAATTGAAGGAAAAACTCACTCATTTTGATTTATTGGTTATTCGGTTGCCATATTTTAAGTTAGTTTCTTTTGTTATTCCTTTCAATTGAATTGATTCATCAGGAACAAGGCTTCTCAATTTTGTTTTCCATTCGTAGGTGATGTATGATTATGAAGACAAAATCAATCAGGCAGTCTTTCCTGGACTTCAGGGCTGCCCCCACAATCACACTATTTCTGGTTTGGCCGTTGCTCTAAAGCAGGTTATAATTATTTCAATGTTTTGTTTGTCTTCTATGACAACTTATTAATGTTTTCATTGATCCTGTTGTTGCAATATGATTTTCTTCCAACTCTGCATCCACTTTGTGATTGTAGGCAATGACACCAGAGTACAAGGCCTATCAAGAGCAAGTTCTTAGTAATTGCTCAAAATTTACTGAGGTACTACTGATGGGCATCTCTTAACATTTAAATTTTGCCCCTCAAAGACTATTTTAAAAGAAAGTTCCAACTATTTAATTTCTCATTATGATGTTTTTTTTCCCTGGTATGTCCAGTTTTCTTTCCTAATTTAAATAAACGAAAGTCTTCTTATTGCAGAGTTTGATAGACATGGGCTATGACCTTGTCTCTGGTGGAACTGATAACCATTTGGTCTTGGTGAATTTAAAAAACAAGGTAAGAGGATAATTGCTTCTTTTTATTCTGCAACTACTGCTTCGTTTCTACACGCCTTCTGAGATAATCGTTTTACTTCTAACAATTGCAAGAGGTACTACCAATGACATTCGTTCCAACCAAATTTGATGACACTCACTGTGTGACAAGACTTTTACTAACTGTTCTTCTGTTTCTTCTAAGAAAATTTCCACCAAAATGATGGGTAATTTGCACAGGTTTTGTGATAGTTTCACCAACAAGTCATTGTGACATGTGATCCATGAGCTGTAGGTTTAGAAAAATAGTCATCTCAAATTGCTATACAATTGCATGCGAGAGGGTTAATTGCATGTTGGTTCATGTCGGGCTCAGAATGGTTTTAGCAAGAAGGTGAATAGTTGTTCATTTTGAGTTTTCTTTGTACAGGGTATCGATGGTTCAAGAGTTGAGAAGGGTTTAGAATTAGTCCATATTGCAGCCAATAAAAACACGGTTCCTGGGGATGTGTCGGCCATGGTGCCTGGCGGTATTCGAATGGGTAAAGACTGCTCCTTTGATTATTTACTAGTAATTGCCATTATTTTGTTGTGATGAACTCGTTTTATCTGGTGATTCAGGAACTCCTGCTCTCACATCCTGGGGATTCTGCGAGGAAGATTTTGTTGAAGTAGCTGAGTTCTTTGATGCTGCTGTGAAATTGGCCTTGAAGATAAAGGCTGATACCAAAGGTTTCTTACTGTAGTATATGCTAGTGTTCTGTTGTTTTCATAATCAGTTTTGCTTCTTTTCGTATTTAAACAAAAACAAAAACACATCATTTTTTAAATGTTAATCGATTTTGAGGACTCGAGACTTTAGAACCGACAGTTCCAAAAAATTTCAAGAAAACAAGTTTCAAAGAAAGCTTTTGAAGTATTCTGCAAAACTAACAGTAAACCATGACCAAACATGGTCTCTTTTGTTTCATCGGAAAATAAGAAAAAAAAAAGGTGTCAACTTGGGTTCGGGTTTTTGTATTTTTGCAGATATGTAAATTCCTGATTATAATCGATTGTATGCAATTTTTATTATCTTTTTGGAGCTACTTTTAGCAAACTGCAATTATATCCGGCATCCGCGTTAATTGTAATAACACAAAGGATTACGAATCCACAAGGTTGCTCGCTGAAACTTCATTGTTTCATTTTAATGCACACGGCACAATTAGAAGGCGATTTGAATATAGAAGGTAAGATTGTCGGATCCAGGGATCTTGTAGTGTGGTGCTACATTACAATCCTTAGTGCGGCACCCGAGCCATTAATCTGGTAATTAACGACTTAGAGGATTATACATTTTGAATTACATAGTGGCGTTACACATGGGGCATGACCCTTCAACATCCACCTTCCTTTTTTTTTCTCAAATTCATCCCAACCGATGAAACATCCAAACTAGTACATTTCAACTCAAAATGTTTGATCTTTCATGGAACCATAATATTCCAAAATTTCTTCCAGTAATGCCTTTGCACCCTACTCTCTATTACTGCACTCCCCCTTAGAGTGCATTTATAATAAGAAAGTGAAATGCAAAAAATATTTTTCTTTGGTTTATGCTGAAAACCGTTTGCATACCGGAGAAATCGACGAAGAGTGATGTGGCCAAGTTTTCCACTAAAATAATTTTTGCATTCCACTTTCTTGTTGAAGAGCTTAGGAAGGTGAACAAAAGTAGTTGACGGAGCAATCAAGGACGGATCTAGCAGTCAGCAAGACGTGAGAAGATAAAACAAAAAGGAAGAAAGAAGAGAAGAAAACAAAAGATCTGACCCTTGCCCTCTTCTGAACGGGCCCTAGCTGAGGAGGAGAGCGATCCTTGGTCTTTCTCTTATCCTGTGCAACAATGTGTATTTGAGAGGGAGAAAGATCTGTAGCTTTTTCTTTTGTCCCTGCCTTTGTCTTTTGTGGTGAGATGTTGTGGCGTGGGGAGGAGCATGTGCTCCGCGGGGCGGATTTTTCGAACGGGGATAGTATTAATCACATCCAAGGGAACCATGGTACCCTTAACCCAGCACGACTGAGGACCGCGCCAATCAGAATCTTTCCCTGGTTTAAAAGTCCGCAGGGTCAAATCTTTCTTCGAGATGGGGTCCGCGGAGGGCACCACCGCTGGGGTCTGGACGAAATCCATGAAGGATTGTAGATTTCTCGCCCAATATACCCTATTTTCTGGGGGTAAAGGCCGCTTTGCGCGCAGAGCTGGGGATGATTCTATCTCCCCCATAGCTCGCCGTGAGCTCGTGATTGAATAGCTTCAGAAACCGATGGATTCCCGCGAAGAAGTCCTTGGGCGGGGAAGGAGGCTCGCGAGGGACACCTTGGTCATACCCAAATTGAAGCTAAAGCCTATCAGCTCTATAAAGCACCAAGAGGGGACCTTCGGCGGATGGGGTTGGAAGATAGCTGAGGGTGACCCATGTGAGGAAATGCAGCTTGTGGGTTCGGATGCTTTTACTCTGAAAATCCACAATAGTGTCTTCCAAAAAGACAGAGGGGCCTAGTGCGCCATCAACGATCTTCTCATAAGGGCGAGGGTTGAAGGAGGTTACTTCGTCGCACCAGTCCTCGAGCAGGTGACCAGGGGAGGTCTTGCTCCACCTCATAATCCTTGGCACCCTCTCGCTCGTTCGCAAGATGGGCATGCCTTTGCCGTCACGAATAATCTCACCTGCAGCATTCCTTTCCTCAACAGACTTCAGTGGAGGGAGATCGTGGGGAGAGGGGGCAGCTTTGGGAAAATACTCGTAAAAGAAAGCAAGGAGGAAGGGGATGTGAACCATGGAAGTAATCTCGTACCTCCCCATTGACCGCTCAAAATCTTGAACGGTGCGATCCAGCTGGCGGTAAAAGTGTCCTAAGAACATGGGACCTATAGGAAGCTTCTTCCCAGACGCGAGGATGGCCGTGAGAGGAATCATCTCGCGGCGGGGGCCTTCGTGCGGAAGGTCAGGAAAGAGGAAGAGGGACAAGAATTGAACTAGGAAGACCGCCAATGATAGTGGACCTCCATGGTAAGAACTCACCGTCATCGCGAGCTTCCCATCCACTTCGACAGGGGCAATGTCGCGGAACCAGTACCGCTGCCAGGAACCCCAGGTGGTCTTGTTGGCTTTTGGAGGAGCTCGGAGCTTCCCCACGTTATCATAGCGGGAACCATACTCGCCGGCAGATTTGAATTCATTCTCTATAAACCCAATCGCCGTTTCGACATCGGAGGGATATTTGGTGGGGTCATAGTGGAACTCACCACGAGTGGGAAGACCCATTAGAACCTCGGTGTCAAGAAGGGTTGGACTGACCTCCCCAAAAGGGAATATGAAGGTATGGCTGGTAGGGCTCCAGCGAGACATCGCGAAATCGAGATCGCGTTGAGGACGACTCGCAACGAGATACCGCGAGAGTTGCACGGTCTTCAACAAACCCACCTTGTCTAGGGTTACTCTATGTTCAAACTTGTCGAGGATGGTGGCCACCCAGTCGCCTCAATCCCTTGGGGGTTGAATACTGGCCCTGTACTGAACCTGAGAGAATGGGAAATCGCCCCTTTCGATCCTTAGCCTCACCAATGAAGATGGATCGACCATATCTGCCTCCGAGGCACTGAGCTCATCAAAGAACAACAGGCGCTGAGCATTGGGATTACCTCGAAGGGGAACGTAGTTCTGGATGTTAGCCCAAAAGATGTCGCCCTCCAACTTCAGATACGGAGCCCTTCTCCATTCACTAGCAGGAGGGAGTGATGTTTTTGCCAGGAGAGCCTTAGTATCGGGTTCGTGCCTTCTCGATCGAGCCATGATCAACGCAGAGAAGAGAAACTAGGGTTTCGTAGAAGGTCTGGAAAAGGAGTAGGGACAGAGATTTGCTTTCTTTCTAAAAACAGCACAAGAGAGTTTTGGAAGAAGTGAGAAGAGAAAACTCTATCCTCTCTTACAATGAGTATTTATAGGCCTAAATCCGCTGTCATCAACAGTAAACAAGCGGTTGAAACGGCACCAGCAGTCCAATCGGCCTGCAAAACTTCGAAACTCGGAATAGCCACCTTTTGGAGGGAAATGCTAAAACTACGGACTTCACTGGGATCGCACGCGCGCGATATAGCGCGTACAGTGCCACACGCCACGGAATCACGCCCGCACGAGGGGCATATGTAGGAAAGGTCAGCGCGTAAGGTGACGGGGCAGTTGACCAACCTATATAAACAAGACACGTGGCTCGAAAGGTCTCAATAAGACACGTCATTAGTCAAATAGCAAATGATGACTAGAAGAGAACCCCACCGCGAGGGTAACCGCCTCGAGGGAGGAACGTGACAGAATTACAGGTGTCCTGGATAAGGGAAGCAACCACTTAGAAGGAAGCTCACCCTCGCGAGGTCTTCAGCTAAGAGGGTTGACGCGACGGGGAAGAACTAACACTCGCGCGAACACGCGAACCAAGCTCGCGACGGTACCTGGCCAAAAGGCGGGGGTAGGGAAGTCGATACGAGCTCTAATTAGGTCTTGGCGCGAGCCAAAAGGCTCGCGACCATGACCAGCAGCACGGGAATAGGGGAGACACAAGTGGCTTGGTGGCTTTAAAGGATTTAAGGGTCGCGGCGAGGGAAATGATGCACTGGAATGACCTAATGGAAGCTTCCTAACGGCCAGTGACATCACCCACGTCGCCCAGATATACGGAGAGAACACGTGTCACCATGTTATTGGGGAAAAGTCTGCAGCCCCATGATTGGGTGCAGAGCCCTATAAATATGGGGCATTCATTCATAAATCCCGAGGAGGGACAGAGAGATTCGGATTCATCCTTAGAGCACGGAAATCCTAGAGAAAGAAAGTGACTCAGAGCCCTGGAATCAAGAACATTGTTCTTGCTAATGCTCGCGAGCTCATCTAATCTCTAGAACTGTGATTTGAGGACGATGATGATTCAAAGGGGAATGAAATGAACACTGCTGCCTTCTCTTTCTGTATATTTGGCTTAATTCTTTACCCCTTCACACACTCTCTTATTTCTCTGTTTAACTATTAGCTATTGCTAGCCTCTCCAAGTTAATTTGACTTGTCAAACAAAGAACCTATCCTACAAAAACATTCTCAATGTTTAGCTCTCACCATATACCTCCACGTCAACTGTTGTACTAATTTAGTTCGATAAAACTCAGTCCATCCATCTTTAACCCGATTTTGTAATTGACCCAAAATTATAAAACCACCTCCAAATAAGAAACAGTAGGAAGGATTTGCATGGTATAGTATTTTATGTTGTTAAGGTCGCAAGAACAATTGGCTAGAGAGAGAGAGAGAGAGAGAGATGGAGAGAATCATCTCGTTGGGAAATTTGAGACGTAAAAACTGATTCATCTGATGAGGATGAATGAGATAGAGGGGGTTGGGGTTGGGTCGTGGGGCAGAAACAGAGAACCGAAAAATGACTTACGAGAATTTCCTGGGTAAGTCATTAAGGAAAAGATTTTAAGGGAAAAATATTTTACTTGTATTTCGTACAATCAAACACCAAAAATTGAGCAAAATATTTTACAGGACAATATTTTACGGCCAAATAAACGGAGCCTTGGTGGAAAACTTCCAATTTCACCACAACCATTTGTGGGCCCGGCCGAATATTTATTATAGTAATCTGAATTATTCATCTTGTAGGGTCGTAGAGTGGTATATTTAGGGAAAAAAAATTAGATTGATCGGATATTGATAGGTATAAAAAAGTTGAATTTTGATTCATAAAACGGACAGTTTGATTCTAACTTTAAAGTTAAAAGTTTCTATAACCATCTATTTTATAAACTAAATTACTATATCTATCGATATCAGATTACGCTGATTTTTGCGTAGATATGCAACTCTGTGGGTCCTACAATACGAACAGTTCAGATTACTGAAATTAATTCACGATGTGGCCCACAATGGGTGGTGGAAATCTTAGACTTTCCACCTAAGGTACCTAAAGTGGAAAGAATTTAATCTCTTTTCAAATCCTTTTGCTTATTATGGATTCGACGACCCGTTTGGATGACTGATTTGTAATGAGGGGGGATTTTGTGATAAGGGCGAGTCCTATTTCTTAGAAGGGTGGCTTTGTATATATGAGGTTTTTGGATGGTTTTCTGAGAAGGGGAATTTGGAGGGTGGATATGATAGAATTAGAGGACAAATGACTGAAATGCCCTCAGTTTATTAATTTAATTGACAAAATAGATTAATTTCATTATAATTAGAATAAATACATAGTAATTAGACTAATACACAACAAAAACATAAATATATTTAAACTACATTAGATATTAAAATAATATTTCTCGGAAAAAAATTCGAAAGTGAATGTTACTCAACTCCACAACATACATATCATCACGTGTTATTACATTACCTAACCACGCATACATGTTTATAGCATTTTTTTTATTTACAAAATTTATTTTTTATAACATATTTCATACAAAATATATATTTTACATCGGTTTTTTTTTTAATAATACAGTAATACTCCAGTAGTAACTAGACCCCAAAAGAATTACTACCTTAAGAGTATGGCCCAATTAAAAAATAGATGGCCCAAGTACTAAAAGGCTAGAAGTAGCACTGAAGTAATAACACTAATTATATACTACAACAAACAAAACAGTCGCAGCAGAGCATGGTCTCCATTGGTGTCCCTCTCTCGATCTCGCCAATCCCCATCTCTGGATCAGCTCTCTCTTTCCATCGGTTGGCCAAGGGTGATTTTCCAGTGTTCGAATTTTCGCCGAAAAACACCATTGTTGGCCACAGGTGATTTTCCAGTCCTTCCTCTCTTTGAACATCAAAATCCAACTGTTTTTTCAGTCAATTTACGAAGGAGGAGGGTGGATTTGGAGGTGCAAAAGCTTATCAAAAGGCCCTGAATTTGGTAATGACAAGGGTAAAACTCCGCTTCACAAGTCCACCTCGTCTAAACAGTAATTGAATCTGGGGGAGGAAAAGGGTTGCAAAAGACCGGATTTGGAGTGAGACCGGGATTACATATATGGGCGCCTCACAAATCCACGCTCTTCTCCGGCATCCAAACAGGGCACAAGGGTTGATAAAGAGAAGAAGTCCAGCTGTGCCTTCAAAACTGGTCTGTAACAACTAAATCAGGTCAATCTAAAAAAGCCCAAGAAATAGGTACGTATAGAAAAGAAATAAGCTAACAACAACAATGGAAAGTGGACATAGGGCCAAGCATAGTCCACAGTGCCCTATAGGCAAATGCTTAATTCTCTTAATCAGGCCATAAAAAAATTACGTTCAATGAATAATAATATCGGGACATTACATCGATCAATCATGAATTGGGGGATGGTGCTGTCCCATCCGAGTTGTCCGTTCTCAGCTATCAACAGCCCAGATTTGTTCGGACCCAAACAGATCTGCACCGTTCATTACCAAACTGATATGGATCGTTGATTGCCGAGCACGGACGACTCAGATGGAGACAACATGCATGCATGCCCCAATCATACCCAATAACTCAAGCTAACGATAGACCTCGTCTGTGGGAGGGCTAAAAATCAATTCTTTCACTCCGACAAGATTTGACATATTGATGATTCCGGGATAGAGGGTACTCAAGAGTAGCCAATTAGTTCGAGAGTACGAATCAGTTCGAATGCTTAAATTTAGCATCGACTGAAGAATTCATCAACAGTGTTGCAAACTTACACACACACACAAGGTAAGTTGTTTGAGAGGTGTGTTCAACCAGAAGTATTCAAAATCCATTTTTGTATAAGAATCCATTTTTGTATAAGAAAGGTCTTAAGTTTGAGGTTTCTCTTTCTTTCTTTTCTTTTTGTAGGTAATTTCTTATTGAAACACGCCAAAAAAAAACCGAAGGCAAGGTGAAAGGGCATTACAGCTAGCTAAGCAAAAACACAGAAATGAACATTACAAAATGAACAGTACCAGGCACAATAGCCAATCTAGCTAAAGAAGGAAAGAAAAGAATACGAATATGATGATTAGATCACACATCTAATAATCACAGTTAGGAGAGGGAGGTTGACAATGGGGCGGTTTAGGGCCATTTTCACTCCCCTATTCTTTGATCTCTAAACATGTCACAAATCTCCTTTGGCCGTTAATGCATTAACTCATTTGTTAGGCTCGAGTATCTAGAGGAATGTAAAGGTAGTACAGAAAATATAATGCATTTTTTCAGAACAGAAAATTGGTCTAAAGGCCAAGTTTGGGGCTTTAAATAGTGTTTAGTCCAGCCTAACTTATTTTAATGCTTTCAATACATTGATAGGAAATATTTGATGACTCAAGGACAAAATTAGACAAAAATACCCTTAATGAACTCCACCACTCACGCGCACATGTGGAGGAATTTATGCGTACAAAACGAAAGGCGGTGCTGCAGATTACCCAATCCCGACTTGCCACTTGAGAGTGAAAGCGACAGCTCAGTATTGAAAGCAACGGGTGAGTACTGAAAGTGACGTGCCAGACTATGCCAGCCGTTGGTGCATTTCTTTCACCCCGACATGTGGACCCCATTTACTGTGACTGAAAGCGACGTATCCCCTTTCACTTGTTTTCCCGTCACACTCTCTCTCTGTCTCATGTGTGGGTTTTGGGTGGGTGGGTGGGACAAAATTAATTTCTCTCTCTTCAATTTTGGGGGTGGGTTCAATTTTGGGGTTCAATTTTAGAGGGTTTAGGCTCTTTGGGGTAGGGTATAATGGATTTAGGCATTTTGGGTTTAGGCACTTAGAGTGCACCTTCCATTATAGGGTTTTAGCTGTTTAGGCACTTTCATAGGGTACCCTAGTATTTTAGGCACTTTCATAGGGTACCCTAGGGTTTAGGTTTATGGTGCACTTTTCAATTATAGGGTTTTAGTGGTTTAGGCATTTTCATAGGGTACCCTACGGTTTTAGGTACTTTCATAGGGTACCCTAAGGATTTAGGCATTTTCATAAGGTACCATGGGGTTTAGGTTTAGGTACTTTCATTGGCTAGTGGGGGCATTTTTGGAATGTGTATGTGATTTGTCCTTTTGACATTAAAAAAAAAGTTGATGTCCTTGTTGAAGTAAAGACTGCTTTACTATGTCCTTCCCAAAAATGGACCCTTTTCAGAAATACTTGTACTGGACTAAAGTTCCCCAGCTCAAAATTTGAATGCGTAAAACAAAAAAAAAACAACTCCCAAACGTGGACCCTGACTCAGACTGAGGCGGGGAGGCTGCTGTGCGCCTCATGCACAGCAGCTGCTGTGCAGCCAAAAACGGCACAATTTTGTTGGCAACCCAAGTGGTTTGCCAAATGCGATTGTGTGGAACCCATTTTCGGGTTCCACACAAATGATCCGAACAGTTAAATCATATAAAAATAATTATACAAGTGGTCTTGAAAAAAATTAAGCCCATAGGATATTTTTACGTAATTGATCTAATTCGTTTGATTTGTACTCAGAATTCAGGACCCTGTAGTTTGAAATAATCTTTAAGAAAAGTTATACAATTGTGCGCTCGATAATCCATTGATCTGAACAATAGGTATTGTAGGGTTTCTTGAGAAGAGTACCCAGTAAAAAAATTATTTTGATCGAACATCGATAGATAAAAAAAAAAAACTCATATTTTTAGTTTTTTGATACCTATCAATGTCTGAAAAGAATAATTTTTTTACTGGATGTTCTTCTTAACAAGCCCTACAATACCTATGGTTCAGATCAATAGATTATCTCAATTAAGAAATACCTATTAATTAGGCACAAAATTAACCAATTGTTGTTCTATTACCTCTTGCTATGTTTTTTATTTTTGTTTTCGTCCTATTACCAATAGTTTTTGTTCTAGTACCCTTGTTGCCGGTAAAACACAGATAGTGAGAAGGTTGAAATACTAATAAACATCTTTTTTTCAAAAAAGTTCCTTACATTTATACTAAGTTCTCAAAAAAAATTTAGCAACCAAGTTGCTAAAATCAAGCATGATTTTATCTTTTGAGGTGGGGAGGTGATTTTATCTCCAATGAATCTGGACATAAATTTTTGGAGAACTTCACTATTAACCTGTAGCTCTCTTTAATTTCTATTTTCATCTTGCTTATAATTGTTTTGCTCGTGTGATATATATATATTTTTTTAATCTGAACCCTTGCTTGTGGAAACTGAAAACGGAAGGGAGTGGAGATAAAGGGAATAGAAACTTTAATAACCTAACACATTAACTACTTCTACAGTTTTCAACAAGGAGATGAACCTGTGGTCAAAATGGATGAAACTGACCTATATGATGGAAATTGGAGTAACTGCCTTGTTGGGTATTTTTTGGATGGCAAAATGCCATTTCCTTTACTGAGTGCCACAGCCAGGAGTATTTGGAAAGATCATGGTAAGATTAACATCAAACAGGTTGGGGCATGTTACTTTTTTGAGTTTCAGGATGAGGAAACGAAACACAAGGTGTTAGAAGGCGGACCTTATTTCTTTTCCCGAAGATTCCTGGTCCTTAAAAATTGGCACAGAATGCTGGAGCCCTCTACTGAACACCCCTCCACCATACCAGCATGGGTTAAGATCCATAAACTCCCATTGGAATGTTGGACAGAAGAAGGCTTAAGCCGGGTTGCTAGTACCATCGGTAAGCCACTCAATGTGGACATTGCTACAGCTAAACAGCAGAGAATAGACTTTGCTAGGGTCTGTGTTGAGATTTCGGCCAAGGCTGATCTTCCCAAGAATATCCATATTACAGATGGGTGTCACTCTGTCACGGTGGGTGTAGAATATCAGTGGTTACCCCCTAAGTGTAGTGTTTGTAAAGTTTTCGGACATATATGCAAACCCAAGTCAGAACCCCAGCCCACTATTGATGATGAAGAGTGGAAGTTGATTGGGAAGGCTTTTGGCGGGGGTGGAGGTGCTCTCGAGGCAGTTTCAAAAACTGTTCCAAACGCCACGGGTCCTGCTTTCACTGTACTGCCAGATGGTTTTGTGGAGGAGGATTCCCTTAGTGAAGGGTCAGAGGTCCATCCTATAGAGAACCTTCCCCTTTCCTCTGAGCCTTCTCTCACAGCTCCGAGGAATACCCCTACTTTTGCTACATCTGCAGTACTAACAACTCCTGCCAGCAACAGTATTGTTGTTACTGCTTCACAGTCACCGCTGCAAGAATCTGATGGAAACAATGTGGAGAGCAAGTTGTTGGATGCCACACCTCCCATTGAACCCCATCCCAAACCACCTAATATAGTATCTACTGCTGGGGGTTTAAGAGCGTCAGAAGTAGCTGAAAATCTCAGAAGCATCTCAAATAAGAACATTAGATCGACAGGGCAAGAGCTCCAGGAATCCAACAGTGCTAGGAAGAGAAGGCTAAAAAAGGAGCGAGATCTCCTTGAACAGGGCAGTCTCTAACCCTACTTTATCTATGTGCCATTAGCATGCATTTGCATATAGTTGTTAGTATTGAATTACTGCTTTAGTTTAATATTCCTCATGCTTAGTTCACAATCACAAATAATAGTTCTTTGCTGCCATCGTGTGTTAACACTTCCTGTTTTTAGCTATGTTGATGTCTAAAACGCCTCTTCATTTTGGGTTCTGGAACATGAGGGGTCTTAACGACCCTATTAAACAAAAGGAGGTTGTTTCTTATGTCAAAACAAATAAGTTATCACTTTTTGGGCTCATTGAGCATAAAATTAAGGAGGTCAATTGTCCTAGGACCTTTAAATCTATGTTTCCCTCTTGGTCCTTTGCACATAACTCAGTTATTGCTCCAAGTGGTAGGATTTGTGTGGTTTGGGACCCTGCTGTTCTTCATTTGAGTATCCTTGGTCAGTCTTCCCAAGCCATCCATTGTAATGTCCAGACCTTGAGTGGGGATCTCAAATTTTATGCTACCTTTGTCTATGGTTCTAATCTCTTTCGGGAGAGAGAGGAGCTCTGGCATGACTTGATTAATTGGACTTGTACTGAACCCTGGATTATATTAGGTGATTTTAATTCTATTCGATACCAATCTGAAAAAATTGGTGGTGATCAGAGTTGGCCTCCACACATGGAGGATTTCAATAAATGTATTGCTTCCACTGAACTTGCTGACCTTAGATACTCTGGCTGTCAATTCACATGGTCTAACAAGCAAACCTGCACTCAATACATCGCTTCCAAGATTGACAGGGTTTTAGTTAATGAGCATTGGATCAAGACTCATTATTATTCTAATGCCCATTTCTCCCCTCCTGGGATCTCTGATCATTCCCCTGCTATTGTTTATCTTAATCCAGAAACCAGGAAGGCTCATAAACCTTTCAAATTTTTAACTTTTTGGCTGAGCACCCTAGTTTCTTATCCTCTGTCCAAAAAGTTTGGAGGGGCGTGATCATTGGTAATCCTATGTATGTTGTTTGTGAGAAGCTCAGGCGTCTCCAAGTGGAACTTAAGAAACTTAACACTAAGGAGTTCAGTGATATTACTAAGAGAACTTTGGCTGCTAGGCAACATCTTGATCAGGTCCAGACTGATCTTGGTGTTGCCCCCGCCAACCCAACTAAGCAAGCACTTGAGAGAGAATTGTGTAAGCAATACCTTGTCTTGGCCAGGGCTGAGGAAAGTTTTGCTAAACAGAAATCTAGGATTCAATGGCTTAGGTTGGGGGATCAATGTACTTCCTATTTCTTTAAATCCATATCTCATAATAGGAACAGGAGTAAAATCACTAGTTTGGTCCTTCCCAATGGTACCATCACACATGATCCCGTCGAGGTTAAATCTACCTTTGTAGACTATTATACCTCCCTTTTGGGTACTGTCCATGCATCGGATTATTCTGGATCTGCTAGAGTTAATCAGTTGATATCTACTAGACTGTTGGATTCCCATAGAGATGCCATGATTGCTGAGATCTCCAATCAAGAAATCAAAGAAACATTCTTATCCCTTAATCCTAGCAAAGCCCCTGGTCCTGACGGGTACAATGCTGGGTTTTTCCAGAAATCTTGGAGTGTTGTTGGCAATGAGGTTACCTCTGCAGTGAGAAATTTCTTCAAATCTGGTAGACTCCTCACAAAGGCAAACTCTACTAGCATTGCTCTTGTCCCTAAGATCCCCAATCCCACCAAGGTTGGAGATTTTAGACCCATCTCATGCTGCAACACTATTTACAAATGCATTGCTAAAATCCTTGCAAAAAGAATTCAAGCTGTGTTACCCCATCTCATTGACCCTGTCCAATCAGGGTTTGTTAAAGGTAGGAGAATTACTGACAACATCTTCCTTACCCAAGAAATCATGAGAGGGTATCATAAAGCCTCCACCTCTCCTAAATGTGCTCTTAAAGTAGATATTATGAAGGCCTACGATAATGTTAGATGGGAATTCTTATGGGATACTCTTTCCGCTATGAATTTCCATCCTCAAATGATAATATGGATCAAGGCCTGTATCACCACGGCCAACTACTCCTTGAGCATTAATGGAGAAGCCACTGGCTCCATTATGGGTAAGAAAGGTCTCAGGCAAGGTGATCCCTTGTCTTCCTACCTGTTTGTCATTGTCATGGAAGTTCTCACTCAACTCCTTAAAGAAAAATCTCAAAGTCCTAACTTCCATTTTCACTGGAGATGTGAGGTAACAAAGATAATTAATCTGTGTTTTGCCGATGATCTTATGATCTTTTGCAAAGGTGAACTCAACTCTATTACTTGCATTCGGGAAGCTCTTTCCGAGTTTGAGGCCTTGTCTGGCCTCTCTCCTAGCCCTGAAAAGAGCAACGTATTCTTTTCAGGTGTCTCCCTCACTGTCAAACAGGCTATACTTGATGATCTACAATTTCGTGAGGGTTTTCTCCCTGTGAGATACCTGGGAGTTCCCCTTATCTCCACTAAGCTTAAGTACTCGGACTGTAAAGCTCTCATTGATAGAATCACAAATCGTACTAAATCCTGGGCTAATAAGTTCCTCTCATATGCTGGGAGGATTCAACTGATTAAGTCTGTTCTATTCTCTATGCAAACGTATTGGTCCTCCATATTTATCCTACCTAAGAAGGTGGTTAAGGAAATTGAAGCCATACTCAGGTCCTTCTTTTGGACTGGCTCTGATCTGAAGCACACTGGAGCTAAAGTTTCTTGGGACCAACTGTGCTCTCCTAGGAAAGAGGGAGGTTTAGGCTTTAAATCTCTTCAAATTTGGAACAAGGCTGCCATGGCTAAACATATATGGCTCCTTGTCTCCGGTGGCGAGCAATCTATGTGGTGCCAATGGGTAAAATCGTACTTGCTTAAAGGGAGAAGTTTTTGGCAAGTTAAAATCCCTAGCAGTCCATCATGGACTTGGCGAAAATTGCTCCAACTTCGACCCCTTGTTCACCCCTTCATAAAATCCCATGTTGGTGACGGATCTTCCATCTCACTATGGTATGACAATTGGCACCCCTCCGGCCCTCTTATGGAGCACTTTGGCCATCGTGTGATGTACGACACAGGCTTGCCTGATAATACCCTGGTGTCCTCCATAATAGGTGCCACTTATCAATGGGACTTCCCAATTACTCTGTTTAGGGAGGTAAATGAGATCCGTTCTCATCTCCCTACCCTTAATAGCTCCATACCTCCTCCTACAGACTCTTGCAGGTGGACACTTACTCATGATGGACTCTTCACCGTTTCCTCTTTGTGGGAGAAATTGAGACCTAAATTTCCCACTATTGGTTGGTGTGATAGTGTGTGGTTTCCCTCGCTTATTCCCAGATGTAGTGTGATCAGCTGGATTGCCATTCAAAACAGATTATCCACAGAGGACCGACTTGTCCTGTTTGGTGTTAAGAGCACATCCTGTTGTAGTTTCTGCTCTGCTGAGGAATCCAATGACCACTTATTCTTTAACTGCCCATTCACTAAACAGGTGTGGGATTCTGTTTCCCTTAAATCACAGCTCATGTGGCAGCCTCAAACTCTCATTAATCTTGCCAATCTTGTTTCTACAGCCAAAGGAAAAGGTCTCAAGAGCACTTTGACCAAATTGACCTTCACTGTCTCCCTCTATCATATCTGGATGGAGAGGAATCTTAGGAAATTTCAAGGTTTACAGCATGGTGTGCCCTCATTGGTGGCTAAGATATGCACTGAGATTAGGTATAGATTGTTGTCACTCCACAAAATACCACCTGGTCCAATGTCCTTGAGTGCATCTTGGAACATCCCATTTCGCACTCACACTTAATGCATGTGTGTTAGAGTATGTTATTCCCAATAACCCTTGAGTGTAGCTCGTTTGCTCATTGATTAATTACAATCTCTCATGCATGCTCATGGTTATGTTTTGCCATATACTGCTGATTATGTTTTGCCTTTGTATGATCTGTTTTGCAGGATCTGTTTGCTGCTGCAGTGAGGAATGTTTAGCCACCGCTTGGTGTGTCTCGTATCAAGGATTGGAGTGTCTCCAGGGGCAGATTCAATCAGAGGGGGCAGTCTCAATGGCAATTATTGCTGCTGCCCCTGTATTTGCTGCAGCAAGGAACAGAGTTTCATCCTATTCGCTGCTGCTGCGGCCATCACAGTGCATATTGTACTTTGTGAGTATGGTAATAATTGCATCGTACTTTATAGATGTCATTTGGGTTGCAAGAGCTGTTGCAATCCACGTTTACTGCAATCTATTGTTACTATTGTCGATGCTTGTTTATTGCTTTACGCCTTGATTGCATTGAGCTTTAATGATGATTATATGGGTTGCAAGTGCTGTTGCAACCTACATGCTTACTTGCTTGCATTTAAACCTCATATTATGCTATAGCAAGGGTTGTTGCTATGGATATTTGTTTGCGTATCTGTTGCTATACATTACTTGCTCACTTGCTAATTTGCTACAGAATTGAACCTGTGGACTGCTGTGTGTCTGATCAGCATCCACGTTGTTGTGATTTTGTTTTGGCCTAGCTTTGGGGGGCTGTCCCATGGCTCGTGATAGTCCCTTCAGGGAGGGGGCCTTTCCTCCCTACACTTGCCTGGTCTGCACTCTTTATATCCTACACTAGATGGAATCGATTTGCTGCCACCATTTGTGTTGCTGTATGGTCGTTGTTCTTGTATTAGCAGTGTTACTGCTCACTTGGGACTGTCATATTACAAAGGAGATGCTGCCGAAATTTCCTGAAATTTCCAGATATCCTGGGTGAGGTGCTCATTGCTGCGGCTGCTTCTTCTGCATCATTGGAACGTCATCAAGGTTACGATGAAGCCAAGAATATCATATGCTCTCATGTGTCCCCTTTGAAGCTAAAGTTCTAGATCTATGTCCCATTGTGTCATTCGTTCTTATAGATCATCGTTGATTATGTCGAAGTTCATGATTGATTCATATATGTGGGTTGATCATGCAACCTTCTAATCTTAATGGGGGGTTGTCCCATTTCCATAGGCTCCTCATTCCCATGTAGCCAGTTGGCCTTCCCCACTTTCTTAGGCTAGTCTGCCTTCGAAGTTTTCTTGTTTTGTTTTGTTCTGCTTCTTTCTTTTGCTTTGTCCTCCCTGGGGTATGCCCCTTGTAGGCTGTATATCCGCTTAGCCTCTTTTATTTTCAAGCTTATTTACCCAAAAAAACAATTATTTTCGTTTAATGGTCACTAGCACGTGCTCTCTAGAAGAACATCTATTAACAAAAGCCTTAATTATTTTACAATTAAAGGAGCAAAACCATCCTTAACGAAAATAATTGTTGGAAAATATGTTCTTGAAAGGTTTAAATAGCTTAAAATAGTCCAAGTGTGGGGTTTTAAAAGGTTTAAGATAACTTAAAATAGTCCAAGTGTGGGGTACTTTTACAGGTGAGTGTGTAATTTGAAAAAAGTATGATTTTCCAAGCCTCAATTAGGGGTAACATGTAATAATCAAACCTTAATTTCTACTATGATAATTCAGTGGCAACATACACCCACTTGATCAAATCTGTCTCCTTCGCAATATGAACTTTCCGACAAGTATAGGAACCCAAAAGTCAAGTTTCCTTTAAATCAGTAAACCATTTTGACTATTTTGTTTTACTTATAAATGATGAAGGGGAAATCATTTTTAGCTTTCTTGTACTCAATCAATCCATCGACACCATGAAAGGTGACGTATACAGACAGAAATAATATCAAAAGTGTCAAAAAGAAAAAAAGAAAAAAAAAAACCCAATTTAATGACTGACAATAATAAACAACTAGAGACTAAGAACATCAAATTCAATGTTTTCAGTTAGCTCCCCACAAGAAAGCTCTACGTGTAAGAGCATAGAAAGCTCTACGTGTAAGAGCATCTTTATATGACTCTCTACTTTAACTCAAAATAGTTCAAGTAGAGAGCCAAACCCCCAAAATAAGTCAAAATTAGACTCACCAAATGGTTGATCAAATTAGTTAAGCTTCTAACTTTGCTACAGTACCGCACCAAATTTGGTGCGGCACTGTTCACGTCACCAGGGCACTATTCACACACTGATCGTGCACTATTCACGCACTGTTCATTTTTAAAATATTACTTTTGGAGAGTATGAGTAGAAAGAAAGAATAATTTAATGCAGTAAAGTTAGAATAGAGAGCCTGATTCTGTGAACTTTTGTAAAAGTGGCTTGCTAAATTGTAAAAGATATTTTTGAAGTTAAATTTGGTGTAAAATTTGGTATTCCTGATAAAAATGCTCTAAGTTGTTTGTGTAGGTCAAATTTCATTTAGTCCGGTCAATTCAAGCTTCATGCAGGCAGACATAAATGTCTATTTGATTAGCTGGACTCCTGATATAAGAGTCATATTGGACAAGGTGAAGAGATTATTATTATTATTGCTTCACACAAGATCTACTCTGTTCCACAAATCTAACTTATTTCCAAGATTGACATTTTGCGCTTTACGAGAAGTCATTCTCTCACTATACATCAACACAAAAATTCAACTTAAACTAATTTCATTGACTTATTACAAATAAGTAAGTTTTTGTCTAATACTCCCTCCGTCCCGAAAAGGATGTCCAAAATCACTTTTCACACCTCTCAAAAGATTATCCATATTTTTTAACGTATAATGATTTAAGTATGCAATATGAATCTCGATTGATAGATCTCATTTAATTCTATTAAACAATGTTATTAAAATCACAAAAAGCATTATAAATTGCAAGATGTAGATAATTTTTTGAGGGTGGTGAATAGTAATTTTGGACATTCTTTTTGGGACGAAGGGAGTAGTACTTTTTTAGAGTTAGCTGTTTTTATGGGATGTATAAACTCTCCCCCAATCTTTACGTGCTACCATAAAATTAGGGATCAAATGTATCTAGGGGGCTTTTCCTCCAAAAAAAAAAAAATTGAGTATTATGGAAATTCAACTTATTTTTTCTATTTCTTTCCCTAGTTATATTACAAACGTACCCCCCCCCCCCCCCCCCCCCCCCCCATTTACTCATTTAGGTATCTTATAACAATTTTCAAATGTTATTTTCTTCCAAATATTAAGAATATCTAGAATAAAATTAGATGCTAGACAAATTGTATATTTTTTTTGTATGAAGAGATATAATTGGCATCTTAATGGTTTTTTATTATGCAAGGGTATAAGAAGGCATCAATAAAGATAAAATAGAGGGAGGTTGATGGATGGGGGATGAGAGGACAAAAATAATCCAACAAAAGTCTGGTCCTTCACTTTGTTAGATATGTATATCATTCTAAGCAAGATATGTATATCATTCTAATTAAGCATTCTAACAAAATGAAGGACCAGACTTTTGTTTGGATTGTGTTTGTCCTCTCATCCCCGTCCATGTGCTAAATAAAAAATAAAATAAAAAAAGGGTTTGGAATATTCTAGATTCTTTGATGACCATTATACGACTGAAAACTAATAAAGGGTCCATGTTGAAAGCTTTAGATGGTTTAAGGTGGTCAATGCCATGTTTTGTTAGTTTAGGAGGTACTTTGATGAAGTATGATAGTTTAGGGGAGAAAATTAAGCACAAAAATCAAAATGAAGCCTTTCAAGTTTCAAGTTTCAAGAGTCATTTTTTTTTTCTCTAATGGCCGGCCTAGGCACAAGGTCCAAGAGGCCTGGGCCTAGGGCCTTCAAAAAACCTCCCAATTTGGGGGCACTCCAAGTATTTTTGATTGTAGGCTTGACTACGAATCTTTTGAAGCCCAATAGAAAAAATGAGTAGATCCAACCTTATTTGAGAAAAGGCCTAAACAATTATAACAAAAGATTGGGTTGCTAAGTTACTAAATGGTCGATGTGGGATGAAGAAGTAGATGCAAAGGAGAGCTCTCTATTTCCCATCAAAGCTTCGTGGTAAACTAGTAGTCCCACATCAGATGTTTTGGAAAACCTTCTTCAAAGAGACTCTTATAAATAAAGCGCTACACCCCACATTTCACTAGCACTTGGGCAACTAACGAGTGTTTTGAGCATGCGCGAGTTGAGTTCGCGCCAACAAAATAGTTAAGTGAGGAGAAATCGAAACCTTTTTCTCAAACCCTCTCACTTTCTATTTTAGTACTTTTGAGATCTTTAATAAGTTCTTTTCAAATGACAAAAAAAATGTAAAAAGCTCGGTCGAAGAACACAAAAATTTTTAGGGCACAAATTTTAGATTAGACCCAGGGCACCCAAATACCTTGGGTTGGCCCTGTTTCCTCTCGATATTGTTGAAGTAATGCCAAACAAAATTTGGGGAGCCTGTTTTGCCCCCAGGACAGCAGGACTAGTTGCGCTACCAAAATAGAATTTATCACAAGTCGAAAATTTTGAGGAGCTCGACGAGTACATAGGGCATTCCTGCAAAAATTTAGTTGATTGAATACCATTATACCACCGATAATAATCTCAAGGTCTATCGTAATTTATTTGGAGTCATGCTCAAAATGATATTTTTGAAGAAAATTCTTTCCAGAACGATGTGGTTTGATCCCTGATCTTTTTTTTGGTTTTAATAATTAGATGTCCGGGCCAGTTTGCGCTCACCTCGACCAATCTCAAGGCCCTAGACTAATCTCAGTTCCCTAAATTAACGACCAGACAAATCTTTAATGGCTCCAAAATTTGAACGTTTTGTCTTCGTGAGATTTCTTCCTCTTAGGGGGCACTTAAGCCCTCTGTTGCTGTCTCATTCGGCCAAATGTCTCGGGATTCTTTGATCCTTGGGTTATTGATTATAAGTTGCTCATGCATGCATGGTCCCCTACAAGGTGATGTATAAGGAACAAACATTTGAGTTTAAAATGTATTCTATATTGGAGTACTCACAACAACTACTTCTTGGGTTTTGGGTATATATATATAGCAAAGCCTCCAAATCCATGCACAGCTAACAAATTATCACCATTTTTGAAAAAATAAAGTTCTATGGTAATTGATGTGACTCCAGACGGAACAAACATTACCAAAACAATTAAGGTAATGTAGAGTGCACATCAGTATTTATGAACCCATAGGCAAAGGGAGCATGCAAACCATAAGTACCACTTGCTAATCCAAAAGTCACAATATATTCAAATCAGTTTCTAATCGTCCTTTAACATCATGAATGGTGGAATGGACATGTGCAATGTTCGCATGATCTGAGAGAGAGAGAGAGAGAGAGAGGGAGAGAGAGAGAGAGAGAATAGGAAGGGTGGTTTCGGTGACTCGAACCCATGTACTATCACTCTAGGTTACGACCTCTAAGAAGCATCCGGTCCTAATGCACACTTTTTTAAGGGATGGCAATTTCCTCCAAATCCGAAAAATACCCGTACCTGTTCCGTTCCAAATTGTATATATTTTTTTCTTTTTTGTTCAACTAGTTTGGATATCGATTTACTCGAATATACCTGATCCCCCCAATGGGAGGCAGGTATAGTGGATGATTGTCCACTATCCCTTCTGGGTATGGAGAAAAAATTCCCAATTAGGGATTAGGATAGAATAGGGTTTTCCGATCCATACCGTACCCGTTGTCATCCCTACACTTTTTGTGTGATGTATGGGATACGACTTGTACGAAACCCACAATGTACCACCAGACCATCAAAGGGCTCAATTAACCTGTGTGCGTGTATCCACTCAATTGCGGGTCTTTGTTTGGCACTGACTCAATGTTATTGTCACCTCCAAGATAACGTGTAAGGCTTAAATTTAATTTACCAAACAAGCGAGAAAATTAAACCTTTGCTACTCTCTTCTTAGTAAAAACAGTCAAAAGGCTTTTATTTTGCGGTATAGGAATGTACATCCCGTACGAAAAGAAGTGGTCCCAACTTCCAAACGGATAAATTTTCCAGTTATTTGGGCAAACTACGTGAACAAAAATTCAAAGTGATTCATTTGTACAAACATGTTAAATTAAGAAGAGTGACTCGTTGGAGGATATATAATTAAGCACTTGGCACTTTCTCATGTACTCCTAGGTCATTCATTCCTTGTGAAGTCGGCCACCCTAATTTATAGACCAAATAATGGCCTCATTAATTGACATCTCAACCAACTACTCTAGTAATATGGTAGCATATGTGTATAAGGTGAAAAGTCGAGACATAAATGATACTGTAAAAAAGTCTAAATTTTTTATTTTTTTATTTTATAGAGGCAGCTGTAATCCACCTTGCTAACTCGCCTTTCAAATCATATAAAAATATACTCCCTCTATTTCAAATTGCTGGTCACTTTTGGGAATTCCAACTTTTTAAGCAAACATGTAATAACTGCATTCATTTAATGCATTCACATTAAATAGATTCATTAATTTTCAACAATACCATTATATTTCAACTTTTGAGAGAAATAATTGTTGTTGGGAAATGGATTATTTTGGAAGATTGAATCAATTTTGTTTTGACTTTTCAAACAAGACAAACAATTTGAAACATCCCAAAAGAATATAAGTGACAAGCAATTCTAAACGGAGGGAGTAGTAAAGTAGGAGGAGGGGAGGCTGTTGTGCAAGAAGTGCACACCAGCTACTGTGCTTGGCAAAACGGCCACGTTTTGTAGGTTTTTACCTGGGTTTGCCAAATGCAATCTTGTGGGACCCATTTTTGGATTCCACACAAACGATCCGAACCGTTAAATAATTCTAAAATAATTATTCACGTGGTCTTGAAAAAATTCAGGCTCATTGGATATTTATACGTAATTAATCTATTTCGTTTGAATTTTATCATTCTCTCTCTCTGTCTCTCCTCTCTCTCCTTCCCGAGAAAACACCCCCACCTTTCCCCTTCCCACTCCGGCACCTTCCATCTCCGGCGACCCCCTTCTCCGGCCACCCATTTGCTCTCTCTCTCTCTCTCACTGATGATTATGTTGTCATTATTATTTCACAAGACTTGAAGAAGTTATAGTTAATAGAGTACACTCAATTCAGGCAAAATAATCAATCAATTGATCTAACTTTGTTGGCCTGCCTCTGGGTCCCATTGGCATGCAAATACAAATCCAGTTTTGCCATTGCTTTTGCTTGGGGCTGGGCAAGTTGAGAATGAGTTATTGGTTATTGTGTTTTAAGTTTGAGCAGCCAAACACCTAAAACTAAAAAATAAGAAAAGTTGTTGGCTAAACTGTAGTACACTTCTCTTCTGACAAAATCTTTGGCACTTGTAGTTTCCCCTTACATCCACCATGTTGTCCCCATGCCATACTTGCACGAATAAAAATATTCATTTCATTTTTTGTTATAACCGGATGTCAAAACCAGTTTGTGTAGATTTCGATTAATTTTGGGCCTAGAATTAAAGATCGAACAAACTTCTAGTGGCCAATGGCGGATCTATTAAGGGGCAAGGTGGGGCCAAGGCCCCCCCACCTCCCCCCCCCCCCCCCCCCCCCCCCCCCCCCCCCCACTTTGCCACTTGTAATTTTTTTTTTTTTAAGTTTCAAAAGAAAAACCCCATACCTTTTGTCAAGTATTTTTTTAAGGTAAATGTTAATAACGATCCATTGAGGTGTGAATAAGGGAGGAAGAAGAAAAAAAAACACAGTTTCTGATGCACCGTTAATATTTTTCAGAATATTTTAACACATTAGAAACTGTGTTTTTTTTTTTGGTATCCTTCCTCTCTTATTCACAATCCAATGGCTTGTTATTAGCATTTTCCTTCTAGTTGATAAACAGTTACTTTAAATTTTCCAATTCAAAACAAAAACACTTTTTATACTCCCTGTGTTTCCTTACGCAGCCCCTCTCTTAACTATGAAAAACCATTAAACGTTCGATCGGATGTCGTTTGACAAGCTGCTTGTCTTTCTTCGGTTAGATGTTAGGTTTTTTTGATTTAGAACACTTGTTTCATATAGTATTTAGTGTTCCTGGGCCTCTATAATTTTTTGATAAATTTTTTATTTTAGTTGAATAATATATATATATATATATATATATATATATATATATATATATATATATATATATATATATATATGTGTCTTCACTCCCACATTGGGATATCTTAATTCAACCAGTGACCGCCAATTTTTCAAAGTTGCCCCCCCGAAATCTAAATCCTAGCTCTGCCACTGCTAGTGGCCCCAAGGTTTGGAAATGCACAACACAAAATCACTCATCGGTGGTTTGGACTAAGATCCTGCTGGTCCGAACCAGAGAGACAGCAACATTCCAAAACATCCAAGACTCGCTGGCGCAGACCAGACTTCTATTGGTCCGGATCAGAGATCCAGCAAACGACTTTTCACACCAAATTTTGCATTTTTTTTTTAGATTTATGCCCGTTTTGGCATAAATGATCCGATTATTTTTTTGTCCTTATTTAAATTTTTCATTTGATAGTTTTTTGTTGATTATTGGTTCGTTTCAACGAAAATAACCTAAAAAGTAAACAAATATGAACCATTAACGAGTTTTTTTTGCTTTTTTGAATACGTCTAAAATAGACATATTTGAAAAGTAAAAAAAAAAAATCAAATATTAGTTAAAAGAACACTAAAGACGAAAACAACATGAAGTAAAAAATTTGGAGATAAGTTTTTGAAGATGGAAAAAATCAAAGCATAATAATATTTTGACTTTTCAAGACTAATAAGGTTATAACTTTCCATAAAAGTATTTTTGGTATTCTCTCACAACTTATTGTCTTCATGTATAGTACCATAGTAGAAACTCGATCGGATTACCCCCCTCCCTCCTTTTTTTTTTTTTTTGCGAATGACTGGGGACTTCTCTGGGATTCTCACTTTATAAATACTGGAAACCTACTCTCTCTTCCTTGCATATACTTGCTCATAAGCTGCTTTGCTTTTAGTTCCTCTTCTTCTATTCAGTACATCAGATCAGATTATGGAGTTCCACTTCCACCTGCTCCTTCCCATCGTAACTTTGCTTTCCGTGAGTTTCATCACATATTCCTCTCAAATCCTGCATACAAATTAACAACCCATTTTCTTGGGATCCTGTGTTTTCCTCTCTCTCTCTCTCTCTCTCTCTCTCTCTCTCACACACACACACACACACACACACACACACACACACACACACACACAAGCACACACTTATATGTCTCCACGTGTTTCTGCAGCAACCAAAAACTTAGTACTTACCAGCCGTGGGCTTGTCCCAGCTAAAGGAATCAGCCCTTACTTACAAGTGAGTAGAGTTTGACTCCTCTCCAGGGCAGGTATTACAATTTACCAGGTGGATCGGGCCGGCAGTGGTTGCTTTTGCTCATCCTGAGGTCACAACCTGTAGGCGGGTCTAATTAATGGGCTCCTATGAAGTGGTTCCTTTGTTAAAAAAAAAGAAAAAAAAAAAAGCCTAAGCGTGCGCTTTGATTGTTGTAGTAGGAGTATCTTTAATTTATTTTACGCTCTTAATTTGCAGAAAACACAGAAAACTTGTTTGGCAGTCGACATATCATATGGTAGTTTCCAAAACTTCTTTTCAAGTGACTCGAAAGTGATTTCGCTTCAAAATGAAGATTTGGGGTTTTTTTTTTTAATTTTATGTTATTATTTTTTCCCTCATATAATCTGCTTAAATTAAAGAGTTCTTTTTTTTTTTTTGTTGCGTACAGGTAGCTTTGGTGGCAAGCCAAGCAGCAGCTGATGACGTATCTCCAGATGCTTATTGGAAATCGGTTTTACCAAATGCTCCCATGCCCAAGGCTGTCAAGGACAGTCTTCGCAACGGTAATTTCGTCTCATAAGCTTAATTCTTCATTTACTGAAATTCAGTGCTCTCAAAGGGCTAATTATTCAGTGCTCCCAAAGTATAACGTGACCGTGCTTCAGGACATTCCAACACTGTCCTGGCGTCCATGCATGCTCGTGGGATCTATGTCTAAGTATATGGACATCCCCACATCGTCCAGGCATCCATGAATGATTCGGAGTATCCCATGACCATGCTCTTGAGCTACTGAATAATTAGTTCTTGGAATGCTATTTCCGCACTCTTTCTCACGTGTGATATATTCTGTTTTCATTTACGTGAAATTACAAAATTGTCTTTTTTTGGTGTGTGTATAATAAAATAAAGTATGAGATGACAAAGAGTGGTTTTTTTCCACTTTCCATCTTGTATGCTGCAGCTCTTCTTTGTTTTCATTCTGTAAATTTACAACCTTACCCTTTAAATTACTCCTCTTATTTATTTTCACACATGTAAAGACAAGATTGCAATTTTACGTGAACACAAACGGTAGGAAAATCTAGATTCGCAGATTTTAAATTCTTTTAAATTTACAACCTTACCAGCTATATTTTACTATCCCAAACCCCACCCCCATCTCCGTCCCCATCCTGGCCTCGATCCCCAATGGGGATTATTTTTTCTCCTCTATCCCCGCCCTAAACGGGGAAGGGATCCAAAGAGGGGATTTGAAGAAAATCGGATGACAACTTTGGGTTAGACTTTAGTACCAGCTGAAAACTCGAAGGTATAAAATAACATACGTAGTAATCCACCAAATTCACCAGCTTTCTTCCTAGCTTAGTAGAAACATGAGATATTCAGTTAGGGCTATTCCAAACTCAACCAGCATATATCAAAATTCTAGAATTCATCGAAAATAAGAGAGAGAGAGAGAGAGAAAGAGAGAGCACATGGTGTGCGGCTACAGTTTGAGATGAGAAAACGAAAGGAGTCGTTTGTAAGTTATAATATATACAATACTAACTTTGAACCATAAATAAAACCAGGGATTTAGGGACGGATCGAATTCGGGCGGGGATACACCTGTCCCCACCTCTAACCCGATCCCCTAAATTTTTCAAAAACAATCTCCATGTCCTATCCGATCCCCGAACAAATCTTCAAAACACCGATCCATTTGGACCGAGATTGGATCAGATTCGAACGGGTTGGAGGAAATTGCCATCCCTACCCATGAGTGAGCCAAATTTTTTGAGGTAAAGGTACCTTTTCCGTATTGTAAAATGAATAGTACTATGAATACAATTTTAAAACACTCCTGCCACAACTCCATACTAAGAGCTGTTTGATGCACGTGGTCCTATAAATATTGAACGACTTCTGATGCATATATTTGCGTCCAGAATTTTGTTTTAAATTGTCTTCCTCGACTTTTTTGTTGTAAAATCATGGCAGCATACAATGAAGTGTGCATGTCAGCAGTAGACTTTAAGTGATCTTTCTCCAACCACGTAAATTGTTGTGACATGGTGTCTTTGTGTGTTTACTTGATTATCTTTCGTGCTGGTGTTTGCAAACCTTGTGTTACGCTTTCTTTGTGGAGGTGTTTCACTAAGCTAGTTTTTTTTGAATAAACTAGCTTTTTACGGTTTTTTATGTGATGTGTTGTGAGAGAATGACCTGCCTCGGTTTTTGAAAAAAAAAAAACAGTTTTTTGTTAGTGGAAAATTGCTTGATTTTTTTTCCATGCTGTGGAGGCTTGTCTACTTCGTTTTCCAATAGCCATAATTCTTCCTAGGGCTGCTCAAAAAAACCGGTGAACCGTGAATCCGGTCCGGACCGAACCGATCCGTACCTTTTGGATTTTAACCGTGGATTAATGGTCCGGACACGGATTCAAAAAATAAAAAACCGTGACTTTTGGATCGGACACGGATTTTGAATTTGAAACCGTGGATTAACCGATCCGGACCGTGAGATTTTTATTATATATAATTTTATCACTTTTATAATTATAGTTATATAGATATTGTTAATTTAGCAGACTTACGGTATGGTTGTACTGTTGTAGGAGTTATGATGCGAATATTGTTATCTCTATAAAATCTAGGGGGTAAAGTATTATAAGTGCTACTATATATACTCTTTATTTGTGAGTGAACTGGAAGTAACTATCTGCTATTGTCTTTGTGAGTGAACCGGAAGTAATTATCTGCTATCCTTTGTGGTAATATAAGTTTGTGCCTTTGTTTGTTCAGTTATATAACAATTTGCCTAACTACCTTTGTTGTTTTTTATTGGGATTTCCAACTTTGAACTTTCTATTTAGTGCATTTGCTACTTACTAGTGCCTTATTGCCTTTGTTTGTTGTTTCTTTCCGAATAAGTTGAAAATCCGCGGATTAATCCGGAACCGATCCGTGACTCGCGGTTCGGATTGGAACCGAACCGTGAGACTTTTGGATCGGACACGGATTGTATTTTCAAAAAACCGTGACTCGCGGATTAGGATTGGATTCATGCCAATCCGGACCGATCCGGACCGTGAGCACCCCTAATTCTTCCAGTATTTTATTTCAAGAATTTGCGAAATTGGTAGGAAAACCTCAAATAATCAAGATTTAATACACATTAAACAATATTTTTGCCTAATCTTTTCGTATTAACAATGATTTCTGTGGTCATTTTATTTTAGAGAGAAAACCAACCATTTTCTCTCAGAATTTCAATAGTTTTCCTGTCCAAGCTATTTAATTCCTTTGTAAGGCTTATTCATCCCTCTTTGCGAAATATTGATTATTACTGAAATCAAATGGGGAGAATAACATCTTTTTGCGTTCAAAAAAGGCTTTTGTTAATATGTGCCCCTAGGGTATATGTTAATGATCATTTAATGAAGAACTCCACTTTTTTGGGAATAGTGAAATCAGTAAATATGTTTGCTAACATTGGACAAAGAGATCAAGTAGTTGTGGTGAGACCAAAATACCCTTTTGTAGAACTTTAGGTTACCTCTTCATTTTTCATTTCTGCATTGTTTAAATCTTTCGAATTCCCACGGGCACATTGTGTAGAAAGGAAGTACTAGTTGTTTACTACGCTCCATCATAAAGCAGGGAGGAAAGAAAAAATCAGTGCTAAAAGTTGGGCGGTAATGTAATCAAATTTTGTGGAAAAAAACCGATACTACTTAAGGATGAGTTACTCGTTTTTAGGTAAAAGTTATATTTTGGTTTTGTCCTTATTCATTTATTTATTTTGTATTTGTTAGGTTTGTATCAAACCTTTGGTGATTATACATTTGTCTCGACGAGAGGAATAAAAAAGTCACTTGTACGTGCTAAAATTTGGTCGTTTCCAAAAAAAATTGGCTAAAAGTTATAATTTTATCCAATTCTGATTCCTCCTGTCGAGACTAATGTTTAAATATCAAAAATTTGACGCATAACTAACAAATGCAAATAAATAAATAAATAAATAAAGACAACCAAAAAATGACTTTTAGCAAAGTGGCTAAACACACCTTTCATTAATTATTTTGTGATAATGTTACAGCTTTTTTACATTTTTATATTAATCTCAGGGACAAGTAACAAAAAAAAAGTATATCAAAATTCGAAAAATTCGTAAAGCTAAAAATAAGCCAAAACAACTAAGTTATTACTCTTTTTTAATATCAATTTTCTGAGACTTTATGACTTTAAAACGAAAATTGATTCATTCATTAGCGCAAGTTTTTGTTTTCTTTTGATAAGTGAATTTGTTGAAATCATGCGTCGGAAATTACTGATCAGGAAGCACAGAACCAAACAAATACTCATATTCAATTCTGCTTTTGATAATTGGCCAACTTCTTCATTATAAAAGAGGGTATTTCGTCTGGGTAGAAACATTCTAGCGGGGGCGTTTTCGTCCTTTTCACAAAACGTTAACTCTCCTCAAAAACAAAATTTAATACTCATTATTTCACCCTTGCATTCCCCATAAAAAAGGAAGCAAATAATGGAGTTAATGCATCTCTATCATGTACCTTTAGGGCATATGTTAACAAACATGCAATAACTGCATTCATTTAATGCATTCACATTAAACAGATTAGAGGTTGTTCCGGTTTTCACCAGCTTATACATTGATTTATTGACTTATTTGGCTTTCTGTATTGATGTATGTGAGGATAATAATCTATCTCGTACAATGTAAAAATCCAAATGAACCAATAAGTTGGAACAACCCCTTAATGTAAAACTAAGCACAAATTTACACGTAATGCACTATAACATCCAGACAATTGTTCCTAATCTTTCGTCCTAACTTCGCAGAATTGATTGATGACAAGAGCACTTCAGTCGATGTAGGCAAGGGCGGCGTAGACGTCAACTCTGGAAAAGGGAAGCCGAGTAGCGGCACCAACGTGAAGGTGGGGGGAAAAGGCGTCGGAGTGGACAACGGGAAGCCGGGAACCAAGGTCGGGGTCGACGGTAAAGACGGTGTCACCGTTACCGGGGGACCCAAGGGAAAGCCAGTGTACGTCGGAGTTGGACCGTATCCGTATTATAACGGCCCATTCATCTACAACTATGCAGCTACTGAGACCCAAATACATGATGATCCTAATGTAGCTCTTTTCTTCTTAGAAAAGGACCTGAAAAGAGGGGCAAAGATGAACCTGCATTTCACCAAAACCACCAATGCCGAAACCACTTTCTTGCCTCGTCAGGAGGCCGATAAGATTCCCTTTTCGTCCGAGAAAATGCCCGAAATCCTTGACCACTTCTCTGTGACACCCAACTCAAAGGAAGCCGAGGTATGTTCGTATTTGTGATTTATCATTCAATTGATTTTTATTGGATAAACTTGAATTGATATATTGTAAAAGAATGATTTGTCTCGTAAAATGCAATAAATTAGTTTCGTCAAGTGACAACGTACAAATCGATTTTACTACTAGATGACTGAAAACATATAATTTTTGTTTGCTCTTGATGACCAAGGTAATGAAAAAAACCATCAAAGAATGCGAAGAGCCCGGCATCAAAGGAGAGGAGAAGTACTGCGCGACTTCGTTGGAGTCGATGGTCGATTTCACCACCTCTAAGCTTGGAAAAAATGTTCAGCCAATTTCCACTGAGGTAGAAAAAAAGCCTAATAAATTGGAGGAGTATCGTGTTTCAGGAGTGAAGAAAATGGGAGGTGAAAAAAGTGTGGTGTGCCACAAGCAGAACTACGCCTACGCCGTGTTCTATTGCCACAAGACTACCACCACAAAGGCATATGAGGTTTCTTTGGTTGGCATCGACGGGACGAAAGCTAAGGCAGTGGCTGTGTGTCACACCGATACGTCGGCTTGGAATCCGAAGCACTTGGCTTTCCAAGTGCTCAAGGTGAAACCAGGGACGGTTCCCATTTGCCATTACCTTCCTGAGGATCATGTTGTCTGGGTTCAGAACTAGATTTCTCCTGGAAAAAGAATCAGCGTACTTGTTAGTTTGATCTGTTCGTTTTATTGTGGTTTGCATTGTCATTATCTGAAGCTATACTCAGACGCTAGTCATATATAGTATGGTATGTGTATGTAATTACTGCCGATCCCAGCACATATGCTTTTGCATATAGTCTGCTGCATCATGTTTTTCAGTAATATTATGTATTTTGTTCATAGTATTCCGTTCTCTCCCCAAAAAGAAGTGATTCCATGGAATTCGCTGCAAGAACAGATGTTATGTAAAGAATCATGCTTGCAATCATAACACGAATAAGTGGGCTGGACATGGTGGTGGTGACCCAAGCTTGGTTTTTCTTTTTCTTTTTATTTTTGCTCTTTGGACGAAGGGTGAAGTTATCGAAAAAATTTGTGATTTTTACATCAGGTTCAGTTCCCACCCAGTTTTTTTCCTCTAGTCACCTCCATTTTCAAATTTTTGGGGTCAATTCCGGATCCAAAAAATGATTGGAATCGTTTTTTTTTTATCAACTTGTCGAGAAGAGTCAAACACCAAAAATTAGTACAATAGGAGTTTTTGTGATACATGAACAAATAATATTAGTGAGGAAAAAAAAAAGAAAAATGTTGTTTGTAACTTTAAATGGCTTTTTTTTCCTGCACAAACACGATTCAATCGTGTATCAAATGAACTCTAATCAAACTGATTTTTGAAGTGCTTACTCTGCTGAATGAGTGAAAAAAAAAATGAGCAATTTTTTTTTCTTTCACAAACACGATTTTGTGATGTATCAAATGAACTCTAATCGAATTGATTCTTGGGGTGCATGCTTCTCGATGAGTTTTAAAAAATGAATTGTAGGGGTCCGGATACGACGAGCACTAGTAATGATCAATGGTTGTAAGCATTTGACGAATGAGATACCTCCAGGAAGTCACCAAAAGGTTACCTAAGAGGGCCTCTTCGGAAGACAGTTGCGGTATGATCAAGCATATTCGTCAGGAGTAAAAGAGGGGCTTCGGCCCACTGTCTCATGAATTCGCCGAGACGCTTACTAGACCAAATTTATTAGCGGTCTTGCAGAGTTAATGATGGAGGAGCTCGGTATACGACCGAGGGATTGTTCATACTACAATCGATTCCAAAGTGTCGGAGGTGTGCCGAAGAATCGTAGCCAAAGGCTGACTCAACAAGGGCTTTAATGCTGCATGTGCGTGTAACAAACCGTGATCATGATGAGTGACGTCACCCGAACAGTTGCGACACGTGTCATGACCTTATTGGAGTCATGTGCTCATAGCATATTCTCTCGAGCTCATCAAGATGACGTCAGTCGAGCGGTAAAGTCACGTGACGAGCACGATTGTACTTGGAGAACAAGTCAAGGCTCACCTATAAAAGGTACACACGCTCTCTCTCACAAACCCTAGATCTACATTTCACACTTAGTCTTCTTCACATACTTGACCGTCGGAGGGCCGTTCTGGACTCTATGGTCCAGTACGGTGCTAATGCGGGTGTTGAAGCGTGTAGTATCTAAAGCTCTGATTGAAGAGAGGTTCAACGTCAACGATCACCACTGGCTAGAAGAACTGTCTGAGAAAGAGTAGCTCCACATGAACGATTCCTATTATTTTTTGAGATTTGGAATGAATCCAAAAAATTCGAAAAACTGGAGGGGAAAAAAAAAAGCTGATCGAGATTAAAGGGTGACCTAAATCAAGATTCTCTCAATGTGATTTCCTAATGTAATTTTCATGTGATGTAGAAACTCAGATTTCCAAAGTTCATTTCTCATTAATTCTCACCATCCCATTCATTATGTTTTGGCACCACTTAGCTTAGATTATAAAATAACCCATAAGAGATTAAAGGGTTAGTTTTGCAATAAAAGGAAGATGGAAAGTTATTGATATAGTAAAGAGCATATAAGTCATTGTAGAAGCAAAAACAATTAGTGTTTTGGCAGGAACACTTTTGGTTTTGGCAGGAACAATATTGGTTTTGGCATTATCAGTTGCCAATAAATTATGTAGGTCTTTTTGTTAATCAAAATGAAAATAATAAAATGAGAAGTCAAAAAGTTCATCCCACACTACTTTTGGCTTCTCCTTTCTAATGTCAAATTTTGAGAATGAGTTACAAAAATGATAGGTACACACCCATCTCAACCACTCCCCACCACACCCTCTCTCACATGTGTGGTGGAGCCCACCCGGTGGGTCCCAGTGGGCCCCGTCACACATGTGAGAGAGGGTGTGGTGGGGAGTGGTTGAGAGAGTGTGTACCTATCACTATTGAGTTAGTTATTGGTTATTGTGTTATGGGTTTGAGCAGCCAAACACACAAAACTTAAAAATGAGAAGTTAAAAATGAGAAAAGTTGTTGGCTAAACCGTAGTACACTGACAAAATCTTTGGCACTTGTAGTTTCCCCTTACATCTACCATGTTGTCCCCATGCCATACTTGCACGAATAAAAATATTCATTTCATTTTTTGTAATAGCTGGATATCAAAACCAGTTTGTGCACATTTCGATTAATTTTGGGCCTAGAATTAAAGACTGGACAAACTTCTAGTGGTCTCAAGATTTGAAAATGCGCATCACAAAATCGGTCATCGGTGGTTCGGACTAAGATCCAGCTGGTCCAAACCAGAGAGACAACAACATTCGAAAACATCCAAAACTTGTGGGTCCAGACCAGACTTGTATTGGTCCAGACCACAGATCCAACAAACGGTTTTTCACACCAAATTTCACATTTTTCTTCGAACATTTTGAATTTAAGGCATATTTCCAACATGTTTGAACCTCACTGTGTACCTAAAGATCAAAATTTACACGTGTTTAGCATGCTTATGAATGAGAGTCTGGTTACAGGTGAGGGGCGCGTTGAGATATAAAGAAGAAAGTTGTCATTCTCTCTAACAGTTTAAATAAACTTTAGATAAGTTGATGGTTAATAATTTAATATCTGTAATTTCTTTCGTAATCAAAATAAAAATGCATCCATGGAGTCAGAAACACAGTACTCCCTCGTTTCAAAAAGTTGATTCCTCCTAAGGTAAATAAGAAACTAATTTTTTATGGGATGAAGGGAGTAGTAAATTGTTCGGGATTTTTAACCATGTTGACTGGCCTAAATAGGCCACACATCTATGTTGTTCATAGCCTCGTAGGTTCATCTCGTTGGTACAATTTTTATTCTTTCATCCAGAACTCTTTCCTTACAGAACAGCATTTTACTCTCTCTCTCTCTCTTTCTCTCTCTCTTTCCCCTCTCTCTGTGTGTGTACCCCACCGTACCATTACTGTTTGATGGCAAGTGGCAGATGAAGCAATAAAAACCAGTGGTGATTTGTTGTTGTGTTTTTTTTTTTTTTTAAATAAAAATAAAAATAGGTTCAGGGAATCAGGTTCCCATTTTCTTTTAGTACATAAAATACGTAGTTCATTTTATTGTTCAGTTCACATTTGTCTACATAAAAAAGTCATACACATCTTCCAGAAAATTGTGATACATCGTGTGCCATGCACCTATGTCGGACCAGTCTTAATTTTGGTTTAAATAATCTTCTTGATGGGTTTAACAAGAGAAATTGTTCGAATTCCATACCGTAAAATTTAAGGTTTGAACTTTAGAGCATCTGATCCCAATGGTTTGAGCATTTGTGTGGTATCATTTTTTGGCATTGTAGAGCCAAAGTCGTCTCCTACTTTAACCTATCACGGCCAATGGATTAGAATCACTTAATATAGCACACAAATGTTGATATTGGGAAATAATTATACTTCACTAAATTTGACTTGAGAAATACAAGTATTCACCATTGGAGATGCTCTTGGAGAATCATAATTCGAAAAAGTAAACGCTGACTACTATCCTTAGGACGGTGGATAATATATAAAATGTGTATTGATATTCTGAAAATGAGGTCGGGTTGGACGACATACATATTCTGAAAATATGTAGAATCTTTCTTCGAAATATTGATGTCCACAAACCTGTATTATTATTTGGTACGAAATTTGTGTTAAAATTTTAACTCATTTAGCATCATCTATTGAAAATACTACTCTATTAATGCTTTTACTTCCTTCAAGGGTTTTGAACATTTCGACAACATTTTTCCACTCATCAAATTTTTGTGTCATGTTTCGGGTCATGTCGGGTTCGAGTTGTCATGTCACGTAAAAAGTCCTACTTTTAGCCAAAATTTTATTTTTTTTACTTGACAGTTCATCAAACTAAACTAATGTTTAATGTATAAAATTACTCATTAAAATCTTTATTTTTGGCTCATTTATATAGATTTATTTTATTTTTTCGTGTCAGGCATGCCCACCCCTAATTCCAAGAAAAAGTGAACTAATTGCAATTAAATTCAAATTGGAAGATTTTTTTTTTTAGATTTATGCCCTTTTTGGCATAAATGATCCGATTATTTTTTTGTCATTATTTAATTTTTCATTGATAGTTTTTCGTTGATTATTGGTTCGTCTCAATGCAAATCACCTAAAAAGTAAACAAATATGAACCATTAACGAGTTTTTTTTTGCTTTTTGAATACTTCTAAACTAGACATACTTGAAAAGTTAAAAAAAAATCAAATATTATTTAAAAGAACACTAAAGATGAAAACAACATGAAGTAAAAAAAGGAGATAAGTTTTTGAAGATGGAAAAAAAACAACAGATAATTTGGCCTAAGGGCCAAGTATGAGGGGTTAAAGGGTTTTTAGTCCAGCTTAACTTATTTTAAGGCTTTCAATACATGGATTGAAAGTTTTTTAGTGCTTAAGGACAAAACTAGACAAAAATACCCTTAATGAAGTCAGAGTAGTAAATGCGCCCATGTGCATGTGGAGGCTTGACCGAACTTCTTCAGTACTATCCAGATTTTGGAATCTTTCTATGGTGCCCCAATTTGGTATTGGGGCACCGGTGCTCCACTAAATTTGGACCATTGGATCTATAATAAACGAATCTCAACCATTTGATCCCAAAAAGTAAGTGGTTTTGCAAAAAAAATGAGGTGGTTTTGTGGTTTTCCCGCCCCAAAACTTGCACATTAATTACCATGAAAACTGAAAAAATATACCACCAAATAAGCTAAGTATTCTACATAATAAGACAACGCTTACCACGAAAAGGGAATACTTACCACAAAATAAGGCGACTGGTCAATCCGGTAGCAAGTCACCATCACTACAACAAAAAACACAATTGGCGACACTTTCTTGGTGACAAGACACCATTTTGTCACCGAAAGTATACCTAAGGTGACAAACCAATCCAGATTGTCGCTGAAGGTTAATTAGCAATGGCGACATGTAACTGTGTCACAGAAACTTACTTTTCGGCGACAAGCTTTTGTTGCTGTCACCGAAAGTATGCCTTCGGCGACACACCAAGAGAGAATGTAGCTGAAAGATTAATTAGCAATGGTGACATGTAGCTGTGTCACTGAAACTTACTTTTCGGCTACGAGCTTTTGTTTTTGTCACCGAAAGTATACCAATGGTGACACAACAAGCCTGAATTTTATTGAAGGATTAATTAGCAATGTCACTGAAACTTACTTTTTGGCGATAAGCCATTTTTGCTATCTCTAGAAGTTAGGAATTTAGGCACCAAAACAACAATTTCTTTGTACACTAATAAAATGGGTGATATGTTCCAAGGCATGGTTCTCCAATAGATTTTATGAGATAAAAAGGGAAATCTCATTTAAGTTGGTGTTTATGGAGGAGTGATAAAATCATTTTGTTTTCCCAATATATAAAATCTAGTTGTGATAAAATCTCCACTAATGCCATTTTCACCAATTTACCCTCTTTTTTGTTTCATAGATCTAAAAGGATAAAGGTTAAAATCGTAATTTGACATGTCATTTGTGGGTGGGTCACACAGGGACCACAATGGGTGTCAAAAAAAAAAAAAGAGATAAAATCATTGCTACATTTTATCCATTGGTAGAGAATGGAGATAAAATCTCAGATTTTATCACACAAAAATCCATTCAAGAACCAAGCCCGAGAGAATGTGCATAACATGGTACTCTCATGTAAAAAAATTCGAAGTGCATAATTGCATGACCAAAATATTTAGTCAAATTAAAAAAAAAAAGAATTCTCTTACAGTGCCGGCAAATTATTTTTCCTACTATATAGAAAAAAAAAATTCCTTATGAACTATATAGTCTTGGTCCTGCAAAGTATTTTGAGAAAAAATTCGTCCATGCGCAGTGATATTTTTGGCTCCGTCCTCAGTCCCCATATAAACTCCCATGGGTGGCTCAAAGACATGACTCCTACCACATAAGTTAAATTTAGGTAGTATTGTAATGAGCTCCAAGTGGAACCCAAAATCTTTTTGACTTATCAAGTTTATGGGTTCCACACTTTCTAGATTTTTTTCCTCCACAAAATAGAGAATGCTTTTGCTATTCCATTGAGTGCCCAATCATCCCTAAAATTAGCATGCTATAGGAGTGAAAAATGGACCCCACTTTCGTTCATTTGTATACCTTAAGATTCAATTTAGGAGCTATTTTTAGGAAAATTGTAAGGGAAAAAAAAAACACAAATAGAAAAAATTGTAGGGAAAAAATCATGGAAAAAAAAATTATGAATTGCGAAGTAGTCGCGAAGGATATCAATTTTTTTTTCCAAAGACACATCTGAACATTTGTTAATTGGTAAAAAAACATCCAACGAATTTTGCAGATTAAAAAATTAAACAGTTATCATTTAAATATTTTGATAGGTCATTTGTAACACGTGAAGCAATAGCTTGGTGGTAAGGGGTGTGTGAATGCAAGCAATTGGTCATGGGTTCCAATCACTGCGGCAGCAACCGTACGCCCATTATGAAGAATCCAAGGAGTAGTCTGGGAGTGACCCCTCCGAAGCATTAATTTTTCTGCCATGTGATCATATTTTTGGCGACACGCTATAGCTGCCAATGGGGTCCTTTTTGGCGACAAGCCTGTCACCGAAAGCGTCTTTTCTGTGACAAGTGTTCTTGTCGCTGGAAGCGTCTTTCTGCGACAAGCTCATTAACTTGTGGCCGTTGACTTTTAGGGTCACGGATTTGGCGACCACGGTAGATCATGTGGCCAAAGAGTATAGTAGGGGTGAAAAAAAAACCGGCGGAACCCGAACCGAACCGAAAACCGAAATTTCGGTCGGTCCAAGCTATAATAAAACCGAAAAAAACCGACCGAAAAAACCGAAAAATATACTCGGTTCGGTTTCGGTTTAATGTAATTACTATCGCACCGAACCGAACCGAACCGAATTACGTACACCATTCCTCATGATTTTTAATCTACACCGTCCAATCCTAAAAGTTACCCTTGATCTATACCGTCCAACCCTACAAGAGTAACCCTAACATCTCATTCTCTATCTTCTCCCATCAGTATTCAGTAGCAGCCCACCATCTCATTCTCTCCCACGATCTGTTCTCTCCCATCAGTAGCAGCCCACCATCTCCTTCTCCCATGATCTCTTCTTCCTCTCTTCTCCTTCTCCCACGATCTACATCGCCGATCGCCACTCACTCAGTAACATCGTCGCTCGCCGCCGCTCGCCGCTCACTCAATAACATCGTTGCTCGCCGTTCATCTAAATAGGATCACACTTGTAAGCTCTCTCTATGCCTCACATAGGAGAAAAAGTGCTGAAGAAATGGTCTCTTGGAAAGAAAGGGAGATCCGCAATTGCTTTCAATCTGTTTTTATTTCCATTGGGTTCATTGATTGGATGTCGCTAGTTGTTGGATTTGCTCTTTACATATGCTTAAGCAAGATCTGTTGCTTTTGTTGCTCATGATTTTCAATTTCTGCTGCTTTTGTTGCTCAAGTGGCCCAGACCGAAAAAACCGAATACCCCGAAATCTCGGACCGAACTGAGACACCCCGAACCGAGATCGGTTCCTTCTTTAAATCGGTCGGGATCGGTTTGGAGAAGTCGTACCCCGAACCGATTCGGTCCAAGTAAGTGGCACCCCGAACCGACCGAACCCAAACCGATTTCACCCCTAGAGTATAGGCGACAAAATCCCATCTTTTGGTGACTTTTTTGGGTGTGGCCAAATGTGTTTTTTCTTGTAGTGCATTTTGAGCGGAAAAATTCTTACTTTTTGGGGTGTTATAATACCACCACTTTTTAGTTAATCCACTCCGAATTTTGTCCTTTAGCTAAGCTTTTTTGTAGTTGGCAACATTAAAAAATGAGGTAAAAAAGACTTTGGTTAATTTTTTTAATTTGTTAGTTATATTTCTTAGACCAATTTTTTGAAATAAAAAAATAATAATAATATTCTCTAAATTACATTAAAATAATTTTAAATAATTTACTTTTAAATAATTATTAAATAAATGATGACCATGTGAAAAAGGATATTCATTTATTATTTTTGATAATTTACAAAAATAATTTTTATTCAAACACAGGCTACAATAATTGTAATAACAATGTTGAATGAAAAATGATAAATCAATAAGTAATAATATTAAATAATTTAGTAGGACCTTCCACTGAATTAAGATAGTATTTAATACAATTAGGTTATTCAATCAAATTTAAATGCAAAACAAGAAATTAAATTTATTTTTGCAATTGATTAACGTGATATTGTAACGATTAATAGTTGCAATTGACATTGGGTAGTGCTTGATTGACGATTAATCATAATTATCAGTTGTAGTCAGAGTCATTCAACTAAGAGTTTAAGTGATTGATCAAACAATTTTAAAATTTTAATATAAGTTGCAAATCTAACGACTAATAGTCAATGATAAATAGGGATCATTAAGCGAACATTAGTACAATTGGCTAAAATTAATTGGTTAATATAAGTTGATATTATCAATGTTAGTACTAAATGTAGTAGTTAACAATAGTGTTGGTTGAGAGCGATCAATGAGTGATTGATACAATTGGTTAATGTAGTAGTTAATAAAATTGGCTAAAATGAATTGGTTAATTTAGATTGATATTATCAATATTATTACTTAATGTAGTACGTCATAGTAGTGTTGGTTGACAAGGATCAATGAGTGATTGATACAATTGACTAATGTAATAGTAACTACTAACTATTGATCTATAATCCCTCATTCAATATAGAGAATTTTAATTAGTCATCCTATTTGAAAATCTTATTTATGTTTCCATCCATGATGTCATCACTAGTTATGTTTACATATTGGAATTGGATAATGAGACCATTGTACCTTTATTAACTCTCCCTAAATACTATTTATCCCATTCACTGTCCACAGCCACGTTTGTAATACGTTTGTAATATTGATGATGCATGGTGATCATCAAGCCCCACGTTTGGGGTTGATGCACGGATAACTTGGGATTTACCAGCTGTTTCAATACACTTGCCTAATCAATTTCAGGGATTATCTAATCTTTTTTATCATCAAGATTCCGTTACCATAACAGAAGATAGGAAAGATGCAAATTCAAAAGACTATCTCCATAATTTATGTATCCATTAATATATACCATAACTCTCTTCTCTCCCAATCTATGCGCCTCCTCTCTCTCTCTTTCAATCCGGTCGTCCTACTCAAGCAAGTTCAAGAAAAATCAAACCTCTCCCCAAAAGGTGTTTTTCTGCATATGTTTCATTTTTCCCCTTTATCTCTCATCTCCCAAATCTAAAAAATCAAACAACCCACATCAACAATCCCAAACCGATTTCAACCGATCTATCACTCTCTCTTTCTCTCCATATATTTCTATGGATACCTGTGACGCACGGAGCCCGAGATAGATGAGTCCAATCCATCTTGGGCGGCCTGCCATAGCCACCGTCGCGCACTTCTGGCACACGTAGCCACCGCGCCGTCGCCCCGTCAAAAAGAAGTCCCCTGTAGACTTAATGGGCCCAACAGCATCGCCTTCTGTTCAATCACCGTGGATCACAACCACTCAATTAGCCTCGATGCCGTCGTTGAGAGATCAAGACTACTCCAAAAATGGAGAAGCTATAGTGGCAGACTATATAGTATGTTAGAGTGTTTTTGCTAAGAATTTCTTATTTAGTGGTGATTTTTTTTTTCAATTCAAGGCTTGTGCTTTTTCGAAACATTAAAAATGGTAAACCAATAAATCATATTCATGGTTTCACACGTGCTTTAAAAGATGGTAATTTCACACCGTGAATATGATTTATTGATTTACCATTTTGTTGATTTGTGCTTTAAAAGATGGTTAATTTCATACCGTGAATATTATTTACTAATTTACCATTTTGGCTGAATTGATACAGTAAAGTTGTTAATCAATAAACCATATTCACTGTATGAAATAAAGGTCATATGAACATAGTTTATGATTTGCCATACTCGGTGATTTTATACAATAAAAGATGGTTTATTAGTTTATCACTTTGGCACTTCGATGATTATTTTTAATTTTTCATGTTTTTTACGTAGTGTAAGATGGTTAATTAATTTATCCTACTATTTTACATAGTCGAAGATTGTTTAATAATTTATCATGTTTCTGTGTTCATTGTCATAAAAAAAAATTCACGTCACGAGAAAACTTTTTTATTTTTTCTTTTGTTTTGAGATTTTAGGTGAGAGTAGGAGAGAGAAGATTAGGGAAGAGTGAGATTTAAAAAGATAGGAGATATATAGTGATTGAGATAAATTAGGAAAAGATTAAGAGAGAGATAGTAGGAAAATTAGGAGAGAGAAAGGGTAGTTTGGGATTTATTTGAATTTCAGGATGGAATTATAAGTATTCAAATCTCATAGGATGGAATCACAATGATTTTTTTTTTTGTACAGGATGTCTAATGAACTCTCCCTTCAATATATTATTTAGTTTAATTAATTATTACAGATAAATATATTCCCATCTAATAAAGAAGTATGTTCCCATCTATACTTATCATGGTGCTGTGAACACCCCGCGGGAATATCCACGAAAATTGAGTAGTGTCTAGGAAAATGGTTTGATTGATTGACAGGAGTTGCCACCCGGGTTTGAGGACCGTACCAGAGAAACCAATTGAAAAATGACTCTTTTGCCCTTGGTATGGAGAATGCTTTCACTGGTCTTCCAAAATGAGATTTCTCAAGTCCGGGAGCTAGGTTACGGGAGGGGAAGGAATTTAAAGCACCTCTTTTCGCCCAGTGTGACCACCGGTCTTTACTCAATGTTCAAGAGATTTTGAAAATGTCATTTAGATAGACTTATTTCACAAAGTCATGCAAGAGTACGTAAATGTATCAAATGGCGTGCGTGGATACGAGTGCTATGTGGCATGTGTGAATGATGCTCATGCATTGAATACTAAGCTCTACTGAAACATGCTCAAACTGTACTAAATGGTCTCAAAACACACCCACGAACATCATACGAGACACACCCGGATTGCAATCTGGACACCCGTTGTTCACAAATCCAGGCACCGGGGGTCAGTTCAGGCGCCCATAATGGCCAAGTCCAGGCGCCTGGACATGATACAAGCGCCTACAACAGGCAAGTCCGGGCGCCTGGCACATGATCTGGTATGGCTTTTTTCCTCAATCCAAGTATTCACATAGGCAACAAATCAAGCTCTGTTATACTTTCTATCATGCATATGATGATGTTTTCTAGCTATTAAACTCTGATGGAGTTTGAAATGACCATATTTAATTATGCAATGATTTAGACCTAGAAGGATGATCTTGACATGTTTTTGGAATGGAAAGTAAAAAAATGAAGGATGAGTCCTAATATGAAAGGAACTCTTGTTGCACACTTGATCTGGACAGAATGATTACAATCTTGAGGGATAGAAAATGATATGAAGTCTAGGTAGATTTTATGAGAACATGATGAAAATGAACATGATAGCATAATGACTTTTTCCACCAACTGCTAAATGCTCTGAAATATGCACAAAGTTAATAGTATGTCACATGCTATAGATGTAGTGTTCCTGGATCATCTCAAAACCGTGATTTATCTCTCCACTTATGCACTTTTGAACTAAGCTAAATGACTTTCCATGCCATGACCATGATTTCTGACCTCAATCCATATATGAATGATTCAAATATGCATAAGAAACTATATACAGAACATAAAACACAGAGATAGGAGAGAAGTCCAGGCGCCCATACTTGGAGAGTATGGGCGCCCACACTCAATGTGGGTGCCAAGGATTTGATTCCCTTTTGTATCACTTTCTACCTTCCCTAACCCTTAACTAGTATAGGAGACAAGAAAGAGTTGGGTGGTATACCCTCAGGTAGCCTCTTGAACACAATTGGTAGATAAACTACCTTGCAAAGCTTGATTTTTGAACTTGGGTTTGATTTTTGGAGGACTTTTAGTAGTTGAATGGACTGGATTTTGGTTACTGAAAGTGCACCAAACTGATTGTAGGTGGTTTGATTGGGGGTTTGTGGAGTGGGTAAAATCTGACTACCCTACTACTAGGCATAGCACGTGCCTGATGACTTCACCACGAGAGGGTGAATAGCTTGGCACCACATAGGGTACACGTGAGCCCTGTGCCGAGCTGGTTTGGTCATGAATAAGGCTAAAATGATTGAATAAATTAAATATACCAGGATGTGCTAGCTCGGTATAGGTCACAAGGGAATGCCCTTGATATGGCCGAGCTAGCAAAGCTATGAGTAAAGCTTAAATAGCATTCTGGGATACATGGATTCAGCTCGGCGTGAGTAGCTGGGTTATGTACGAGTCATACCGAGCTACGTGGAAGCACGGCACCGCCACGGATAAGACGATGAGACATTCCAGAATATTCTATAGACAACTCCTTATGAGATAAGGAACAGTCCCGAAGAACAAGGGATCGATATGGAAAGAATCCTATATGGAAAGAAAGACCTCTGTTAGACGAGATCTAGCAGAATATGGAGACTTACCCTGGATAGGAAAATCCTATCAGGAGAAGGATTCCTAAAGAGAGTAGGAAACAAGGGCACGAGATGCCTAAGTATGAAGAACATCTACCCCTATAAATACAAGACCATAACCATGACAAAAGGTACGCTGTGAAACCTATTTTCATACGTGTTGTGATTTGAGCATTCAGAGTACGTGATACTGACTTAGGCATCGGAGGGCCTTTGCCAACGAGAGGCAAAGGTGCTCTAACCCTTTCTCTGTCTTGCAGATTCAGGGTTGACTCAAGGAAGCACGTGATCTAGAGTTACGTGGATTTATCCCCGTACAGTTTGATTGTGGATGTTGAAAAATGGGTAGAATCAAGTGAGTATGTGGAGCTAGGATGGAAAAATTGGGTTTTGATGGTTGGAAATGAATAGAATTGAGAGGGATCAGTTGGGGATGAGTTTCTGGAAATATTTGGGTAGAATAACAGTAAGGGAGAGAGGTGAGAGCTTATCCCCTTGAATGGAGTGGGAGGGGGGGTATATATAGAGAGAGAATGAGGGAGTTTTTAGGTGAGTTTGAGAGGGAAAGTAAATTTAAACTCAAATGTTGGAGGGATGCTGTGATGGAGGGACATTTGAGTGAAGAAAAACTTGGGATAATGTATGAGGAGCCCATAGTTTCACAAAGAAAACAGCTGCAAATTGCTTACTGGGAGTACTTCCAGACGCCTGGAGTTGGTGAGTCTGGGCACTTGGATTGAATCAAGGTGCCTGGAATTGGGAATCCAGGCACCTGGATTAAGTCTGGGCGCCTGGAATAGGGTAATCCAGGCGCCTGGACTGGGAGATTGCACAACAATCCAAACTTCGCGGGGTTATTTTGGGTGCTACCAAATTCCGTTTTGTGCATGGTTTGAAGCATTGGAAAGCTTGTCAAGTCTACTTTCTAACCCAAGTGGTTTGGACCCAAGATGATTTTTACATCAAAATATATGACCATTTTACCCTCAGAAGGTCGGAAAAACAAGTCATTTTGATAAAACATGCATATCTCCCTCATTTCAAAATGGATTGGGACATATTTCATATCAATAAAGAGGGTTTTGAATGTACTAGAAGGTGGTGTATGCTCGGGTTTATTTTGGAGAGGTTTAGAAGGGGTCTCCAAGTTCACAATCAAGCTTCGCGTGCTCTCATCGGGCATTTTTATCATCGGGGAAGCTTGATAAGTTTCTCGGGTCAAAATCGGGGTGTCTATAGGTGCATTAACTATGTTACATAAATGTATACCTACCCATCATTAATACCATACTTACCATAGCATAAGGCTCAGAATATCACACCATTTGATCTTTTTTACCACCATAACAAGTTGTATGTTGATGTAAATATACTACGGTTTCTACTAGTACTTACCTTTTAGAAAGGAAATAGTTACTGCGTATTTAGACATTTTATAAAGGTGCAACAAGTTTGAATTCTTGCTTACCTGCCATACATTGTGTCATTAATGGAACTAAATTTCTCTACCTACCACACATTGGCATTTTAACGTAGGTATTTTTTAAGTTTGGCAAATATGAGATGCATCTTTTTCATGGCACATTAGTCCTAATAAAACAAAAACAACCATTTATCATATCATAAACAGCCAGCCAGTAAGGCATCATATTCTTTAACAATGGTCCAAAAAAGGCTACCAAGCCATGTGAAGTCTACAATCGTTTTTAGTATTCGACTTCTAAATGAAAGTTGTAGAGGACGTCGAGTACTTCGATTTCGATATAAGAATCACCCAAAACGGTTTAGAAATGACCCCAATATCCTTGCCCAAAATTCTGTTGGAATACGTTGTTTCTATTACCAGACAGCTCTCTACCCCTCTGTAAATCTTCATTTTGCTCCTTGTTCCAATCGTTTTTAAGTTTACATTTCTTCACCAACGTTGTAGAGGGTTTGAAGCTCTTGTATTTAGACACAAGAATCACCCAAATCGGTTGAGGTTTGAGTGAGATATAGCCATCCAAAGTTCAGTAAAAATCTCGGGTAAATTTCCAGACAACTCACTGACCTTTCACAAATCGCCATCTTTCTCGTTGTTAAAGTGGATTTCGGGTTTAGGTTCCTTCATGAAGATTGTAGAGCACTTCGAGAGCTTCATTTAGATACAAGAATCATGTGAAACGGTTGAGGTTTGAACCTGGTAGCACAACTCAAATGTTTTGTTTGAAATTAGATTTTTCTTCGTCAAAAAAAAATTGTACCGGATTCCACCACTGAGCTTTTCATCCGGATCAAGGTAGAAACCTCTTACTTATTGAGCCTAAGTATATTTATTAGGCCTAGAGTTGATAGTAGGGCTTGAGACGAGCCCGAACAAATAGAGGTCATGGATATATGCCCCGTGTAGATGTCGATTTGTAACTGGGTTTTCATTCTGTTGCTTCATCTGTGGTTCGAATTACATATTTTCATCTGTAAAAATCTAGGGTTTTGACAGATTATTTCAATGTTTAGATTGTTTGGGACTGTACATGTTCAGATCTAAGTTTGTGGTGGTGTATATGTATTTTTAAAAATTAAAAATAAACAGCCCTTAAAATAGCCCTATTTATACTGTATTTTTTGGCTTAATTTCCGCTCATGTTGGTGCTTAAAATAGCCATTAACAAGGCAGTAAAACAGAACATAGAAACCTTATACAAAATACGAAAAAAGACCATGACAAATGTGTTTGTGGTTAAATTTGGTTCGCGAAATATGTGAACCAACCATTTGGTCAAACTATAGTTTGGTAAAATAAGAAAAAACATATAAAAATAATTTCCCACAAAAAAACTTGAAATTCGCAGCCCCATGTATTGTGTGTGATTGAATCATACTCGTGTAACCGTTCTTAGGTTTTTAGGATGGCAAGACTCAACAGAAAACAATTACGGAGAGGAGAAGAGTAAGAGGCAATGATTGTGATAAGCACCTTCATTTAGGCTGCAATGGGGGTGTCTCGCCTTTACTTGTTGTTCATCATATCAGCAGCTCAGTATCCCCGTCCAGAGTGTACCCAGATTCCCAACTTCTACCAAACACAAGTAAATGCTGTCAATAGGCTCGTTAATGATAATAAGCTTGATTGCCATGATCAGTTGAGGGTAAATAGACACACATTTTTTAGGTTGTGTTGTTTAGTTTGAAGTGTTGGCCTAGGGGACTCTAGGTACGTATGCCTTGAGGAGAGTGTAGCTATTTTCTTATGGATCCTTGTGCACCATACAAAGCATAGGCGTACCAAACATCAGTTCTGGAGATCGACAGAAAAGATAAGCAGGCATTCCAATGCCGTACTCCAAGCTGTCTTGCGCCTTCATAGAATGCTCCTTGTAACCCCCGAGCTTGTACCTGCGAACTACCATGACAATAGACGGATTTGGTTTCAGGTACACTTCCATTAAAAATGTTTCTACTTAAATCCATTTTGTTTCCTCAATTCCAGTGTATGTACTTACTTCCAATAACCTACTCAAATTGTCGTAGAATTGTCTTGCGGCTTTGGACGGGACCTTCGTGCTAGTAAATCCCCCGACAGCCGAGAAGCCTCGCTATAGGTCAAGGAGGGGTGACATTGCCACAAATGTTTTAGGTATTTGTACGCGAGACCAAAAATTTGTCTTCGTCTTGTCTGGTTGGGAAGGGTCGGCCACTAACTCAGAGACGCCATCGCAAGACCCAATGGTTTGAAAGTTTCCCGTGGTATTGTGAACACCCCGCGGAGCGATGTCCACGAAATCGATTGCGGTTTGAAAAATGGTTTTGATTGGTTGAATGGAGTCGCCACCCGGATTTGAGGATCGTACCCGAGAAACCTTTTTGAAAAATGACTCTTTTGCCCTTGGAATAGAAAATGTTTTACTGGCCTCACAAAAACGAGATTTCTCGGGTCTGGGAGCTAGGTTACGAGAGGGGAAGGAATTTAAAGCACCCCTCTCGCCCGGTGTAACCACCGGTCTTTATTCAATGCTCAAGGGATTTTGAAAATATCGTTTGAACGGACTTTGATCACGAAACTATGCATCGAATGACGTGCGTGGATACATGTTCCATGTGTTATGTATGCATGATGATACGATGACATACAATGTATTAAACAACTCAGAATGAGACTAATTAACATTGGAAACCCCCAAAACAAATCCACAGACAACCCACGATTGCACCCGGATTGCATTTCTCACACCCGTATTGAACAAGTCCATGCACCTGGATTAGGTGTGGGTGCACCTGGATTGGGTGTGGGCACCTGGATTAGGTGTGGGTGCACCTGGATTGGGTGTGGGCTGCAAAATACGCTTTTTACGCAATAAAGAAGAGTGAGCAGAGTGGCTGTTGGTTTCTTTTCAGACGTGAGAAAGGAATAGCGAAAGGCTCAGAGCTTGAACTCATAGAAAGACGCTTACTAGCCGGCTAGCTCAGAGCTTACTTAGGGGATGGAAAAGCAAGAGAAGCACTGGAGATTAAACAAACGGACCATAGACCGATAAACGAGGTCCTACCATAGGTCGATACTCCGATCAGTATCGTCCGCAGAAACCATAGAACTATATTAAGAGCTCTATAAGAGGGGAAGAGCGGAAAAGAAGAATCGAGTGGACGTTACTCCGAAAAAGTCCATTACTAGAGCTAAAGAGAAAGAAAGAAGAAAAAAAGGTGCAATTCGAGAGTCATTCGGTGTGGGCGCCTGGATTAGGTGGATCCAGGCGCCTGGACCCAATATGGGTGCATGTGATGAGATCATTTTTGCTGCATTTTTAACCCTCCCAAAGCCTCAACTTGGTATTGTGAACCAAGAAAGGATGGGTGGTTCCCCCTCAGGGCCCTAGTTGAGCATTTTTGGTAGAAAGACTACCTTGAGAAGCTTGATTGATGAACTTTTGAGGCTAGTTTGAGTAGTGTTTGGTGATTGAGTGGGCTGGGATGTAGTTTCTAGAGCATTGAGGGACTGATTATAGGTATTGAAGTTGGGGGTTTGTTTGAGAGGGATGAAAAAGTGTTGATTTGAAGTGGAAAAGAGTAGGTTTGTGAATGGAAGTGGGTGAAACTAAGAGAGATCAGTTTGGGGATGGAGATTCTGGTGTCATTTCAGCAGCATAACAACAAGAGAGTGAGTGGGATTGAGCCCAAGATTATTTGTACATCAAAATGTGTGACCATTTTACCCTCAGAAGGTCGGAAGAATGAATCGTTTCGATAAAACGGGCATATCTCCCTCATTTCAAAATGGATTGGGACATATTATATATAAAAAAAGAGGGTTTTGAATGTACTAGAAGGTGGTGTAGGTTTGGGTTTATTTTGGAAAGGTTTAGAAGGGTTTCCAAGTTCACAATCAAGCTCCGCGTGCTCTTATAAGGCATTTTCATCATCGGGGATGCTTGATAAGTTTCTCGGGTCAAAATCGGGGTGTCTACAGGTATGTTGTAATTTCTCACCTTTCCGTTCAATCCATTACATTTATGAACCCTCCCTTCAAATATTTCAATGTCGTAACTTCCATTGGTTACAGGACATTACTACCTTGTGGATGGCGGATACACAAACAAGGAGGGTTTTCTAGCACCATACCGAAAACAACGATATCACCTTAACATTTGGAGGTAAGGTCACATACGGCTAGCAAAGAGGAGTCCTTCAATATGAAGCACTCCGCTACTAGGAATGTTATTGAGAGAAGCTTTGGGGTTTTGAAAATGCAATTTGTAATATTGAGGTCTCCCTCCTTTTACCCCATCCAGACTCAAACCCGTATCGTGACATCATGTTGTCTTCTCCATAACCTCATCAAAAGAGAGATGCCCAATGATCCGGTTGAGTTGGAGTACACGTAATGGGAACAAGATCACCACCACGACGTTCAAGTAGATGTTGATTGCATTACTACCATAGACACTTCTAATGAATGGACTGCCGAGAGGGATGCGTTGGCTACTACCATATACAACCATTGGCTAGCAAATAGTGGGGGACAAGAAGTTTATCCACCATGATTGACGAGGATGTTTTATAGGAGTTTCTATTAAAAACTTGGTTTTAAGTGTTTGTATGAACAACTTATTTGCACGAGTTTGGATTAAGGAGTTGGTTTGAACAATTTGTATTAACTTTTCTAGTACTTGTAATTTAAACATTCTAATATTTGTATGTCATTGAATGTGAACTTGTATGATATTCCAATTCATTAGAAGGTTATGTACTTAACAAAATATGTCGTATTTTTACATTCCTTGGCCAAATTTAATGCATTTGAAGCAATGGAAACCCAAGAAGGCCAAGTGTCTGCCAAAAAGACACCAAGAGCCCTTCGAGTATGGAGGAAAGTCGAAGAGGATGCTCTAATTAAAGTCATGGTGAATGAAATTTGAGACAAATGGAGCACCGATAATGGCTTCTGACCTGGTTTCTTCACCTTGATTGAGAAGGAGTTAGAGAAGGTGTTGCCAGATAGCCACCTAAGGGCCTCACCCCACATCAACTCTAAGGTCAAGTATTGGAGACAAATGTACCACAAACTCTTTGACATTTTAGCACTAAGTGGATTTGGTTGGGACGATGTCAACAAACGCATCAATGTGGAGGAGGATGTGTGGAATGAGTTCAAAAAGGTAACTCATTATGCTTTAATGAATATGGTAAAGCATATGAGATCATTCTAAATTTTTTCATTGTTTGTATAGGCCCACCCTAAGAAGGCCAAAGAGATGTATGGGAAGCGTTTCCCTTATTTTGATGATAAGCAAATTGTGTTTGGGAAGGATAGGGCAACCGGGGCGGATGCAGAAGATCCAACACAAATGGAGGCATCGCATCCTAGAAATGCTAACATGGTACAAATTGACGTAGAAGATCCTTCGGAAGTTGGTGTAAAGGATCTTTCTCGCGAAGGGTTCATGCAAGGGGGAGGGGAGTTCTACCAAGAGTTGTTTAATGATGGATTTGTCAATTCATCATGCATGAGCTCCACACCTTTTACTTCCACACCTACGGAGTTCACCCCCCACACCTCCACACCTTCGAGTGCCACACCTACGGGAACCACCCCCACGCACCTCCACACCTATGGGTTCCACACCCTTGCCCTCCGCACGCCGTATGCCAATCCCAACGTCCACCACGCCGCCGGCTAATGCCTGAGCTAAAAAGGGGAAGAAGAGGACAAGAATGGGTGACAAGGAGTGCCTTAATAAGAGCATGGACAATTGGTACAAGGAGAGCTTGGTGCACATGGGCAAAATGGCCAACTCATTGGAGTATGAGAAAGAGTTATCCGCCCGCCACTCGACCATTTCGGCTTTGCTAGAAAAACTTGACCTTACCTTGGGGGAACAATTCAAGTTGGCTGCCATTATTGGGACAAAGGACGAGAGGGTAGATCAATTCTTGTACACACGTGATGAAGTCAAACAAACTTGGGCAGAGGCCATCTTGAGGGGTGAAGTATTTGGTTCGGTTTAGGCAATATTGGGAAAAAATGTCTTCCTTTTTGTAGTGGCCGTTCTTCCACTTGTTATACATGGTCCATTTGGTGATGTAATTAAAGACTTTATTAGGAAATATCTTGTTATATATGGTGACTAAAAACTCATGTAATATGTAATTATGCATCGTATTGATACATTTGATGCATGTTTTTTGGGAAAATATGGAATGTAATTGGAATTTTATTGGCATTAACAGGTTTTGAGTGGTTCTTTATTATTAATTGAGCGATGATGAATCACTGTTAAGTTGTAGACTTGGTTGTTACCTTGGGGGCAACATTTGTTGTAGCCATGAGTGGCCCTTGTGGATTCCATTTTTGAGCCCACACAACAATTCATAGTTGCAGCCATGAGTAGCCACTGCTTTGTGTGTGTGTGTGTGTGTGACAGGTTATTTGGTTTAATTTTAAGCATTGAGCATGACTATTAGCATGACTTTGGAAAGCAAGTGCAGGATTGTTGTGGCTATTATGTGACTAAATGTAGGGCAATTATGACTAACTTGAGCCCTATTTGACTTAAAATATGCTCATTTGTATGAAATCTGGGCAGTGATGACTAACTTGAGCCCAATGTGAAGGTACATATGCTAATTTGTATGAAATTTGGGCAGTGATGAGTAACCTGAGCCCATGTGAAATTTGCTCATTAGTATGAAATTTGGGCAGTGATGTGGTACCTGTTTTTGGACAGAGCTATTTGTGCTATTTGTTTTCTGCTGCTGTTACTAGTTTGTAGTGATGGTTCACTGTGTTTTGGTTGGTTATTTGTGCTATTTGTGGTATTTGTTTTGCTGCTGCAATGGGGGTGTTTGCTGTGTTGGTTCACTATGTTTCGATAGGCTATTTGTGCTATTTCTACTATCTGTTTTGATGCTGCTGTTACTAGTTTGCTGTGATGGTTCACTGCTGTTATTGTTAAATTTGGGCAATGTGTGCGTGTGTGTGTTGGTGTGCAAGTGCAGGATGATGTTAAGCTGAGCCCATGTGAAGGTGTTTAGTTTGTCATTTGTATGAATTCTGGGTAGTTATGACTAAAACTTGCCATTATGGTATGCTGCACTCATCTTGGTTATGTCTAAAACCTGTCATTATGTTTTTGTTTTGCTATATGTGCTATGTGTGTGCAAGTGCAGGTATTACTTGCTGTTGTGTTAGGTGGTAGCAACTTTTGTTTGGCCATTAGCAACACTGTTATTTATTGTTAATTGGGCGATGATCAATCACTGTTGTAGGTTAATGAAGGTTACCTTGGGAGGCAACATTAGTTGCAACCATGAGTGGCCCTTGTTGATTCCATTTCTGAGCCCATTGTATGTTCATAACTGTGCCTTTGTGGTGCCTTTGTGGATTCCATTTCTAAGCCCATTGTTTGTTTATAGTTGTGCCTTTGTGCCACTATTAAATAATGAATCACAGTGTGTCTAACAGTCATGATGAATTATTAGTTGCTGCACCTGTTAGCATAACAAATTTTGTGTGTGCAAAGCATGACTGTTACCATGACTCTATGTGCATAACCTGTTACCATGACTATGTAGTGCTATTCACTGATTCACTCATAACCTGAGGATGTGGTATTCGGTTCTGGGCCCATTCTATTTGTGTTATTTATTTCTGGGCAGTGCACTGCACTACACTGCAGGGCAGGTGTGTGAGTGAATGAGTGCAGGTGTGTGACTCTGTGAGTGCCTAAACCTGTTACTCAAGTGATTCCACATTCCTGAGGCTGTGCTAAAATCATGTGCAGTGTTGCTACTGTGTTTGTTAGTGATTGATTTTGTTAACCTGTTATCATGACAATCTGGTCAATGGTTTAGCAGGATTGTGTGTGTGTGTGTGTGTGGGGAGAGGGGGGGGGGGGGGGGTTGTGCAAGTGCATGACTGTTGGTGTGTAGGTGCAGGTGTGCAATATGGGCATTGCAAGTCATTGTGGGGATGCAATTTGGGCAGTGCAGGTTTTTCAATCGTAAAATTTGACATTTATAACTTCTTGTGCTTGATATGTGACTAAATTTAGGGGCAATGATGATTTTCCTGAGCCCATGTGAAGGTAGCTATGGTCTGGACCTTGAAATCTAGCCAATGAAGGCATTCAGGGCTAGTTTTTATGTTGTTGCACTTGTTAATCTGTTTGGTGCACCGGTTAATCTGGGCAGTGCACCTGTTAATCTGTTAGGTGCACCTGTTTTTAGTTGGTGGACCTATTCTGGGGGTTTGCTGCACATGTTAATCTGTTTGCTGCACCTGGCCAATCTGTTAGTTGCACTTGTTTTTAGTTGCCGGACCTATTCTGGGGTTTGTTGCAGCTGTTAATCTGTTTGTTGCAGGTGTTTTGGTTTGCTACACCTATTTTGGTTTATAGCAATTGGTGAGAAACCTTATATGCCCTTTTTGAAAATGCCAATGATGAGAAAACTGAGGCTTGTCAGGTGGTATTGAAAGTTGGGTGATGCAAAATGTGGTTAAATTTAATCGCTTAGTTGGTGAATTTACTTAATTTCTGGGCGGTGATGATTTATAATTCAAGACAGTGACAAAGGTGAGGCAACATTAGATGGCCGAATGGCAACTAATGTTGTAGCCTTGACCTATTGTTTTTCAAAACAGGTGCAAAACACCCAAGTATCTGAGCCCAGTTTATGCTAAACAAATTTACGTGGATCCATATGCGATCATTGTGAGTCTAAATATAGTTAACATTGTCTTTTTTAATGGGAATGGCAGGGAAAAAGTCCTACTACGCTATATGTGTTGGTCAGACACCAAGAATTTATGACAGTTGGGCAAGTTGTAGCCAACAAGTGAATGGGTTTTCAGGTGCTATTTATCAGAAGCATGGTTCATGGGAGGAGGCGAACTCTGCTCTCCGACAATATTTGGAAAACATTGTGATAAGCCCCCAATATTGTAGATATCCGGGGCTTATCTAGCTTATTTTGCTCACACACATACACGCAATTTCACGCCTTATATGTTTGATATGCGCATAGTATTGTTTTTTATAGTTATCGGTGAAACACGTGAATAAGCGTGTTTTGAAGCACATTGGGAACCGTCCCAAGTACTGAGGGCCACATGTCCCATGACATTCCACTACCGGGCCTCAAGAGCCAAGAAATGAAGATTTGGCTAAGGCCCGGGAATTCGAAAAGTCACAAAGTCAAGCCGATGGGTTGAAAGCCGTGTCGCGAACTCACAAGGACTCCTGATGAATTCGGGAGTGGACAAGCGTGCACGAGACCAAGGACCACTTCCCCCGAAGGCCACACGACGTATTCGAATGCTTTGGAAAAAGCCCGGATGCACACAAGGCGATAGGGGTGATCGAAAGAAGCAAAAACTCCATCATAGCATCTTGGATCGATCCAATGAACAAGTGGATCAATCCAACTTCATCAAGAATTCCATCTAGTGGCGGAGCCACTGGCATGCCAGTGTGGGCCTGCGCCCACACTGGATTTTTGAAAGGATTTTTTTTTTTTTTTAGAAAAATATACGTCACTTTTTTTTTATATATACAAAAAAACTACTTACTGCTCTTCGGGCGTCATTACTTGGTGTTATAATGTTATTCTCTTGCACATATTTATGTGGGACTCAAGACTAAATATATGAGTTTTACCTGAATATGTGATGAAGGCCAATTAAAAAAAAGTAATAGAGAAGGGTGTTAGGGCATCACATGGCGATGCTCCAGAACCACTATATAACTAATTACTCATAAATAAGCCTTAATTAAGTGAAATTTTTGCTTCGAAACTATAACGTGTTTACAGAACCCCAAACCTCCACCAACTCAAACGCCATACCCCCTTGAAAATCAAGCGAGACAACAAAATAGGCTAAGAGGAACATCTATCCATAAAATGTAAGTCAAGCGAGACTCATTTCAAATGAAAATCAAGATTTGTTAGATTCTTTAAAAAGTGATTTTTTTTTTCACATGAAAAGTACTGGCATTTATAAATTGTGCCCTCACTGGAGCAATTTTCTGGCTACGCCACTGATTCCACTAGACCCCTCTGGATCGATCCAGTGAAGGGGTGGATCGATCCAACTTCAGCAAATTTTTCATCAGGCAACTATGGATCGATCCAGGCATTGCGTGGATCGATCCGTTGCAGTACAAAAGTTCAACAGAGCACTCTGGATCGATCCAGAGTAAACGTGGATCGATCCAACTTCAGTCCGGCAGCATTTTCAAGTTACCGTGTATTAAACTTGTTCCTCTCGTTTAGATCATTCAATATATCTAGTTTATTTTCGTTTTCATTAAGTTTTTAGTGTTTGTGATTTTCTAGCTATTTCCTTAGTAAATCCTAGTTGTTAGTAGTTGTTTGTTAATTTCTCAAGTGTTAATGTTGTAGGCAAACCCTGGATTAGTATTAAAAATCAGTTTTTAGAGTTATAAAGCATGTTTTTAGTTTTCTTCAATTTTCTAGGCTTGATTTCTAGTATAATATGCGAGTAGTTTTAATAGGCTTAGTCATGGGGTGATAAGGTTTAATCCGTCCATCTCGTTCAAATAGCATACATCTCTTGTTTATCAAAGTTTAGGGTTTCATTTTTATGTACCAAAGTTTGGGTTTGTTAACCCCTTTGATCCTACGTAGCCAAGGGTTTCACAACTTGGCACGTGGGATGCTTTGGGCGATGTCAATTCAATCGTTTGTAAAATGAACCGAAAACCCTAGTATTTGTTAAACACATTTTTCTAGTCAAAAGGTTTTAAACTCTGAATCTTCCGTTCGGGGGCATTTGACGATGCCCCGAGCCGGTTATCAAGAGGGGACAGATTAACCCGAGTCATGGTCGTTAAGTACTCCTAGACTTTGCCTTAGTTTAAATTAGTCGTTTTTAAATCCTTCCGAGTTGTTCTCGAAGTTGAGAGAATTTCACCAAACAAACTACAAAATTTCAGTTTGCCGCTTTAAGGCTAAAACCCTCATTTGCGAAACAAACATCACGCAAGGCGCATTCAGTCTATGTGGATTCGACCAGGTCTTACCGGTTATCATGCTACCGCTGGCCTAACCCTATGCTTGGGGAAATAACTTTTGCAATACAATCCAAGGTTGCAAGCACATTGCTGGGAGGATGCCAAATGTAGAAGCGGCCAATGGGGAAGATTACCCACCATTGCTAATCCCAATGCAACCTGACATTAATGGTGAGGGAACAAGACTTGTGAAGAAAATGTGGTGCCACAAATTGACATGGTTTTTACTCGGGGCAGCAATGGCAACAATAATAGAGTTTGTGTTGATTAAATATGTTAGTTTTTAGTACCATGCGTGCCAAATTGCCTTAGTTTCAATGTGTTTTGTAATGAATGGTTGTAATTCCATACACTGGAATTTGTAAGAATTTATATCAGTAGGATATTTGACTTGTGGTAAACCTATAACTTTTGGTATGCCTCCTACGAATGATGAATGGTAAGTATCATGTTCCAAGTATACTTTTTAGGTGTGTTCAAAGTGAAATGGTACGTCAATTACTCAACTTTCCAACTTTTTAGGTGTGTTCAAAGTAAAAATTCATTGCAATCTCATCTTTTACAAACACTGCAAATAAAATTTTGTATCATGTCAAGGCCACGTCGGGGTTTGACCAACCCCCGCCAGACTTGGAGTTGTGATGAGGAGCAGACTTTAGTACAATGCCTTACAAGCCTTGTACAAATGGAAGTATGGCAATCAAATTTCGGGTTTCGTCCCAACTACCTACCAGTGTTGAAAAATCAAATGGCTGAGTCTTACCCCGAATGTGGTATAATGGAAATTCACATCGAAGGTAAGATTAAGACATGGAAGTCTACTTATTACACCATAGTTCATCAAATCCTTATGCATGAAGGGTTTTCTTGGGATGCAAATGAAAAAAAGGTTGTTGCAGTAAACGAAGTGTGGACTATTAAATATCCAAGTAAGTTATAACATTTTTAATATTTAATTTTAGCAAAATTTTTGTAGTGCTCATTTAATTCCCCCCCCCCCCCCCCCCCCCCATGTAGATTAATCCACGGGCTACGAACATCAAGGATAAACAATTTTCCTTGTTCGACGGATGAAGTTTTTGCTTTTAACATCAATAATAGATCGAAATTGGTGGAAGTTTATTAAATAAACTTGTAGTTGTGCACTTTCCTATCCTTGTAATAAATCTCAAATAAATTAGTATATTTATTTGAGACTTCAATAAATCATTTTTTTAAGACCTCTAATTGTATCTCAATTCAATTTGTATAATTATTTGAATGTTCAATAAAGTTTCTTTTTTTGTATTAGAGACGATTTAATAAATATGTTAATTTGTTCATTTATTAATCATTGTATTGAGGTAATAATAAAAAACCAAGATAGGCCAACAAGTAATAAAATGCATTTTTATACAAATTTGGATGACAACCAACCATTCAAGTGTTAAAAAATATGTTTTTTTTTAAAAAAAAAAAATTTTCGGTGAAATGAATTAAATTAACTTCAAATTGTCCAAAAATAATAAAATAAATTAACTCTTGTAATTATATAATTAAATTAACGGATCATAACGTTTGGTACACCACAAGGGCAAAATAGTCATTTGACTGCTTTTTCCATCATCCACCCCCGCTTATTTTTAAGTCATCCAAACCAAGTCAAAAGTTATCCCCCTGTTTAATCCTTCATTCAAACCATCTACTTTTTTATCCCCCATCCATAAACATCACATAAATGTGGGTCATCCCTCAAAAAATAATACCCTCTCTTATCTTATCCTCCCTCTAAAACTTATCCCCCTGAAAATAATACCTCATCCTCACGATCTCTAAGAAGCATCCAGTCCTAATGCACACTTTTTTAGGGATGGAAATTTCCCCCAAACCTGAAGGATACTCGCCCTACTTATTTGAAGGAATATATTACTCGATTTTTTATCCAATAGGACTATAGGAGTGGGTATGGTAGAACCTAAATAATCTCCGGTTCAATAGGGGCGTAGCATAGGTATAATTTTGTGACACCCACCTCTGAATACCTGTACTTGCCCAGTTCCAAATTGTCTATTTATTTCTTTTTTGTTCAACTAATTTGGATATAGATTTATTTGAATATACCTGATCCCCAATGGGAGGCAGGTGTAGTGGATTGTCCACTATCCCTTCTGGGTGTGGAGGTGGCGATGGAGAAAAAATTTCCAATTAGGGATCGGAGTATTAGGGTCTCTCGATTCATACCTTACCCGTTGTCATCCCTACACTTTTTGTATGCTGTATGGGATACGACTTGTACGAAACCCACAATGTACCACCAAAACAGCAAAGGGCTCAACTAACCCCCATACTCGTGTCCACCCAATGGCGGATCTTTGTTTGTCACTGACTCAATGTTGTTGTCACCTCCAAGATAATGCATAAGGCTTAAATTTAATTTACCAAACAAGCGAGAAAATTAAACCTTTGCTACTATCTTCTTAGTAAACAGTCAAAAGGCTTTTATTTTGCGGTATAGGAATGTACATCCCGTACGAAAAGAAGTGTTCCCAACTTCCAACAGATAAATTTTCCAGGTATTTGGGCAAACTACGTTATTAACAAAATTCAAAGTGATTCATTTGTACAAACATAAACATGTTAAATTAAGAAGAGTGATTCGTAGGAGAATATATAATTAAGCACTTGGCACTTTCTCCTATACTCCTAGGTAATTCATTCCTTGTGAAGTCGGCCACCTAATTTATAGACCAAATAATGGCATGGCCCCATTAATTGACATCTCAACCAAGTACCCTAGTAATATGGTCTATGTGTATAAGATGTAAAGCCGAGAAAAAGTTTGACACTTTACTCTTTCTTACTGTAGGAAAGGTCAGCACGTAGGGTGACGAGGCAGTTGACCATCCTATATAAACTCGCTACGTGGCTCGAAAAAGCCCCAAAAGACATGTCATAACTCGGTAGCTAAGGATGGCTAGGGGAAAACCCCACCGCGAGGGTAACCACCTCGAGGACAGAACGTGACAGAATTGTAGGTGCCCTGAATAAGGGAAACACCACTTAGAAGGAAGCCCACCCCTCGCGAGGTCCTCAGCGAAGAGGGTTGCTGTGACGGGGAAGAACGAATGCTCACGCGAATACGCGAACCAAGCTCGCGACGGTACCTGGCCAAAAGGCAGGGGTAGGGAAGTCAATATGAGCTCTAATTAGGTCTTGGCGCGAGCCAAAAGGCTCACGACCATGCCCAACACCGCGGGAATAGGGGAGATACAAGTGGCTTGGTGGCTTTAAAGGATTAAGGGTCGCTGCGAGGGAAATGATGCACTAGAATGACCTAAAGGAAGCTTCCTAACGGCCAGTGACATCACCCACGTTGCCCAGGTATACGGAGAGAGCACGTGTCATCATATTATTGGGGAAATGTCTGCAGCCCAATGATTGGGTGCAGATCCCTATAAATATGGGGCATTCCTTCACAAGTTCCACAGATAGATTTGATTCATCCTTAGAGCACGGAAATCCTAGAGAAAGAAAGTGACTCAGGGCCCTGGAATCAAGAACATTGTTCTTGCTGATGCTCGCGAGTCCTTCTAATCTCTAGAACTGTGATTCGAGGACGATGATGATTCGAAGGGGAATGAACCGAGTATCGCTGCCTTCACTTTCTGTATGCTTGGCTTAATTCTTCACCCCTTTACACACTCTCCTATTCCTGTTCCTTTTTTATTAACCATTAGTTATTGTTCGCCTCTCCGAATTTAAAGATTTATTGAATTAATGAAGAACCCATCCTACACTTACTTAGTTATGGTCAATTTCATAGTATTAAATTATTAAAAGACATAAATGATACTGTAAAAAAGACTAATTTTTTTTATAGAGGTAGCTGTAATCCACCCTACTAACTCGCCTTTCAAATCACGAAGAAATACTAGTACGTGTCTGTGTCCATGCCTGAAGGCATGGCTTGAGCAATCGACGCACATGACCGTACCCGTGCTTGTGCTCATTCTTTATGGTCATTTGAATTTCAAAGAGGGGGAAGAAGAGGAGGTAGTGAGAGAAAATGTGGTTTGAATTTCGAAAAGGGAAGAGAAGAGAGAGAATGTGGTTTGGAATTTTGGGTGTGGTGGGCTGGTGGAGGAAAATTGTAGAGAGAGAGGGGGAGTGAGTTGGCAGAGGAATAAAATGTACTAAATATGACAAAAAATATATGATTAAGGTAAAAATCGCTCTGTATTGTAATATAGATAGGAAAGTACAGTTTCAAAGCTAACTATTATAAATTCCGCTGAATTTCCATGGTCTGAGAATATCATCTTCATCATCCTCATCGGACATCTTTACATCTTTGCATTGAAGACCTCACTTGCTCTGTGATCCATTACTACCATCACGCGTCTTCAAGTTTTCGATTTTGGAATGCGATGAGGCTGAATTGTATAGGGAATCAACCAATTTTGATATGGGATGTGTTTGAAATGAAAAGGGGTTTGACCATTTCTGAAGATCTACATTTTGATTTTTTGGCTATATGGGGTGGAGGGTTTGCTCGTTTATCTAATTTTGAGCTCTCCTCCTTTTCTTTTCCTGCTATTTTGTCTTATCCAATTTTTCATTGGATATAGTATGTATTCTTTTCCCATTTTTTTTCCTTCTCTTGATGTACCCTTCGTTGAGCTATTAATAAATTTTTCGTTGCCTATCAAAAAAAAAAAAAAAAAAGGCATCCAAATAGAATGAAAACTTAGTCATTTTTCGGTATGAGAATGAAAATCATTTAAAAGGGTAAATTTACATCTTCCCCAACTTCAAGAATTTAGAAAGTCTATCTATGATTTCAAGTGAAGCATATACCATCAAACTATTGAGACAATTTTAAAAGCATTCCCGAATTCATGAATAAAATGATCTCAAAATTTTGTGATTCGACATATACAACCAAGCCATAAGATGGAACCGGTATTGATGACTTTCACATCTTTTATCTTCTTTAGCAAGTGAGGTTTATTAAGTTTCTTTCAAGCACATGGTCGTGTTCGTCTCTTCAAGATGATCACAGTGGTACAAAGCAGGCCGCCGGAAACCACCGGAGTAAGCCACACGCGTCAGAGATAGGTGGCGCATGGATAACGAGTCAGATCTACTCACATGTGTGTGGTTCACGCGTGGCCAAAGGTTGAAGACACTAGGGCTGACATCAGCATGGGGTTCAAAAGGTTCAACTCACGGTTTAAAAGGGACATAAGGGTCAAGGAGCCGGATCAAAAGGTTCAAAAGGGTTAAGTTCCATGTCAAAAGGGTCAAAGGGGGTTAGAGGTCAGGTTAAAGGGGTCAGCGAACGGGTCAGAAGGGTGCGGCCGGTTCATGTTTCTATTTTTCCGGAGGATTTTGGCCGGTAAAAGGAGATTCGGCCAGGTTTTGACTGGTCAGAGGAGACAGCGTGACTAGAGGAGAGATTTCGACCGGTTCACCTTGATTTTGGCCGGTTCAAGCTGGTTCTAGGCTCTGCTCGAAGTCCCGAATCCAATTTCGGGCTCGGTTTGCGGAGATTTGGTACGGATTTTGATGGTACATTTTATTTTACTGCTTTAAAACATTCCGTGGAGTATCAAATCAATTTTGGGAGTTCCTAGGGTAGCCTTTTGGTGACAATCTTGTTTACGGAGATGTCGGATATTAGTATGAATGTTATGGTCTTATTGACGGTGACTAATTATGCGATTTGGAAACCTCGGATGGAGGACATGCTTTCATGGAGAGACTTGTGTGATCCTTTGGAATTTAAAGGAGTCAAACCGAATGATAAGAAAATGTAATATTGGAAGAGAATAAACAGGAAAGCAGTAGGATTGATCCGCCAGTGTATTAGACAAGATGTTTTTCATCATGTAGGTCAGGAGACAGAGGCCTACGCTTTGTGGACGAAATTGGAAGAGATGTATTAATAAAAAATATCCCAGAATAATAGGGCTTCTGATGAGGAGGCTTGTGAATTTGAAGCTTTGGGTAGAGATTTAGTTGTCGTGCATTCCAGTGAGTTCTAGAGTTTGGTAAATCAATTGTTTAATGTTGGAATGAACTTCGATGATGAGTTGCAGACTCTGTTGTTGCTCAGTTCTCTACCGGATAATTGGGAGACACTGGTGGTTTCCCTAAGTAACTCAGCGCCGAAAGGTAAGTTGACTATGGTTATGGTTAAGGATGCTATTTTCAATGAGGAGGCGTGGAGGAAAGAGATGGGGGTTGAACAGATTGATTAGTCACGGGAAGTAATTTCGGACAGTTACAAAGGCAGGAACCAAACAAAGGGAAGCAGAAAAGGGAAAGGAGGCGGCAACCGTTCTCAGTCGTGGGGGCATACTCTTACTTGCTATCATTGTAAGAGGATAAAATCCACTTAGCTCTGGATCACGTGCTTCCTTGACTCAACCCCAGATCTGCAAGACAGAAAAAGGGTTAGAGCGCCTTTGCCTCTCGTCGGCAAAGGCCCTCCGATGCCTAAGTTAGTAGCTCGTACTTGAATCCTTGATCACAGCGCGTATGAAAGGGTTTTCACTGCGTACCTTTCGTCATGGTTATTCCCTTATATTTATAGGTGTGGATGTTCTTCATATTTAGGCATCTCGTGCCCCTGTTTCCTATTCTCTTTAGGAATCTTTTTCCTAATAGGACTTTCCTATTAGGGACGAGTCTCCATATCCTGCTAGATCTCGTCTAGCAGGAGTCTTCCTTTCCAGATAGGATTCTTTCCTATATGTGGTATACTCCTAATCACGTTAGGACTTCCCATATCAATCCCTTTCTCTACGGGATTGCTCCTTATCTCATAAGGAGCCACTGTAGAATATTCTGGAATGTCTCACCGCCTTATTCGTGGTGGTGCCGTGCTTCCACGTAGCTCGGAATAACTCGTACATAACTCAGCTCTTTACGCCGAACTGCATTATGTATTCCGGAATGCTACTTAAGCTTTATTCGTAGCTCTCCCAGCTCGGCCGTACCAGGGGCACCCCTTTGTGACCTATATCGAGCTGGCACATCCCGGTATGTTAATTCATCTTTATTATTCTGGCCTTATTTATGGCCAAACTAGCTCGGCACAGGGCTCAAGGACTCCCTATGTGGAGCCGAGCTATCCACCCTCTTGTGGTGATCGACTGGGGCACGTGCCATGCCTACTACTAGGGTAATCATAGTTGACCCACTCCAATCATTGCTATGAAGAGGGGCAATTCCCAAGGTTTTAGGCGGGTAAGGAGAGAATCCCACCAAAGGAGACATCAATGGTTATTCAGGAATTCGATGATGAGTATTCGTTGGCCGTATTAGATGCTACAGACGCAGGGCGATCGAATTAGGTACTGGATTTTGGGTGCTCATATCATGTCTACGGGAATAAGTCTGTAATGTCCCACATCGAGAATTTGGGAGAATTTCATATGGTATATAAGGAAATGCCCACAGGCTACTGCTAACTTGAGGTTAACCTTTCAAGCCACGTGTTTAGGCTAAAACTCAATAGGTCAGCTGGGACGGGTCATTATAGGTGGTATCAGAGCTTGCACCAACTAGAAGTGGGAGGCAAGTCCCGCAAGGAGACGTGCTCGAGTGGGCCCGGCAAGGGAGGGGCTTGAGGTGCTTGTCGTGCTTGGGTAGGTCCCACCTGAGGGAGGAACTTAAGGAGCTTTTAGTGCTTAGACGGGGTCTTGTCTCACATCGCTTGGTGGGTGGAAGTGATGGACCATGGGGTGCAACGAGGACGTTGTGATCCTAAATGGGGGAGATTGTAATGTCCCACATCGGGAATTTAGGAGAACTTCATATGGTATATAAGGAAATGCCCACCAACTACCGTTAACGTGAGGTTAACCTTTTGAGCTACGCGGTTAGGCTAAAAGTTAGCAATTCAGCTGGGACGGGTCGTTACAAAGTCACAGTTTTGGGAGTACGAGGCATGTGATGGAGGTCTTGTCCGGATGGATAACGGTTTGGTGAATCGGGTTGTTGGCAAGGGGACATTGAAGTTTCGGGTGCCGAGTGGAAAAATTATAAAAGTGGCGGGAGTAAGACAAGTGCCAGGAGTGAAGAAGAACTTGATATCTCTCGGGATGCTTGATGAGAGAGGATATAGTTTTTGGGCAGAATGCGGAGTGCTTTGGGTTTTTGTTGAAAATCAGGATTTACTGCTGGGAAAGAAGTTTGGTGGGCTATACAAACTTGTGAGATCTGTCGTGACAGGAGGGGAAGTTGTTAGACATGGGACAAGTGGTATAGGGTGTTCAGTTGGGCAGGAGATGCGTCAGTTGCAGACATGTACATGGAGTGAGTAGGTTTGCTCAGGAGTTGTGCAGGATTCAGGTCTGAAGGATGCGAAGCAATTAATATAGGTTGTCCAAGGGAAATCCTAAAGGAAAGAGATGGAAAAATGGGCAGCCCCGACGATGGGAAAAGGAATCTCTTTTGCTCTTGATTTGCTTAGTGGTGGTGATCTTTCCGATGTTGTCGACATAGGAGGAGGGACACTATCACCAATGTCGCTGAGGCAGTAAGCCTCCACCGCACCCTGGTGTGTATTATGGGGAGTGCAGACACCTCGGGTTGAGGTGTGCGAGTGGAGGGCATTCTAGGTGAGGGGGTGCGGTACTCGGGTTTTCTGATCAACTGCAGATTCTAGTCTTGCAAAGATACATTCTTCGGGTGAGTATTTCGGTTTTGGGTGCGGTGCGGTGTAGCTCGATTGGTAATGACACAGGCGCTTACTAGATGAGGCAGATTGGAGATGGCAACATGGTGGTGCTGCGGTCAACTTTGCCCACTCGACACTCGTTGTGGAGGGGGTGATTGTTGGGATTCCACCTTGTGTGGGTCAGATGGGCTTAGGCCCAGAGGGAGGGATTAGGGTTTTAACCCCTTGGTTATAAATACTCGGATATGTCTCTTTATTTTGTGTGACAAAGTGAGAGAGACAGTGAGTGTGAGAGAGAACTGTGAGGAAATCATTATTGAGCGATTGAGAGTGAGTATGTAATCACCACGGATTTATCTCCGGATTATAGTGAAATTTCCCTCCCCGTGAAAGTAGGTCTGATTTGGCCGAACCACTTAAATTATGTGTCTCGTTTCTTGCTTGATTTTTACTGTTTCGTGTGTGAGGTGCAGTGTTTGGCATAACATTATGTACTCCTTTTTCTTCACTAACCACTAATACTGTGGTCCCAAATTGCATAAATGTCCCACCAGACTCATAAAGCCACTATGCTAGCTGGTTAATGTTGTTGGGGGCTATTTAAGCAGTCGTCATGGTTTCTTCTACAGGGGACCCTTCATTATTACATTAATCTCAATCAACATCACATATGAATTGTCACATTAACAACCTTTTATTGGAAGATTATTATTTAGCCTGATGCAATAATTGTGACCGAAAAAGTAAGTTTTATTTTTCGCCAAAAGCGGAAAAGAAAAGATTTTTTGTGGAAACCTAAAAAAAACTTTTACTAAACACGAAAAGATTGTGAAACTTTCACAACTCTCTTAATGTTAAAAAAAACTTTACGCAACCAAATAGCAAGCTGAAAATATGCCAGATGAAATAAAAATAGAAGTAAAATCTATAAATTGTTTTTTTGACAATCACGAGGAATGGAATTGGTCAGAAATTGATAAAGTGTGTTGTTGATAATCCATTTTCCGCCATTTGAAGTACAATGTTGGTAGAAATTGGGTTGCTCAATGTTAGATTATCCCACATTGCTCATCTAAGCCACCTAAGCATGGTTAATAAATTCTTGAGGTTACTCCCACCTATTGCCAATTGGTTTTAGGTTGGAACCCTCTAAGAAATTTAACATGGTATCAGATCTAGGCCTTCGGAGGATTTTGAACAAGACTCTCTTGGTTATTGCCCCGTTGTTTGTGCCATAAGTGCACCTTGTTTCATTGTGATCCCAATGTAATGGATCTGTTATTTAACTCTCCACGTGCGGGTCAGGGGTCGTACGTGCGGGGGAGTGTTAGAGCTTGTCCCACATTGGTTAATAATAACCTCCGAGTCTAGTATATGAGCCTGGGTGGCCTCTCCACACTTTACCAATTGGTTTTGAGTTGGATGTTTTAACATGGTATCAGAGCTAGGACTTGGGTGGCCTCATCTCACGTGGTCAATTCTCCTTTGCCCGAGTTAAATCTCCTAGTCTTCTCAATTCATACCTCCACATACATCCAAGCTGCACGTGAGGGGGAGTGTTAGATTATCCCACATTGCTCGTCTACGCCACCTAAGCCTGGTTAATAAATTCTTGAGGTTACTCCCACCTATTGCCAATTGGTTTTAGGTTGGAACCCTCTAAAAAATAAGTTACAAGAAATTGAATCGATGAATTTGGATGATCATGACCATGAGAGATCTTGGGGGTGTATGGGTGCCTCGTTTTGAGCTTTTCACTTTTAATTTTTTCGATTTTTAGCTTTGTAGATTATGGTCAAAATGTGTTTTTAATCTGATAGAGTGTTTGAAAAAAATGCGCATAATGCATTTTGCAACAGGAGTAGGTTTGGGGAGATATGTGCAGAATATATTCTGTTGGTATTGTTGTTAATTAAAATGGGAAAAATAAAAAATAAAAAGTCAAAAAGCTCATTCCACCCTACTTTTAGCTTCTTCTCTCTAATGTCAAATTGTAAGGATAAGTTTTGGTTTATTGTGTTTGGGATTTGGGCAACTAAACAACCAAAACTTAAAAAATGAGAAGTTGATCAAAATGAGAAAAGTTGTCGCCAAAACCGTACTACACTTCTCTTCTGACAAAATCTTTACCCTTGCGTCTACCTTCTTGTGAACGATGCCATACTTGCACGAATAAAAATATTCACTTCACTCTTTGTTATAACCAGATGTCAAGACTGGTTTGTGCATTTTGAATAATTTTGGGCCAAGAATTAAAGACCGGACAAACTTCTAGTGGCCCCAAGATTTGGAGTATTTGCCTTTGTGAGAATGAAACATGCTACCTTATGAAGAATCACTTAGAGGGATGACAATGGGTCGGTTCAGTTCGGGTATTACCATATCCGAACCCATTACCCGAAACTAGATGGGTACCCAGAATCGAACCAAAACCCGAACGGGTAGGGAAAATTGAAACCATAACTGAACCAATCGGGGATCGGTTCGGTTCGGGTACTTCCTGTTAAATTAGAAAACAAAATAAAAACGAAATAATTATGAATGAAATTCAAATATGAAAATCAGTTAAACTTGAAATGCCACAGATCCGTCAATTAAAAAGGTATGCAAATATGCATCTAGATATTTTAAATGCAAAACTAATATACATTTAAGTAAAAATTCAATGCCTTGAAGCTATACACAGGCTAAACTTCTACATATGAAGGGTGATTTTGTAATTACACATCCAGTTCGGTTCGGTTCAGTTCGAGAATGGTTCGGTTATCGGCTCAAACTAGAACCGAACCGAACCCGTTCGGTTATCTCACATCTCATACCATACCTGCAACCACGGGGAATATTTCGGTTATGGTTCGGGGAAAAAACCCACATATGGTTCGGTGTAGACACCCCGATTTTGAACCTAGGATGCGCTTGAGCATTCCCGATGATGAAACGGACCAATCATGACTACCCGAAACTTGTGAAAATGGCTTGAACTTGATTAAAAACAGCCCAAACAAACCCAAAGCATTACCAAACCAAGCAAAACCACCAACCTGCCACCAATAACCCTGAGCGCTCAAGCTTGAGGCTTTGAGCGCTCAAACCCCTGAGAAACACCTTGAGCGCTCAATCCTATGGCTTTGAGCGCTCAACTCTGATCCCAGTCAGGAATCTGCAGAGTATCTCATCATGAGATTTTATGCATGGGAGCGTCTGGGGTGATCTCCTACGATCCTAATACGTATAATACACTCTAACACAACCCTAAAACTACACCTAAAACTACTCCTAATCCACTTTCAAATACAAACCCACTTCCTCTCTCTCTCCTCTCGTCCCTCCCACTCACTGCCTATTTAAACCACCCTCTACCCCTGGTCTTGGGGTTACCATTTTTCTCATACTCCAGCTCTCTCAATTGCTCCAGAAAACGCCCCCCCCCCCTCTCTCTCTCTCTCTCTACAATACCACTCCATACAACATCAAAACCATCTACAAAACCATCTTTCAAGTTCCAAATACCACCTCTATTCATCATCTATCGATCAATCAACCTCATGCACTGTCTCACCCATCAAGAATACTAACCAAGCATCCGTAATCGTCCACCCCCAAGCCCAAAATTAAGTTCAAGCTTTCAATCAAGTTCAAAAGGTAGTCCAACATGTGAAAACCTCACTGTTTTGGTCATTCTGAGGAAGACCAGTAAGTCCAAACAAGCTTTCTGTACTTGCATTGGGCTTACAGGGTCTAAAATAACCAAACAAAACACTTTCAAAATCTACAGTCACAATAGGGGTTGAGCGCTCAAGCATCAGGCCTTGAGCGCTCAAGCCCAGTTTTGAACAGTTTCTTTTTGCTGACTTTTATACTTTCTCTTGGTTTTGATCGTTATTTAATAGTTAAGTATGCTCATGTAACTCTCAAAACAACTTATTTCTACCTCAAAATCACATGCATGAGTGTAATTTAACTATTTTATGATGATCAAACATAAAAATCTTTGCAAATCTCATAGTAAAGAGTTAAAAAAGCGACTGTTCAACTTCAAATATCTTTTATCCGTATATTTATGGTCCTGAGAATCACCCAAAATCTATTTTCAAGTCAAAAATCAGAAAGCCATATGATGGCTTGAGCGGTCAAAGTCATTCCTTTGAGCGCTCAAACTGTTCTTGGCTCATTTGTTGAGTGCTAGTTGTTTCGATGATGGATCATGGTTTAGTTTGTTTCTGGTGTGTGTGAGTTGTTATTCCTATGCTTGTGATCTGAATCCTTCTCTCTCTTCCATTTTCAAGTGTTTCCTTTGCTAATTTTGTGATGATCCTTGTTGTTTCATCATTCTTTGAGAAATCAAACCTTTCTGTTTTAATCTGTTTATCTGTGAAAAGTGTTTACAAATGTTTGATCTTGCAAAGAATGAGAAGAGAAGTTGTAAAAGGGGTCAAAATCATAGAAGTCAGGAACTGGTTTGAGCGCTCAATCCATGAGCCTTGAGCGCTCAAACTGGTTTGGAAGGTTGAGCGCTTAAGCCATCAACCTTGAGCGCTCAACCCCCATTCTGGGATCCAAATTGCAAGTCAGTTTATTAAGTCTCATATTCATAACTTCTTGTGTAGTTATATAGTTTTTGTTATTATCGCCCTCTGTAAATATTTGTTGTAGTTTTCCTTTATCATTATCACCATTTCCATGTAAATCATCATGTACAAGCATCCACGATAAGTTCGCATTTCGTATTCTCTTACTATCTACGTGATTCCCATTCCCGCTTCCCCATTTTCGTGATTAGAATTAAATTTCAAACATTTCCAAAATCCCACAAAATATCGAGTAGAGACCGGTTCACGGACCGGGCGAGAGGGGTGCCGTAAAACCCTTCCCCTCTCGTAACCAAACCCCCGAATCCGAGAAATCTTTGATTCCGCCATGATTAGTGAAGTCTTTTTCAAATGGGCAAACGAGTCATATTTTTATCGGTTTCTCGGGTTCGGACCTCAAATCCGGGTGGCAACTCTAACAATCACAATCTTTTCAAACGTTAAACCGAACTATTTCCGGTGGGCTGTCCACAATCGGGTACCCATTGGTTCGGTCGAGATTGTCATCCTTAAATTCACTTATTACTTTTTCATAACCACTTGGCCAAACCCCTTGGGGTTGAAATACTTATCTATTAAGAATACAAGTAATAAAGTTGCCTTCTCTCTGATGAATTGGAGGTTAACAATCTAATGTGCTATTAGGGCAGGCCATAGATCCTGTGTTCGAACCTCATAGTGTACCTATTAATTAAAATTCACACATGGCGAGTTAAGAATATATAAATAAGAAAGTTGTCATTCTCTCTAACAGCTTAATTAAGCTGTAGATGAAGTTAGTGGTTAACAATTTAATATATCTATACTTTCACAATCGAAATAAAAATGCATTCATGGAGTCAGAAACACTGTACTCCCTCGTTTTCAAAAAGTTGATTACTCCTAAGGTACTTAATTTTCACAAGATTGCTACAAGTACAACAATTGTGGATAACAGCCAAAACGACGTGATTTGGCTGTTTAAAAAAAATAAAGAAAAAAGAAAACCCCAAAATTGAAATCTGGCGCTGCTCTCCCCTTCCCCCGAAATCGCCGATGTACTCCACAAAGAAGAGAGAAAGAGAAAGATAGAGGCACCCGACGACCACCACCGACGACGGCAACCAACAACCAACACCTCTGCCTACAACAACACTAAGGAAACGAGGTCTCTCTCTCTATCTCTCTCTCTCTCTCTCTCACACACACACACACTGCTCAAAAATTGTGGTGGTGAACTTCGGTGGTTTTTTTTAAATAACTGGACCCAAAACGACGTTGTTTTGAGGCTGTTGTCCCACTTTGTTGTCTCATTGTGTTGGACCCCTAGTATTTTCGTAATTTTTTATGGAGACAGAATAGTTGCGTGTACAAACTTTTTACTCTTCAAAATTGGCCTTACCATTATTGTTAGTGTAACTATTTTCTCACCCTTTTTCTTATAAACGCATCTATTTTTTGTCTTTCAGTGACAAAAATTATGCATAAAAAATTAAAAATTCACTACAAGACAGAGTCTGCCTATCATTTTCCTATTATTACTTGGTCATGATTTTTCCTTGAGTGCAAAAAAAAAAAAGAAAAGGGTAAAATGGAAAATGTATTAAATTGGGACGTTGAGCTCTATAAAGGGACATGAATCGTCGAATGCACAAAAATTAAATAAGAAATTAAATTTATAGGATGAAGGGAGTAGTAAATTGTTCATGACTTTTAACCATGTTGATGGGCATTTAATTAAATAGAATTTTATAAAATATGCCTTAGAGCATCAATATCTCACTCATCAAATCCCTTAAAAGCTAAATTTGATGAGTGAAATGTAACAAAATCCTCCAAAATCAGGCTTAACAAATCTTTTGCAAATTTGTTAAACTTATAGCTTTGCTATAGTAACACTCCACCTTTGTTAACTTAGGCCCAGTTTTCCAAAAAATGAGGTGGTTCCGTGTATCGTTTTTCGATTTTTTTGCACCAAACTAAAGTACATGAGGAGTACTTTAATTTGGTGCGAAAAAAAATCGAAAAACGATACACGGAACCACCTCATTTTTTTATTTGAAATATCATGATTTGGTGCTAAAATCTTTTGGAAAATTGAGCCTTACTGTTCACTAACCTTTATATTTTATTATTGTTTTCTCCGGTTGCGTCATAAGAGAGAGGGGGAGGGGAACACTGGAACAGCACCACCGAAAACATCTCCCCAGGCGGGGAGATTCCATTTTTAGGGGGAATTTTTTTTTAATAGATTTGAGAGGAATAGTTTAATATAGTAAAGTTTAGATAGAGAGCCTGATTTTGAAATTTTGGATAAGTGACTTGCTAAATTTGTAAAAGGTGTTTTTGAAATTAAATTTGGTACTCCCGATAAGGATGCCCTTAGGCTTAGATTTTAGCGAAAGAAAAATCCTAAATAGGCCACATCATCATGTTCACAGGTTGGTCTCGTTTGTACACCATTACAAGGACGGAAACATTCGACTCCCCAACTAAACCGTAATAAATATTGGTACTTGTTTGTTGGAGTATTAGCTTTGAGGTCCGAAAATCAAATTTACTTGAGACCTAGCCACCCCGTTTGTATTCTTTCATCTAGCTAGAACTCTTTCGTTAACCAACAGCATTTCACACACTCTCTCTCTCTGCGTCTGTGTACCCCACCGTACCATTGGCCTTAATTGCCGTCAATGTTTGCTGGCAAGGGGCAGTTGAAGCAATAAAACCAGTGGAGATTGTTGTTGTATTTCTCATGGTATAATTGTTGTTGTGTTCTTTTTTTTTTTTTTTTTGTAATAAAAATTGGTTCAGGGAATCAGGTTCCCATTTTCTTTTACTACATTAAATACGTAGTTCATTTTATTGATTTGTATGAAGATAAATTTACTACATATAAAAGTCATGCACATCTCCCAGACAATTGTGATATATTGCGTGCCACCTACGTCGGACCAATTTGAATTTTAGTTTAAACAATCTTCTTAACAGATTTTACAAGATGAATTGTTCGAATTACGGACAGTAAAATTTAAGGTTTGAACTTTCGAGCATCTGATCCCAATGGTTTTGAGTTTTTTTTTTATTGACCCCTATCATTTTTGGGCTAGTCTCAGTCGAATTTTGGGAAATTTACTCCAATAGTGCCAAATTCGTGTCCTACTTTAACCTATCACAGCCAATGGATTACTTGAATCACTTTATATATAGATTTGAACTAAAAATATACCATGAGAAATTCAAGTATTTACCATTGGAGATGCTCTTGGAGAAGCATAATTCGAAAAAGTAAACGCTGACCACTACTCTTAGGACGATGAATAATATTTAAAATGTGTACATTATCCGATTTGACAACTTGTAATTCAAAACTATTAAAATTTAAAAGTACCATAGAGAAACTCTGGAGTCCGAGGGATTGCTCTTCTTTTTTTCTTTTTTTTTTTGAACGGCTGGGGCCCTTCTCTGGAATTCTCATTTATAAATACTGGAAACCTGCTCTCTTACTTGCATATACTTGCTCATAAGCTGCTTTGCTTTCAGTTCCTCTTCTTCTTATCCCCACATCAGATCAGATTATGGAGTTCCACTTCCACCTGCTCCTTCCCATCTTAACTTTGCTTTCCGTGAGTTTCATCACATATACCTCCCAAATCCTTAATAAGAACCCATTTTCTTGGGATTCTGTGTTCTCTCTCTCTCTCTCTCTCTCACACACACACTTACATGTCTCTGTGTGTTTCTGCTGCAACCAAAAACTTAGCGGTTTGATTGTTGTAGTAGTATCTTTTATTTAATGCTCTTAATTTGCAGAAAGCACAGAAAACTTCGTTTGGCAGATCATATGGTATTTTTCACTCATATACACTTCTTAAAAGAGTTCAATTGTTTTTGGTTGTTACGCACAGGTAGCGTTGGTGGCAAGCCAAGCAGCAGCTGATGATGTATCTCCAGATGCTTACTGGAAATCGGTTTTGCCAAACGCTCCCATGCCCAAGGCTGTCAAGGACAGTCTTCGCAGCAGTAATTTCGTCTCCTAAGCTTAATTCTCCATTTACTGAAATTCTCATGCCAGACTGAGTAACCTTCCAAAGGGCTAATTATTCAGTGCTCCCTAAGTACCACGTGACCGTGCTTCAGGACATTCCAACACCACCCATGCATTCTCGTGGGATTTATGTCTAAGTGTATGGACCTCACCTACTAAATATATGTGATGGAATGATTCGGAGTATCACGTGGCCGTGCTCTTGAGCTACTGAATATTTAGTTCTTGGATAAAGTATGAGATGATAAAGAGTGGTTTTTTTCACTTCCCATCCTGTATACTGCAGCTCTTCCTTGTTTTCATTCTGTAAATTTACAAACTTACCCTTTAAATTACTCTTATTTATTTTTACACATGTAAAGAGAAGATTGCAATTTTACGCGAACACAAACGGTAGGAAAAGCTAGATTCGGAGATTTTAAATTCTTTAAAATTAAATTTACAACCTTACCAGCTATATTTTACGATCTCCCATCCCCGAACCCCACCCCGTCTCCGTCCCCATCCCGGCCTCGATCCCTAGTGGAGATTATTTTTTCTCCTCCATCCCTGCCCCATACGGGGAACGGGGATCCAAAGCGGAGATTTGGAGAAAATCGTATGACAAAAGAACAATAAAAGGAGGCAGAAACTGGAAAAAAAAAAAAAAGAGGAAGCCATAGCAATTACAAGGGAGCACAAACTCTGGGCTATACTCCAGTACCAGCTGAAAACTCAAAGGCATAAAATAACATACATAGTACTTTACCAAATTCACCAGCTTGCTTCCTAACTTAGCAGCTTATAAACATGGGGTATTAAGCCAGGGTTACTCCAAACTCATCCAGCATATATCACAATTCCAGAATTCCATCAAAATATGAGAGAGAGAGAGAGAAAGAGAGAGAGAGAGGGCACTTGGTGTGCGGCTATTGTTTGAGATAAGAAAATGAAAAGAGTCGTTTATAAGTTATATAATATATACAGTCGTTTATAGGGACGGATCAGATTCTGGGCGAGGATACACTTGTCCCCACCTCAAACCGATCCCCGAAATTTTCAAAAACAATCTCCATATCCTATCCGCTCCCTGAACAAATCTTCAAAACACCGATCCATTCAAACTGGCGATTGGATTGGATTCGAACGGATTGGAGGAAATTGTCATCCTTACCCACGAGTGAGCCAATTTTTTTGTGGGTGCTCTATAGGTACCTTTTCCGTATTGTAAAATGAGTAGTACTATGAATACAACTTTGAAACACTCCTGCCACAACTCCATATTAATTTAGAGCTGTTCGATGCACGTGGGTAAATATTGAACGACTTCTGATGCATATATTTGCGTCCAGAATATTGTTTTAAATTGTCTTCCTAGGCTTTTGTTGTAAAATCATTGCAGCACACAATGAAGTGTGCATGTCAGCAGTAGACTGAGTAATTTTTCTCCAACCACGTAAATTGTTGTGCTTGTGATATGGTGTCTTTGGGTGTTTACTTGACTATCTTTCGTGCTGGTGTGTGCAAATATTGTGTCCTGCTTTCTTTGTGCTTTAATTGCTTGATTATTTTTCATGCTGCGTAGGCGTGTCTATTTTGTTTTCGAATAACCATAATTCTTGCAGTATTTTATTACAAGAATTTGCGAAATTGGTATCAAAATCTCAAATAATCAAGACTTAATACACATAAACAATATTTTTGCCTAATCTTTTCGTATTAACAATGATTATAGAGTAAACCAACCATTTTCTCTCAGAATTTCAATAATTTTCCTGTCCAGCTATTTAAGGCTTATTCATCTCTCTTTGGGAAATATTGATTATTACTGAAATCAAATGGGGAGAATGACATCTTTTTGCCGTTCAAAAAACGTATTTCACCCTTTGATCCTAGTTTAATCAAATGAGAGGTTCTTCTGGTTTTCACTGGCTTATTGGTTTATTGACTTATTTGCCTTTTTGTATTGATGTATGTGAGGGTAATAATCTATCTCGAAAAATGTAAAAAGCCAAATGAACCAATAAGTTGGAACAACCCCTTAATGTAAAACTAAGCACAAATTTACACGTAATGCACTATAACATCCACGCAATTGTTCCTAATCTTTCGTCCTAACTTCGCAGAATGGATTGAAGACAAGAGCACTTCAGTCGGTGTAGGCAAGGGCGGCGTAAACGTCAACGCGGGACCCAAGGGAAAGCCAGTGTACGTCGGAGTTACACCGGGTCCAAACCCATTCATCTACAACTACGCAGCTACTGAGACCCAAATAAACGATAATCCTAATGTAGCTCTTTTCTTCTTGGAAAAGGACCTGAAAAGAGGGGCAAAGATGAACCTGCATTTCACCAAAACCACCAATGCCGAAACCACTTTCTTGCCTCGTCAGGAGGCCGACAAGATTCCCTTTTCGTCCGAGAAAATGTCCGAAATCCTTGAACACTTCTCTGTGACACCCGACTCAAAGGAAGCCGAGGTATGTTAGTATTTGTGATTTATCGTTCAATTGATTTTTATTGGATAAACTTGAATTGATGTATTGTAAAAGAATGATTTGTCTCGTAAAATGCAATAAATTAGTTTCGTCAAGTGACAACGTACAAATCGATTTTACTACTAGATGACTGAAAACATATAATTTTTGTTTGCTCTTGATGACCAAGGTAATGAAAAAAACCATCAAAGAATGCGAAGAGCCCGGGATCAAAGGAGAGGAGAAGTACTGCGCGACTTCGTTGGAGTCGATGGTCGATTTCACCACCTCTAAGCTTGGAAAAAACGTTCAGACAGTTTCTACAGAGGTAGAGAAAGAGCCTAATAAATTGGAGGAGTATCGTGTTTCAGGAGTGAAAAAAATGGGAGGTGAAAAAATTGTGGTGTGCCACAAGCAGAACTACGCCTACGCCGTGTTCTATTGCCACAAGACCACCACCACAAAGGCATATGTGGTTTCTTTGATTGGCATCAACTGGACGAAAGCTAAGGCAGTGGCTGTGTGTCACACCGATACGTCGGCTTGGAATCCGAAGCACTTGGCTTTCCAGGTGCTCAACGTGAAACCGGGGACGGTTCCCGTTTGCCATTACCTTCCTGAGGATCATGTTGTCTGGGTTCAGAACTAGATTTCTCCTCTAAAAAGAATCAACGTACCTGTTAGTTTGATTCCGCCTATTTGTTTCATTGTGATTTGCATTGTCATTATCTGATGCTATACTCAGACACTAGTCATATATAGTGTGTATTTGTATGTAATTACTGTCGATCCCAGCACATATGCTTTTGCATATAGTCTGCTGCATCATGTTATTCAGTAATATGATTCCATGGAATTCGCTGCAAGAACAGATGTTCTGTAACGAATCATGCTTTTTTTTTTCATTTTTTCTTTTTCTTTTTCTTTTTTTGCTCTTTGGAGGAAGGGTGAAGTAATCGAAAAAATATGTGATTTTTACATCAAGTTTAGTTCCCACCCAGTTTTATTCCCTCTAGTCACCTCCATTTTCAATTTTTTGGGGTCAATTCCAGATCCAAAAAATGATTGAAATCGTTCTTTTTGATCAACTTGTCGAGAAGAGCAAACGCCAAAAATCAATTCAATAGGAGTTTGTTTGATACATGAACAAATCATATTAGTGAGGGGAAAAAAAAAGAAAAAGAAAAATGTTGTTTGAAACTTTAAATGGCTTTTTTTTTCCTGCACAAACACGATTCAATCATGTATCAAATGAACTCTAATCAAACTAATTTTTGAAGTGCTTACTCTGCTGAATGAGTTCAAAAAAAAAGAGCAATTTTTTTTTCTTCACAAACACGATTCGGTGATGTATCAAATGAACTCTAATCGAACTAATTCTTGGGGTGCATACTTCTCGATGAGTTCTAAAAAATGAACTGTAGGGGTCCGGATACACTGAGCACTAGTAATGATCCATGGTTGTATGCATTTGACGAATGAGATACCTCCAGGAAGCCACCGAAAGGTTACCTAAGAGGACCTCTTCGGAAGAGCGCTGAGTTATGATCAAGCATATTCGTCAGGAGTAAAAGAGGGGCTTCGGCCCACCATCTCATGAATTCGCCGAGATGCTTGCCATACCAAATTTATTAGCGGTCTTGCAAAGTTAATGACGCAAGAGCTCGGTATACGACCGAGGGATTGTTCATACTACAACCGATTCCAGAGTGTCGGAGGTGTGTCGAAGAATCGTAGCCAAAGGCTGACTCAGCAAGGGCTTTAATGCTGCATGTGCGTGTAACAAACCGTGATCATGATGAGTGACGTCACCTGAACGGTTGCGACACGTGTCATGACCTTATTGGAGTCATGTGCTCATAGCATATTCTCTCGAGCTCATCAAGATGACGTCAGTCGAGCGGTTAAGTCACGTGACGAGCATGATTGTACTTGGAGAGCAAGCCAAGGCTCACCTATAAAAGGCACACATGCTCTCTCTCACAAACCCTGGATCTACATTTCGCACTTCGTCTTCTTCACATACTTGACCGTCGGTGGGCCGTTCTGGACTCTACGGTCTAGTACGGTGCTAACGCGGGTGTTGAAGCGTGAAGGATCTAAAGCTCTGATTGAAGGGAGGTTCAACGTCAACGATCACCACTGGCTAGAAGAACTGTCTGAGAAAGAGTAGCTCCACATGAACGATTCCTATTATTTTTTGAGATCTGGAATGAATCCAAAAAATTAGAAAAACTGGAGGGGGACTAGTGCGGGGGAAAAAAACTGGTCGAGATTAAAGAGTGACCTAAATCAAGATTCTCTCAATGTGATTTCCTAATGTAATTTTCATTTGATGTAGAAACTCAGATTTCCAAAGTTCATTTCTCATTAATTCTCACCATCCCATTCATTATGTTTTGGCACCACTTAGCTTAGATCATAAAATAACCCATAAGGGATTAAAGGGTTAGTTTTGCAATAAAAGGAAGATGGAAAGTTATTGATATAGTAAAGAGCATATAAGTCATTGTAGAAGCAAAAAACAATTAGTGTTTTGGCAGGAACATTTTTGGTTTTGGCAGGAACAATATTGGTTTTGGCATTATCAGTTGCCAATAAATTATGAAGGTCTTTTTGTTAATCAAAATGGGAATAATAAAATGAGAAGTCAAAAAGTTCATCCCACACTACTTTTGGCTTCTCCTTTCTAATGCCAAATTTTGAGAATGAGCTATTGGTTATTGTGTTTTGGGTTTGAGCAGCCAAACACACAAAACTTAAAAATGAGAAGTTGAAAATGAGAAAAGTTGTTGGCTAAACCGTAGTACACTTCTCTTCTGACAAAATCTTTGGCACTTGTAGTTTCCCCTTACATCTACCATGCTGTCCCCATGCCATACTTGCACGAATAAAAATATTCATTTCATTTTTTGTAATAACTGGATATCAAAACCAGTTTGTGCACATTTCGATTAATTTTGGGCCTAGAATTAAAGATTGGACAAACTTCTAGTGGCCTCAAGATTTGAAAATGCGAATCACAAAATCGGTCATCTGTAGTTCGGACTAAGATCCCGCTGGTCCAAACTAGAGAGACAACAACATTCCAAAACGTCCAAGACTTGTTGGTCCAAACCAGACTTCTATTGGTCTGAACCAAAGATCCAGCAAACGGCTTTTCACACCAAATTTCGCATTTTTCTTCGAACATCTTGAATTTAAGGCATATCTTCAACATGTTTGAACCTCACCGTGTACCTAATGATTAAAATTACGTGTTTAGCATGCTTATGAAGGAGAGTCTGGCTACACATGAGGGGCGCGTTGAGATACAAAGAAGAAAGTTGTCATTCTCTCTAACAGTTTAAATAAACTTTTAGATAAGTTGGTGGTTAATAATTTAATATCTGTAATTTTTTTCGTAATCAAAATAAAAATGCATTCGTGGAGTCAGAAACACAGTACTCCCTCGTTTCAAAAAGTTGATTCCTCCTAAGGTAAATAAGAAACTAATTTTATGGGATGAAGGGAGTAGTAAACTGTTCGGGATTTTTAACCATGTTGAAAATAGGCCACACATCATGTTGTTCAGAGGTTCATCTCGTTGGTACAAATTTGTATTATTTCATCCAGAACTCTTTCCTTAAAGAACAGAATTTTACTCTCTCTCTCTCTCTCTCTCTCTCTCTGTACCCCACCGTACCATTAATGTTTGATTTGTTGTTGAAGCAATGAAACCAGTGGTGATTTGTTGTTGTGTTTTTTTAAAAAAAATAAAAATAGGTTCAGGGAATCAGGTTCCCATTTTCTTTTATTACATAAAATACGTAGTTCATTTTATTGATCAGTTAACGTTTGTCTACATAAAAAAGTCATACACATCTTCCAGAAAATTGTGATACATCGTGTGCCATGCACCTATGTCGGACCAGTCTTAATTTTGGTTTAAATAATCTTCTTGATGGGTTTAACAAGATGAATTGTTCGAATTCCATACCGTAAAATTTAAGGTTTGAACTTTAGAGCATCTGATCCCAATGGTTTGAGTATTTTTTTTTACTGACCCATATCATTTTTTGGCATTGTAGAGCCAAAGTCGTCTCCTAATTTAACCTACCACGGCCAATGGATTAGAATCACTTAATATACCACACAAACGTTGATATTGGGAAATAATTATACTTCGCTAAATTTGACTTGAGAAATACAAGTATTCACCATTGGAGATGCTCTTGGAGAATCATAATTCGAAAAAGTAAACGCTGACTACTATCCTTACGACGGTGGATAATATGTAAAATGTGTATTGATATTTTGCTTGATCCCACCACCACTAGAGATTGGAGCTATATAGAATCTTTCTTCGAAGTATTAATGTCCACAAACCTGTATTATTATTTGGTACGATATTTGTGTTAAAATTTTAAATCATTTAGCATTATCTATTGAAAATACTACTCTGTTAATGCTTTTACTTCCTTCAGGGGTTTTGAACATTTCGACAACATTTTTCCACTCATCAAATTTTTGTGTCATGTTTCGGGTCATGTCGGGTTCGTGTTGTCATGTCACGTAGAAAGTCCTACTTTTAGCTAAAATTTTATTTTTTTTACTTGACAGTTCATCAAACTAATGTCTAATGTATAAAATTACTCATTAAAATCTTTATTTTTAGCTCATTTATATAGATTTATTTTATTTTTCGTGTCAGGCATGCCCGCCCCTAATTCCAAGAAAAGATGAACTAATTGCAATTAAATTCAAATTGGAAGTTTTTTTTTTTTAAGATTTATGCCCTTTTTGGCATAAATGATCCTATTATTTTTTTGTCATTATTTAATTTTTCATTTGATAGTTTTTCGTTGATTATTGGTTCGTCTCAACGAAAATCACCTAAAAAGTAAACAAATATGAACCATTAACGAGTTTTTTTTTTGCTTTTTGAATACTTCTAAACTAGACATATTTGAAAAGTTAAAAAAAAATCAAATATTATTTAAAAGAACACTAAAGACGAAAACAACATGAAGTAAAAAAATTTGGAGATAAGTTTTTGAAGATGGGAAAAAAACAATAGATAATTTGGCCTAAGGGCCAAGTTTGAGGCGTTAAAGGGTTTTTAGTCCAGCCTAACTTATTTTAAGGCTTTCAATACACGGATTGAAAGTTTTTTAGTGCTTAAGGACAAAACTAGACAAAAAATACCCTTAATGAAGTCAGAGTAGTAAATGCGCACATGTGCATGTGGAGGCTTGACCGAACTTCTTCAGTATTATCCAGATTTTGAAATTCCCAAAGGTTGATTTCTCTCTCATGTGTGGCATGCATATTTTCTCTCTCTCCTGCGCCAAAAGCAGACTTGACAGAACAAAGGTGGTATGAAAATGGTTCTTTACCCTCCTCTCTCAGCGGGGGCATTTTTGAAATGTGTAGGTGATTTGTCCTCTTGGCATTAAAGAATTATTTTATGTCCTATATCCATGATTAACTCCTATACTATGTCCTTGTTGAAAGAAGACCCCAATTTATAGATCAAATAATGGCCCCATTAATTGACATCTCAACCAAGTACTCTAGTAATATGGTATATGTGTATAAAATGTAAAGTCGAGAAAAAGTTTCTTTCTTACTTAGATATGGTCAATTTCATATTAAATTATTAAAGACATAAATGATACTGTAAAAAATACCAAAAAAAATTATAGAGGAAGCTGTAATCCACCCTGCTAACTCGCCTTTCAAATCATGAAGAAATACTAGCACATGCTTGTGCCCGTGCCTGAAGGCATGACTTGAGCAATCGACGCACATAACTGTACCCATGCTCGTGCTCATTCTTTATGGGCATTCAAATTTTAGAGACGGGAAATGAGATAAGGTAGTGAGAGAAAATGTGGTATGAATTTCGTAAAGGGAAGAGAAGAGAGAGAATGTGGTTTGAAATTTTGGGTGTGGTGAGCTGGTGGAGAAAAATTGTAGAGAGGGGGGGGGGGGGGGGTGTGAGTTGGCAGAGGAATAAAATGTACTAAATATGATGATTGTGACAAAAAATATATGCTTAAGATAAAAATCGCTTTGTATTGTAATATAGATAGGAAAGTACAGTTTCGAAGCTAACTATTGTAAATTCTGCTGAATTTCCACGGTCTGAGAATATCATCTTCAACATCCTCATCGGACATCTTTACATCTTTGCATTGAAGACCTCATTTGCTTTGTGATCCATTACTACCATCACGCATCTTCAAGTTTTTCAATTTTGGAATGCGATGAGGCTGAATTGTATATGGGATCGACCAATTTTGATATGGGGTGTGTCTGAAATGAAAAGGGGTTTGACCATTTCTAAAGATCTACATTTTGATTTTTTGGCTTATATGGGGTGGAGGGTCTGCTCGTTTATCTAATTTTGAGCTCTCCTCCTTATCTTTTCCCGCTATTTTCTCTTATCCAATTTTTCATTAGATATAGTACGTATTCTTTTCCCATTTTTTTTCCTTCTCTCGATGTAACCTTCATTGAGCTATTAATAAAATTTTTGTTGCCTATCAAAAAAAAGAAAACACACATCCAAATAGAATGAAAAATTTATCATTTTTCGGTATGAGAATGAAAATCAATTAAAAGGGTAAATTTACATCTTCCCCAACTTCAAGAATTTAGAACGTCTATCTATGATTTCAAGTGAAGCGTATAACATCGAAATATTGAGACAATTTTAAAAGCATTCCCGAATAAAATGATCTCAAAATTTTGTGATTCGACATGTACATCCAAGCCATAAGATGGAACTGGTATTGATAACTTTCACATCTTTTATCTTCTTCAGCGAGTGAGGTTTATTAAGTTTCTTTCAAGCACAAGGTCATGTTCGTCTCTTCAAGATGATCACAGTGGTACAAAGCAGGCTGCCGGAAACCACCGGAGTAAGTCACACGCGTCGAAGATAGGTGGCACGTGGATAACGAGTCAGATCTACTCACGTGTGTGTGGTTCACGCGTGGCAAAGGTTGAAGACATTAGGGCTGATGTCGGCATGGGGTTCAAAAGGTTCAGCTTACGGTTTAAAAGGGTTAAGTTCCATGTCAAAAGGGTCAAAGGGGTTAGAGGTTGGGTTAAAGGGGTCAGCGAACGGGTCAAAAGGGTGCAGCTAGTTCATGTTTCTGTTTTTCCAGAGGATTTCGGCGGGTAAAAGGAGATTCGGCTAGGTTTTGACCAGTCAGAGGAGACAGTGTGACTAGAGGAGAGATTTCGGCCGATTCACCTCGGTTTTGGCCGGTTCAGACTGGTTCTAGGCTCTGCTCGAAGTCCCGAATCCAATTTCAGGCTCGGTTTGCGGAGATTTGATATGGATTTTGACGGTACATTTTATTTTACTGCTTTAAAACATTTCATGGAGTATCGAATCAATTTTGGGAGTTCCTAGGGTAGTCTTTTGGTGACAATCTTGTTTACGGAGATGTCGGATATTAGTATGAATGTTATGGTCTAATTGACGACGACTAATTATGCGATTTAGAAGCCTCGGATGGAAGACATGCTTTCATGGAGAGACTTGTGTGGTCTTTTGGAACTTAAATGAGTCAAACCGAAGGATAAGAAAGAGGAATATTGGAAGAGAATATACAGGAAAGTAGTAGGATTGATCCGCTAGTGTATTAGACAAGAGGTTTTTCATCATGTAGGTAAGGAGACAAAGGCTTACGCTCTGTTGACGAAATTGGAGGAGATGTATTAATCGAAAATATCCCGCTACTGATGAGGAGGCTTGTGAAATTGAAGCTTCGGGTAGAGATTCAGTTCTCGTGCATTCTAGTGAGTTCCAGAGTTTGGTAAATCAGTTGTTTAATGTTGGAATGAAGTTCGATGATGAGTTGCAGACTCTGTTGTTGCTCAGTTCTCTGCCAGATAATTGGGAGACACTGGTTGTTTCCCTAAGTAACTCAGCGCCAAAATGTAAGTTGACTATGGTTATGGTTAAGGATGCTATTTTCAATGAGGAGGTGAGGAGGAAAGAAATGGGGGCTGAACATGTTGATTAGTCACAGGCACTAATTTCGGATGGTAACAAAGGCATGAACCAAACAAAGGGAAGTGGAAAAGGGAAAGGAGGCGGCACCCATTCTCAGTCGAGGGGGCATACTTTTACTTGCTATCATTGCTATGAAGAAGGGCATATTCAACGGAATCGTCCAAGGTTTAAGGCGGGCAAGGACAGAATCCCACCAAAGGAGACATCAGTGGTTATTCAGGAATTTGATAACGAATATTCGTTGGCCGTGTTAGACGCTACAGATGTAGGGAGATTGAATTGGGTATTGGATTTTGGGTGCTCGTATCATGTCTACAGGGATAAGTTTGTAATGTCCCACATCAGGAATTCAGGAGAATTTCATATGGTATATAAGGAAACGTCCACCGGCTATTGTTAACTTGAGGTTAACCTTTCGAGCCACTTGTTTAGGCAAAAAGGCAATAGGTCTGCTGGGAGGGGTCATTATAGGTGGTATCAGAACTTGCACCAACTGGAAGTGTGAGGCAAGTCCCGCAAGAAGACGTACTCGGGTGGGCCCAGCAAGGGAGGAGCTTGAGGTGCTTGTCGTGCTTGGGTAGATCCCACCAGAGGGAGGAACTTGAGGAGCTTTTAGTGCTTAAACGGGGTCTTGTCTCACATCGCTTGCTGGGTGGAAGTGATGGACCATGGGGCACAACGAGGACGTTGTGATCCTAAATGGGGGAGATTGTAATGTCCCTCATCGGGAATTCAGGAGAATTTCATATGGTATATAAGGAAACGCCCACCAACTACCGTTAACTTGAGGTTAACCTTTTGAACTACGTGGTTAGGCTAAAAGTCAGCAAGTCAGCTGGGACGGGTTGTTACAAAGTCACAATTTTGGGAGTACGAGGCATGTGATGGAGATCTTGTCCGGATGGCTAACGGTTCGGTGAATCGGGTTGTTGGCAAGGGGACATTGAAGTTTCGGGTGTCGAGTGGAAAAATTATAAAGGTGGTAGGAGTAAGACACATGTCAGGAGTGAAGAAGAACTTGATATCTCTCGCGATGCTTGATGAGAGGGGATGTAGTTTTTTGGCGGAATGCGGAGTGCTTCGAATTTTTGTTGGAAATCGGGATTTACTGCTAGGAAAGAAGTTTAGTGGGCTATACAAGTTTGTGAGATCTGTCATGACAAGAGGGGCTACTGTTAGACATGGGACAAATGGTATAGGGTGTTTAGTTGGGCAGGAGATGCGTCAATTGAAGACACGTACACAAAGTGAGGAGGTTTGCTCAGGAGTTGTGCAGGATTCAGGCCTAAAGGATGGGAAGCAATTAATGTAGGTTGTCCATGGGAAAGCCTAGAGGAAAGAGATGGAAAAATTGGGAGCCCCAACGATGAGAAAAGGAGTCTCTTTCACTCTTGATTTGGTTAGTGGTGGTGATCTCTCCGATGTTGTCGACACAGGAGGAGGGACACTATCACCAAGGTCGCTGAGGTATAGTGAGCCTCGACCCACCTTTGGGGGGGGGAGCTCTGGTTGGGGAGTGTGGACACCTCGGGTTGAGGTGTGCGAGTGGAGGGCATCCTAGGTGAGGGGGTGCGGTACTCGGGTTTTCTGATCAGCTGTGGATTCTAGTCTTGCAAGGATACATTCTTTCGGGTGAGTATTCCGGTTTTGGGGTGCGGTGTAGCTCGATTGGTAATGACACAGGCGCTTGCTAGATGAGGCAGATTAGAGATGGCAACATGGTGGTGCTGCGGTCAACTTTGCCCACTCGTTGTGGATGGGGTGATTGTTGGGATTCCACCATGTGTGAGTCAGATGGGCTTAAGCCCGGAGGGTGGGATTATGGTTTTAACGTTATATCCCTTGGTTATAAATACTCGAATATGTTTCTTTATTTTTGTGTGACAAAGTGAGAGAGACAGTGAGTGTGAGAGAGAGATACAAGAGAGAACTGTGAGGAAATCATTATTGAGAGATTGAGAGTTAGTATGTAATCACCACGGATTTATCTCCAGATTATAGTGAAATTTCTCTCCCGTGGAAGTAGGTCTGATTTAGCCGAACCACGTAAATTATGTGTATCATTTCTTGCTTGATTTTTATTGTTTTGTGTGTGAGGTGCCGTGTTTGGCATAACATTATGTACTCCTTTTTCTTCATCACTAACCTCTAATACTATGGTCCCAAATTGCATAAATGTCCCACCAGACTCATAAAGCCACTAAGCTAGCTGGTTAATATGGTTGGGGGCTTTGTAAGCAGTCGTCATGGTTTCTTCTACAGGGGATCCTTCATTATTACAATCTCAATCAACATCACAAATGAATTGTCACATTAAAAACCTTTTATTGCAAGATTATTACTTAGCCTGATGCAATAATTGTGACCGAAAAAGTAGGTTTTATTATTTTTCGACAAAAGTGGAAAAGAAAAGATTTTTGTGGAAACCAAAAAAAAACTTATACTAAACACAAAAAGATTGTGAAACTTTCACAACTCTCTTAATGTTCAAAAAACTTTACGCAACCAAATAGCAAGCTGAAAATATGCCAGATGAAATAAAAATAGTAGTAAAATCTATAAATTGTTTTTTCGACAATCACGAGGAATGGAATTGGTCAGAAATTGATAAAGCGTGTTGTTGATAATCCATTTTCCGCCGTTTGAAGTACAATGTTGGTAGAAATTGGGTTGCTCAAAGTTACAAGAAATTGAATCGATGAATTTGGATGATCATGACCATGAGAGATCTTGGGGGTGTAAGGGAGCTTCGTTTTGAGCTTTCCATTTTTAATTTTTTAGATTTTTGACTTTGTAGATTATGGTCAAAATATGTTTTAATCTGATAAAGTGTTTGAAAAAAATGTACATAATGGTGAAACAGGAGTAGGTATGGGGAGATATGTGCAGAATATATTTTATTGGTCTTTTTGTTAATTAAAATGGGGAAAATAAAAAATAAAAAGTCAAAAAGCTCATCCTATCCTACTTTTAGCTTCTCCTCTCTAATGTCAAATTGTAAGAATAAGGGGGTGCTTCACTAACAAAAAACTGTTTTTTCCAAACACCGAGACAGGTCATTCTCTCACAACACATCACATAAAAAACCGTGAAAAACCAGTTTTTTCAAAAAACTGAGTTAGTGGAGCACCCCCTAAGTTTTGGTTTATTGTGTTTTGGATTTGGGCAACTAAACAACCAAAACTTAAAAAACTGAGAAGTTGATCAAAATGAGAAAAATTGTCGCCAAAACCGTAGTAGACTTCACTTCTGACAAAATCTTTACCTTGCATCTACCTTCTTGTCAACAATGCCATACTTGCACGAATAAAAATATTCACTTCATGCTTTGTTATAACCAGATGTCAAGACTAGTTTGTGCAATTTGAATAATTTTGGGCCTAGAATTAAAGACCGGACAAACTTCTAATAGCCCCAATATTTGAAGTATTTGCCTTTGTGAGAATGAAACATGCGACCTTATGAAGAGTCACTTAGAGGGATGACAATGGGTCGGTTCGGTTCGGGTATTGCCATGTCCGAACCCATTCGAACCCATTACCCGAAACTAGATGGGTACCCAGAATCGAACCAAAACCGGAACAGGTAGGGGAAATTGAAACCATAACTGAATCAATCGGGGATCGGTTCGATTCGGGTACTTCCCGTTAAATTAGAAAATAAAATAAAAATGAAATAATTATGAATGAAATTCAGATATGAAAATCAATTAAACTTGAAATGCCACATATCCGTCAATTAAAAAGGTGCAAATATGCATCTAGATATTTTAAATGCAAAACTAATATACATTTAAGTAGAAATTCAATGCCTTGAAGCTATACATAGGCTAAACTTCTACATATGAAGGGTGATTTTGTAATTACACATATCCAATTCAGTTCGGTTCGAGAACAGTTCGGTTATCAGCTCAAACCAAAACCAAACCGAACCCGTTTGATTATCTCACATCTCATACCATACCCACAGCCACGGGGATACCTAAAAAATGTTTGCTAAAGTGTACAGCTAAGCACATGTGGGACTCTATTTTGGGTGCTAAGAACTTAGTTAGCTAGCTAAGGAGAAATGCATTTTACTGGAGCTCCCTAAAAATGTTCATTATCTTTTAGAATGAGACCCATTTAAGTGGTGAGGGGTGCCAAGTTGTCCCACAAAATTCTCCTCTCCTTCCCTTCTCTCTATCTCTCTCATCTTTCTCTTTCCTTAAGTCACTTCCCAAATTTAGGTAGTCACTTAAAGCACTTTAGGTAGTGAGGGGTGCCACCTGGGGAGCCAATTTTGTGCACTAGAGACCATTTTTTAAGGTTTTTCTTAGTTAACTAGTTAGGGCACTTTAGGTAGTAAGTTTAGGTAGTGCACTAGAGATGCCCTAAAGGGACATGAATCATGGAATACCCATAAATTAAATACGAAATTAAATTTATGGGACGAAGGGAGTAGTAAATTGTTCATGATTTTTAACCATGTTGATGGGCCTTTTAATTAAACAGAATTTTATAAAATACGCGTTAGGCTTAGATTTTAGCAAATGAAAAGCCCTAAATAGGCCACATCATCATGTTCACAGGTTGGTCTCGTTTGTACAACATTACAAGGATGGAAACATTCGCCTCCCCAACTAAACCCCAATAAATATCGGTAGTTGTTTGTTATTAGCTGGAGATCCAAAAGTCAAATTTACTTAAGACCTGGCTACCCCATTTGTATTCTTTCATCTAGCTACAACTCTTTCATTAACAACAGCATTTCTCTCTCTCTCTCTCTCTCTCTCTCTGCGGCTGTGTACCCCACCGTACCATTGGCCTTAATTACCATCAATGTTTGATGGCAAGGGGCAGTTGAAGCAATAAAACCAGTGGAGATTGTTGTTGTATTTCTCATGGTATAATTGTTGTTGTGTTCTTTTTTTTGTAATAAAAATAGGTTCAGGGAATCAGGTTCCCATTTTCTTTTACTACATTAAATACGTAGTTCATTTTATTGATTCGTATGAAGATAAATTTACTACATATAAAAGTCATGCACATCTCCCAGACAATTGTGATATATTGCATGCCACCTATGTCGGACCAATCTGAATTTTAGTTTAAACAATCTTCTTAACAGATTTTACAAGATGAATTGTTCGAATTACGGACTGTAAAATTTAAGGTTTGAACTTTCGAGCATCTGATCCCAATGGTTTTGAGTTTTTTTTTTTATTGACCCCTATCATTTTTGGGCATGCTAGGAACCTAGTCTCAGTCGAATTTTGGGAAATTTACTCCAATAGTGCCAAATTCGTGTCCTACTTTAACCTATCACAGCCAATGGATTACTTGAATCACTTTATATATAGATTTGAACTAAAAATATACCGTGAGAAATTCAAGTATTTACCAGTGGAGATGCTCTTGGAGAAGCATAATTCGAAAAAGTAAACGCTGACTACTACTCTTAGGACGGTGGATAATATTTAAAATGTGTATTGATATTCTGAAATAAAATATTGATGTCCACAAACCTGTATTAATATCTAGTATGAAATTTGTGTCAAAATTTTAAATCATTTAGCATTATATATTGAAAATACTACTCTGTTAATGCTTTTACTTCCTTCGGGAGTTTTGAACATTTTTCCACTCATCAAATTTTTGTGTCATCTTTTGGGTCTTGTCGGATTCGTGTTGTCATGTCACGTAAAAAGTCCTACTTTTAGCTAAAATTTATTTATTTTTACTTGACGGTTCATCAAACTAATGTCTAATGTATAAAATTATTAATTAAAATACTTATTTTTAGCTCATTTATATAGATTTATTTTATTTTTCGTGTCAGGCATGCCCACCCCTAATTCTAATAAAAAAAATGTACTAATTGCAATTAAATTCAAATTGGAAGATTTCTTTTTTAGATTTATGCCTGTTTTGGCATAAATCATCCGATTATTTTTTTTGTCCTTATTTAATTTTTTTCATTTGATAGTTTTTCATTAATTATTGGTTCGTGTCAACGAAAATAATCTAAAAAGTAAACAAATATGAACCATCAATTAGTTTTTTTCCTTTTTTGAATACATCTAAACTAGACAAATATTATTTAAAAAAAACATTAAAGACGAAAACAACATGAAGTAAAAAGTTTTGGAGATAAGTTTTTGAGGATGGAAAAAAAAAAGCATAATAAAATTTTGACTTTTCAACACTAAGGAAGTTTTGTTTTAAAAATGTCATGGTTTTTGTATGCACACATTTTTATGTGATCTATTATGAGAGGATGACCTATCTTGGTTTTGGAAAAAACTAGTTAGTACGTGGAACACCCCCAAATAAGGTTAAGTTTCTTTAAAAGTATTTTCAGTATTCTCCCGTAACTCATTCTCTTCACGTACATTACGTACATTATCCGATTTGACAACTTATAATTCAAAAATATTAAAAGTACAGAAACTCGGAGTCCGGAGGGATTACTCTTCTTTTTTTTTTTTTTTTTGGAACGGCTGGGGCCCTTCTCTGGAATTCTCATTTATAAATACTGGAAACCTGGTATCTCTTACTTGCATATACTTGCTCATAAGCTGCTTTGCTTTCAGTTCCTCTTCTTCTTATCCCCACATCAGATCAGATTATGGAGTTCCATTTCCACCTGCTCCTTCCCATCTTAACTTTGCTTTCCGTGAGTTTCATCACATATACCTCCCAAATCCTTAATAAGAACCCATTTTCTTGGGATTCTGTGTTTTCTCCTCTCTCTCTCTCTCTCTCTCTCTCTCTCTCACACGCACACACACACACACACTTATATTTAATGCTCTTAATTTACAGAAAGCACAGAAAACTTCGTTTGGCAAATCATATGGTATTTTTCACTCATATACACTTCTTAAAAGAGTTCAATTGTTTTTGGTTGTTACGTACAGGTAGCGTTGGTGGCAAGCCAAGCAGCAGCTGATGATGTATCTCCAGATGCTTATTGGAAATCGGTTTTGCCAAACGCTCCCATGCCCAAGGCTGTCAAGGACAGTCTTCGCACCAGTAATTTCGTCTCCTAAGCTTAATTCTTCATTTACTGAAATTCTCATGCCAGACTGAGTAACCTGCCAAAGGGCTAATTATTCAGTGCTCCCTAAGTACCACGTGACCGTGCTTCAGGACATTCCAACACCGCCCATGCATTCTCGTGGGATCTATGTCTAAGTGTATGGACCTCACCTACTAAATATATGGTGATGGAATGATTCGCAGTATCACGTGACCGTGCTCTTGAGCTACTGAATATTTAGTTCTTGGATAAAGTATGAGATGTTAAAGAGTGGTTTTTTCCACTTTCCATCCTCTATACTGCAGCTCTTCCTTGTTTTCATTCTGTAAATTTACAAACTTACCCTTTAAATTACTCTTATTTATTTTTACACATGTAAAGAGAAGATTGCAATTTTACGCGAACACAAACGGTAGGAAAAGCTAGATTCGGAGATTTTAAATTCTTTAAAATTAAATTTACAACCTTACCAGCTATATTTTACGATCTCCCATCCTCGAACCCCACCCCGTCTCCATCTCCGTCTCCGTCCCCATCCCGGCCTCGATCCCTAATGGGAATTATTTTTTCCCCTCCATCCTTGCCCCATACGGGGAACGGGGATCCAAAGCGGAGATTTGGAGAAAATCGTATGACAAAAGAACAATAAAAGGAGGTAGAAATTGGAAAAAAAAATAAAGGAAGCCATAACAATTACAAGGGAGCATAAACTCTAGGCTATACTCGAGTACCAGCTGAAAACTCAAAGGCATAAAATAACATATGTAGTACTTTACCAAATTCACCAGCTTCCTTCTTAACTTAGCAGCTTGTAAACATGGGGTATTAAGCCAGGGTTACTCCAAACTCATTCAGCATATATCACAATTCCAGAATTCCATAAAAAATATGAGAGAGAGAGGGCACTTGGTGTGCGGCTATTGTTTGAGATAAGAAAATGAAAAGAGTTGTTTATAAGTTATATAATATATACAGTACTAACTCCGAACTATAATATATATTAAAAAAATGTATATTAATAAAACAAGAGATTTAGGGACGGATCAGATTCAGGGCGGGGATACACTTGTCCCCACCTCCAACCGATCCCCGAAATTTTCAAAAACAATCTCCATATCCTATCCGCTCCCTGAACAAATCGTCAAAACGCCGATCCATTTGAACCAGAGATTGGATTGGATTCAAACGGATTGGAGGAAATTGTCATCCTTACCCACGAGTGAGCCAATTTTTTTGTGGGTGCTCTATAGGTACATTTTCCGTATTGTAAAATGAGTAGTACTATGAATACAACTTTAAAACACTCCTGCCACAAGTCCATATTAATTTAGAGCTGTTCGATACACATGGGTAAATATGAAATGACTTCTGATGCATATATTTGCGTCCAGAATTTTGTTTTAAATTGTCTTCCTAGTCTTTTTGTTGTAAAATCATGGCAGCACACAATGAAGCGTGCATGTCAGCAGTAGACTGAGTAATTTTTCTCCAACCACGTAAATTGTTGTGACATGGTGTCTTTGTGTGTTTACTTGACTATCTTTCGTGCTGGTGTGTGCAAATTAAACATTGTGTCATGCTTTCTTTGTGCGTTAATTGCTTGATTATTTTTCATGCTGCGTAGGCGTGTCTATTTCGTTTTCGAATAACCATAATTCTTGCAGTATTTTATTACAAGAATTTGCGAAATTGGTATGAAAATCTCAAATAATCAAGACTTAATACACATAAACAATATTTTTGCCTAATCTTTTCGTATTATGGATTTGAGTAAACCAACCATTTTCTCTCAGAAGTTCAATAATTTTCCTGTCCAAGCTATTTAAGGCTGATTCATCTCTCTTTGTGAAATATTGATTATTACTGAAATCAAATGGGGAGAATGACATCTTTTTGCCATTCAAAAAACGTATTTCACCCTTTGATCCTAGTTTAATCAAATGAGAGGTTGTTCCGGTTTTCACCGGCTTATTGGTTTATTGACTTATTTGACTTTTTGTATTGATGTATGTGAGGGTAATAATCTATCTCGAAAAATGTAAAAAGCCAAATGAACCAATAAGTTGGAACAACCCGTAATGTAAAACTAAGCACAAATTTACACGAAATGCACTATAACATCCAGGCAATTGTTCCTAATCTTTCGTCCTAACTTCGCAGGATTGATTGAAGACAAGAGCACTTCAGTCGGTGTAGGCAAGGGCGGCGTAAACGTCAACACGGGACCCAAGGGAAAGCCAGTGTACGTCGGAGTTACACCGGGTCCCAAGAAAAGTCCATTCATCTACAAATATGCAGCTACTGAGACCCAAACAAATGATAATCCTAATGTGGCTCTTTTCTTCTTGGAAAAGGACCTGAAAAGGGGGGCAAAGATGAACCTGTATTTCACCAAAACCACCAATGCCGAAACCACTTTCTTGCCTCGTCAGGAGGCCGATAAGATTCCCTTTTCGTCCGAGAAAATGTCCGAAATCCTTGACCACTTCTCTGTGACACCCGACTCAAAGGAAGCTGAGGTATGTTCGTATTTGTGATTTATCGTTCCAATTGGCTTTTATTGCATAAACTTGAATTCATGTATTGTGAAAAAATGACTTGTCTCGTAAAACGCAATAAATCAGTTTCGTCAAGTGACAACAAATCGATTTTACTACTAGATGACTGCAAACATCTAATTTTGTTTGCTCTTGATGACCAAGGTATTGAAAAACACCATCAAAGAATGCGAAGAGCCCGGGATCAAAGGAGAGGAGAAGTACTGCGCGACTTCGTTGGAGTCGATGGTCGATTTCACCACCTCTAAGCTTGGAAAAAACGTTCAGCCAATTTCCACTGAGGTAGAGAAAAAGAATAATAAATTGGAGGAGTATTGTGTTTCAGGAGTGAAGAAAATGGGAGGTGAAAAAAGCGTGGTGTGCCACAAGCAGAACTATGCCTATGCCGTGTTCTATTGCCACAAGACCACCACCACAAAGGCGTACATGGTTTCATTGGTTGGCGTTGATGGGACGAAAGCTAAGGCAGTGGCTGTGTGTCACACCGATACGTCGGCTTGGAATCCGAAGCACTTGGCTTTCCAAGTGCTCAAGGTGAAACCGGGGACGGTTCCCGTTTGCCATTACCTTCCTGAGGATCATGTTGTTTGGGTTCAGAACTAGATTTCTCCTGGAAAAAGAATCAACGTACCTATTAGTTTGATTCCGTCTATTCGTTTTATTGTGGTTTGCATTGTCATTATCTGATGCTATACTCAGACACCAGTCATATATAGTATAGTATGTATTTGTATGTAAGTACTACCAATCCCAGCACTTATGCTTTTGCATATAGTCTGCTGCATCATGTTTTTTAGTAATATTATGTATTTTGTTCATAGTATTCCATTCTCTCCCCAAAAAAAAGTGATTCCATGGAATTCGCGGCAAGAACAGATGTTATGTAACGAATCATGCTTTTTTGGGGGGAGCTAGCAATCATAATAGGAATAAGTGGGCTGTCTTGTTGAGCTCTTGTGGGTCTTTCTCAGGCCTATTTCGGTAATCGTAACCGTTCACTTCGTATATGTTGTAATATAATGATTGGAACACTAAATTGAAGTCCCCTTCTTAGTAAGTCTTTTGAAAATATATCGATCATCCCTTCTTGGTAAGTCTTTCAAAAATATATCGATCTCTTCCAAGAAAAATTAATTTTTCATGTGGTTCATGTGCTCGACGAGTTCGAAATCAAATGTTCACAATCCCAATGATCAACAAAAGTCCAGAACTTTACTTTCTTTGCATTCATTTAAGGGAAATTTTTCGGGTAATGAGTAGAGAGAAATGAGAGTAATAATTAAAGAGAAAATTTACTGGAAACCGTGCTGAGACTCCTGAGAGAGAGGTGGTTCCTGAGAACCAAAACGAACAAGCTTGGTTTTCTCGTTTGAGGTGGTGGTGGAACTTGTCAAAGGAAGAGTGGCTCGTTGGGTGAAAGGAAAATGCAATCTTCCTTGCTACACTGTGGAAGGTTTCAAGTGCAGCCTTGATGGAGGCATGAACTCTAACTCTGATGTTGCTGCTTCTTGCTGCTGTGATGTTGTTCGTCCAACTTTTGGTCGGATTGTCTCTGTCTCCGTGTTTCTTTTGTTTTGCATTTGATTGGTTAAGATAGTGGATGTCAACATGGGACATATTTTTTATCCATAACGCTTTTCTTTCTCTCTTTCTTTTCTCGATGTACCCTTCCTTAAGTTCTTGCAATTAAACAATTTTTCCTTTGCCAACAAAAAAGTCTAAAAACAGCTCCAAAAGGCATAACTTAACCCTCTAGTCTCCGGATACAATCCTCTTTCTTTTATCCATTTGACGGCTAAATGTCTTAGATGCATATTATCATATAATGGTGAAATGTACTTAAAAATTCGACAAAAGTCATTTACAAACACTACAACTGAAAAATGAAGTCACTCGCAATATTCTTACTCAAAACAAAAATATGACAACTTGCAGTATCGGTCTCAAATACTTACTAAGTTTACCCATCACAGAAAGCATTCAAATTAATGTTCTGAAACTATATAGTACAATATATAGTTTAATAGGGTAAATTTCACTGACACCCCCTTGGGATTTGCAGATTGTACACATTCCCCCATGGAAATTCTAAATATTGCTCTGGACTCCCTATTAAAATTTGTTGTGTAACAGCAGTAAAGTACCAATGCACGATGACATCACTGCCGTTGGTAAATCCTACCTAGACTGACGTAGGCAACCTTTTGACTAGGCTCTCTGTCTCTTTTTTTTTTTTTTTTGGAAAATATCAATGCACACTTTTCAAAACAAGTTAACAAGACTTCCATAAATGTCCCTTAGAACTACTACAAATGAGCTGACTTTTCGTTGGCTAATAATAGTTATTGTACTTGTTTATGAAAATGCCCATTGAACTAATGATAGATAACAAATAGATAACAATAGTCAGTATACAAATTTATATGATTTTAACTTCTTTTCGGTGATTGTGTTATGTTCTGATGCAACAAAATATATGTAATTGCTTCAAAATGAATGCAACAATAGTCATTTCTATTCATAATTACTGCTGAAGGGCTAAACTGTATCTTTCAGAAAGCTACGAGTGAACACCAAATCAGAGGAATGAGAATGGGGAACAAGGTCCTCTATTGACTCACTTATAGTTTGCTAATGATACAGTGTTTTTTTGTGAAGCAAGCTTGGAGGAAAGGAAAGCAATTAAAAGATTTCTGAGTGGTTTCGAGGAATGAGAATGTTTGTGGGTGTTGGGGTTGATCAAAAGCAGGTTGTAGAATATGCCAAGGCTCTCAAATGTCATCCAAAACAACTACTAATCAAATATTCAGTCATGCCTCTTGGTGCTACTCCAAGACTAAAGTCAACTTGGAAGCCTATCATTGAGATGTTCAAATATAAACTTGTAGAAATTTTTTACCCAGAAATAATCTTAGACATTTCCAATGATGAGGAATAAGTCAAAAACAGTACTTAAGCTTGAACAAGACTTAACAACTTTTTGCAAAGCATCTGCAGAGTGAAATGATGAGATTCTTCTGTTAATCCGGCGCCCGCAGCCCCCAAAGCACATGCCTAATTAGCCTAATCAACCTAAATCACCCTCTAAACCCCAAACCTAAGTTTGAAACCTCATTTCCCCCAAAATCCCTCTATAAAAACCCACTACCACCTTCATTTTGCAACTCTACACTCCATCATCTGAAAATAGAGCTCCTCCATTATTCCCCACTCTCTCACTATTGAATCTAACCCCAAACATTTAGTTTCTCTCATAAAAAACCCCTCCAAAGCTTTGGTTTCTACCTGAGAGTCCATCAAACGTGACCAAAACACACATTCTAGTCTAGTTCTAGTCTGTCCAATCATTGTCTAGTGTCATACCACTCCAAAACTCCAATCACAAGCTATATCTCTCCAAAAATCAGCTCAAAAGTCTTATTCAAGTCATAAAAAGGTAGAAAATACCTCAATATCATATTGTTTTTGCTTTCTGAGGGAACCCAACAAGTCAAGACTAGTTCATCGTACCAATTCTTGGCTTGTTTTGGTCAAATAATCACAAAAAAAGTTATTTTTGAGAGTTTATGAAGTCTACATGAGCACTCAAGTCCAGTCCCTCTTTATTTTTCTATTTTGCTAATCTAATCAACATAATATCTTGTCTATCTTTTCTGGCGGTCATAGATATCAAAATGGGGGCTATTTAAGGTCTGAACAGGTTCTGTGAGGGGTTGAAACCACATTTTTAAAGTTTATTTCCCCTAAAAATAAAAGTGATAAATTTGGAAACATGATAAACAAGGGTAAAAGGAAGTATTTTTTAGAAAGAAAGAAACAAAGAATGAAAATTGTAAGAAGTGATGGCTTAAGAGCTTAAGTCAACCACTTGAGTGCTCAAGTAGAGCTCAAGCCACCCTTCAAGTCCTCTCTCTTATATTTTCTTGTTACTTGCTTCAATCATGCTTAAAATCATATCTAGTCATTTTGCTTACTGTTTGATCTCATCATGATTCTGTTTATGGTCCGATCTGTTTACATGATGAGTCAAAAGTGGATTTTTGAGGTTCATGTACTTTAAAGACAGAGGTTACAAGTATAAAAACATGATAAACCATGAGAAATAGAACCACTTTTGAAAGATGGAAGCAAAACAGAGGGAACAAGAGGGGAGATGACCAGAGCACTCAAGTATCCACCATGGTTTAACTTCTAGTATTAGTTGTTTGTCATGTTTTTAGTACTGTCCTCTCATTGAATATTGAATATCAAGCATCCACCATGCTTTCCATGCCATTAAATCATCACATATTATCCTCTTGTATACATTTGCACAAGTATCCACCCTTTCACGTGTATTTTTATTCGCAACCCCCGTTTATTGTTCCTCATTCCCCCTATGTGAAAAAAGATTATAAAATTCTCTTTTTCTTTCAAAAAAAATTTCCCCTTATGTGAAAAAAGTTGAATAAAAAACGTCTTAAAAATCCCACAGACGCTTAGTAGAGACTGACTTTCGGGCCGGGTGAGGGGGTGCCATAAAACTCTTTCCCTCTCATAACTAAGCTCCTGAACCTAAGATAGTATGGTGACGATGGACTCGTTCTCAAAACCTTATCCTAGAATGAGACACGAGTCATTCAAGTTCAATTTCTCGAGGACAATCCGCTAAAACTCGGGTGGTGACTGCGAATCAAATTCCTTTGCGGAGGGGTGTTGACAAAACTACTATCAACATGGAAGAGAAGGAGGACATCTTTTGGAGGTTTTAGTTAAATTTGTTTTATCCCAGTCTTCCTATTTATTATTTGTCACTCTCTTTAAAATGCCTGAAGGAGTGGCCACCCTTGAAAGTAATAATTAGCTAGATTTCTTTGGGGAAGTTCTAAGCGAAAAGGAAGATATACATGGTCTGTTGGTCAAAAATCAAATAGAGTCAGAGCAATGGTGGGCTTGGTGTCAGAGGCATGAGGAAAATGAATGAGGCCATTCTTCTAAAGTGGTGGTGGAGGTTTGGAGTTGAAAGAAAATGCTCTTTAGAGAAGTATCTTTTGTGCAAAATACAAACCTGGATACAAACTTATGCCTGCCCAAAATGGAGGTAAATAGGAAGACATCAATCATTAGGAGGGATATTGTAAAGACTTGTAAAATTTTATTTAAAATTTAAAGAGAGTACTCCAAAATTTACACTCGGGACTTTATGTGAAATTGCGAAATGTATTCAAAGGAGGATTTAGTGTGCAATATAGTTTGAATTTGGGCCTGAGGATAGCACATAATGAAATAAAAGGGGTGCATGTGCAATTTAACACTTTATATAGGTCTGGGAGAGAGAGAAACTCAGTTATTCCTCCCTCCCTTCCACCGACACTCTTTCAACCCTCTATATCTCTTTTGACTGCCCCTCTCTCTCACACATAAAACCACCACAAATTGCTACCATGTCTTCATAACTCGTCGACCCAAGACTGTTCTTCACGTTCAAGCCCGAAGAAGCTCAGGGTGGGTTCAATTTGGAGATCTAAAAGCTAGGGCTTATGGGATTTGGGGTTTTATTCAAAACCTATACATGTAGGGATCTTTTCTCTTCTCTTTTGTGTTTGTGTTTGTGTGTGAGCATAACATATAACTTTAATTTGATCCTAAATCTAGAGGTTTAATTGAAGTTCATTGGGATTGTGGTTTAATCTTTGAAATAAATCTTACTTCCATGAATTTGTCCAAAAGCCTTGTGATAATTTCTCTCCCTCTGGTGATTTTAGTGATTGAACCTTAAATTTAGGAGTCAGAACTTCAATTTCATGGGTTTCATTGAAATTTGTCTGAAATGGGTTGTTACTGCTGTTGTCTGCTGTGTTTTGATTTTCCCGTCCAGACAGGGTCACGACCGTCTGGACAGTTTGTCCAGAATTTCTTGCAATCTTGATTGTTAATGGTGATTCTTGTAGGGTTCTTTCATAGTCTCCGGTTGTGTCATTCCGTTGAGAAATGAATGTTTTCACATTGGGTAAACGCATTTCGGTGAATTAAACCTCTCATGTCGTTTTATAGGCTTGTTTCGTTAATTGGGTGAGAGCTTGTTGGACAAGATGGTTGAAAATACCTTTGGACCCCGTAAGGGTACTTGTCTCAACATTGAAAATACTTGGAACTAAATGAAAATTGTAAGTATTGTAATAATGGATCGAATTGATGGTAATTAATACGCGGAGTGAATTACGGGGTCTGAAAACCCGGAACAGTGATGGCCCATCTTTGGATGCATTAGAAATGATTTGAGATGAGATACGTTTAGAAAAATAATGGTGGAGTTGTGGACATCGGGGAAAAATCGATCGAGTTTGAAAATGGTTTGGAAAATATGATTTAGATTTTGGAGTCGCCACCCAGGTTCAAGGACCGTACCCGAAAAACTGGTTTGAAAATGACTCTTCTGCCCTTGTTTTGGAAAAAGCTTTTACTAGCACACCGTTACCAAGATTTCTCGGGTTCGGGAGCTAAGTTACAACGAGGGAAGGTTTTTAAGGCACCCCCCTCGCCTGGTATGGAAACCGGTCTCTACTGGATGTTTAAGGGATTACAAAACATTTATTTCTTAAACTTAAACCACATAAACAAGGTAAAGGAAACAAGTATGTGAAGATCATCACGATTAACATATGAAGGTGGATGCTTGTGATCGTGTAGATGATATAAAATGATGATGGAATGACATGAATAATGGTAACAACAACTACAAACTATAAATACAATGGAATAGAAGCTTTTAAGGACCCTTTTGGAAACATCAAATCTGACCCTTCTGTTTTTTCTACAAGCACCTGAAGGGATGCTTCAGGCACCTGGAGTTGTGCTTTAGGCACCTAAAGGGGGCACTAAGCGCCTGAAAGGGACATTAGGCGCCTGAAGCTACTGCTTCAGGTGCTTGCTCAAAACCTTTTTTTGCCTCTGTTTTGCTTTTGTTATTGATAGGAAATTGGCGTTAACTCACTTTTGTGTGGGAATCAAACTTTAACACTTTGACTTGTGACTCATTTGCACCATAAAAACACAAGTTTTACCTAATAAAACATGATTTTCATCCATTCAAAAAGCAAAACAGAGACCTTTCACTCTTTTATGCAAAGAAAATGACCTCTAATAGGGATTTTGAGATAAATGGATGGTTTTGACCCCATAGATAGTCATTTACTTCCTTGAAAACATGATTTTTCACCTTTTGAAGTGGGAAACAGAAGGAATCCAGTATGTTTTTGAAATGTAAAACATCACTAACATAGTTATGGACTAAAATAAAGTGTTTTAGAACAACAAGATAAGAAAGTGAACAGAGCCTGAAGCCGCAGCTTCAGGTGTCGAGCAAAAAGGCTCTCTTGATATGTTTAAGTCATTGTAAGCCCATTATTGGTATTGAGAACCAATATGGACTTATTGACTTCCCTCTACAAGGACTTTCCAACACTGATTAGGTAGGTTTACTACCTTTTAGAGCTTTAAGTGGATGATTGGGTAATGAAAATGGGTTTTGAATGGATGGTGGGTGATTTGGATGAGATTAGAGATTGATTTTGGGTGGTTTCTTGGGAGAGAAATCGCAGAACTTGAGTATAATGGGTTTTAGGTGGAAAATGGATGGATTGGAGTTGATGTTTGGCTTATTCAAGTGGTTTTTTGGGATATAAGTGACTGACTTGAGTATTTTTCTTTAGATTGTGGTGGAACCCTTTCAAAGGAGGGGTGTGGGGGTTTAAATAGGGCTCTAAAGGGTGGTTTAGGTAGGTTAGAGGCCATTTTAGGGGTCATTTTAGGCTAATCTGGCCCCTCTTGATGATATCCTGCAAAAACAGCCACTATCAAATCATAATGATTACACCCAAGATATTCCCGCTTAAATTTTGAATTTCTAGAAAAAGAGCTTCAGGCGCCTGAAGGGCCCTTTTAGGCCCCTGAAATGCGCCTAAAGGGGTGTTTTAAGTGCCTTAAGATGGGTTCAGGCACCAAAAAGGGAAGCTTCAGGTGCATGAGGATGGTTCAGGTGCCTGAAAGGGGGTGCTTCAGGTGCATGAGGATGGTTCAGGCACCTAAAGGGGGGTGGTTCAGGCACATACAGGCATGCTTCAAGTGCATGCAATGGGCTTGACAGTTTCTCTCGGTTTTTGGTTTGACAGTGTTTTGGTAGGTTTTGGTTAGATTTCAATCATTCTTTTTAGCTCTAAAATGTGTTAAAATGTCCTCTTTCATCATCGGGAATGCTACGGATTTTCGTAGGCTCAAATTGGAGTGTCTATAGGAGTAGATCCTCGTTCGAAACCCGATTGCATAGTTCCTTGAGACACATAAGATTGTGCTTTGAAGACTTATCCTAAAAACAAAACTTGTCGATGGACTTTAAACTCAATCAACTAGTTAGTGAAAGCCCATGATGGACCGAAAGGGTGGAAATGCTTGTTTGACACCTGTGGAGGTATGTGTTGATTTCGGACACGTTTTTTTAATGAAACGAGAGGGTTAAGAAACTAGTTTAGCACGGGAATAAATGGTTGGTTTAATGGTACCTAATACATGGGGGAATTATGGGGTCCCAAAGGCCTGGAATAACACTAGGAAACTTCTCCAAGTTTATTGTGATATTATTGATTGCGTGATACATTAGAGGCGAGTTGAATAAGATGGAATGATGGGAGTATCTTATGGACACAACAGATTTGACTAGAGAAATTTTATTTTGATGAAAAAGAAACTTTATGCGTATGATAATAGTTGTCCCTTAATTTCACGCTACATAACGTCTAAAGCATTACTTGTTGCCCGTACCTATTTTTTTATTCATGCACATATTGTTGCATAATCATTTAGAAATTTTAGAAGATTTTTCTACTGGGCTAGTGTAGCTCACCCTATCATTTTCAAGTATTCATTAAGGAGCATGAAGATGAATGCATGGAGTGTGTGAATCCTTTGAAAACATACCAGAAAAGAGTTGTTTAATTTATCTTATGAATTTTATTTTTGGAAGATGATTTGAAACTCTGTGTATTCAATCTTTTGACCATTGGAAGAATGGAATTACTTTAATTCCTTTCAATTATTGATTCATGTGGGATATGGGTACCGATGTAAACTTGGTTATTGGTCATAACTTGGGAACGCTGTAATGAGTATTTTGGAAAGTTATGAATGGAACAGTTGGGTTTTTTTTTTTTAGGAATGTTTAATTAAATATGTTGGGCATGATAGATATATACTTCAGGTGGAGTCTAGAAAACCAGTCACCTTCTCAAAATTTTGAGATAACATCATTATAAAAGTTGGTGATGGTTCTACATCATTGTGGACGGATGTTTGACTTGATGGTATAAGCTTGTGTTTGAAATTTCCAAGAATCTTCAGGATCACTCTTTGCAAGGATGAATGATGAATCTAGCTGAAGTCACACAAAAAAAGCTGAAAATTCAATTTGGGTTTTTAAGTTCAGAAGAAATTATTGTAGACACCCCAATCCGAACCTACAGGATTCCGAAACTTCCCCGATGATGAAAATGCCTAATGAGGACGTGCAAGGTTTGATCAAAAGCTTGAAAAACTTTACTAATAACCTCCCATCAAATCACCGAAACATCCCTTAGAGCTCTGGAATGTCCCAAAACTTTGAAATACGTGCACCTGGATGGAGCCTTCAGGCACCTGGATTGGCCAAGTCCAGGCGCCTGGAAGGGGTTCAGGCGCCTGGAAATGCACAATCCAGGCGCCTGGATATCAGTCCAGGTTGAGTGTGTTTTAAGTTGTTAGTGGGCGGGAACGAGATTTTGGGGGATTTTGTTGCAGAGTCAGTTGGAGTGGGGTGTGGGGGAGATCATTACACCTACAACTTACCCCCTATGTGACCCCTTACCCTTTCTAAAGGCTCAAGTGGCCCTTTATGGACCCTTGATTGCCTATTTAAGCACCTCCTCTCTTCCATTTCAGGGGACTGAAAAAAAACACTCTCTCATTTGGCTGTTACTCTGTCAAAATAACCCCAGAATACTTTGTTTCATCATCTGCCTTTCAAACCCAACCCATTTCAACCCCAAAATCCTCTCTCTACTTCATTAATCTATCATCTACTCACTTCCATCAACCAAATCACTTCAAAGCATCCACAAACTACCCTTCTAGCTCTGAAAAAAACAACAATCAGAAGCCATACTCTTCCAAAATCTACTCCAAAAACCCATTTTCAAGTTCTTGATCAAACCAAAAAGGTAGTCATCCTATCATTTTGTCCAAAAAGGCCCTGAGGGGGACTCAATCAAGCTCTTTTTGGTCATCTATACCAGTAGAGAGTCTGAGAGAGGTCTCAAAATCATCAGAAAAAGAAATCAGATTGTGCATTAGAAGCTCAATCCAGGCGCCTGGATCATCACCTTCCAAGCGCCTGCATTGAGTCCAGGCGCCTGGACCCCTTGTTCATTTGTTATGTTTTCTGTTTTCTTCCATATTCTGATCATTTTGGTGCATCATTTACATACTTTGATCCATATTTCATTATATTTCAAGTTCTGATCTCCATTTAGATGTTCATTTTGACTATTTTGATTTTGGAATCATGCTTTTAAAGAGGATCTCATAAGAAAGAGTAGGTTAAATAAGCTTGTATGTCATTCCTGAGTTCTGATCATTTAGTTTCTAAGGTCTCTATTTAGGATCTCATATGATATTTAAGCATATCCGTCATAAGTGTTCAAAATGAGCATTATCAAGGTGTTATTGTTGCATTTTTAGCATTATTTCATTGCAATCAAGTCACATCCAAGTGTTAAGCTTGTTACCATGCTGTCAAATATTTTCCAGAATGCATGAGAGTCGATTAGAGCATCATATTTGTTGATATTTGCCTGAAATGGAATTTTAAAGTTTCTGTCTGGATGGCCTCCAGGCGCCTGGATTGACCTCTTTCAGGCGCCTGGACTCAATTCAGGCGCCTGGACTCACCTTTTCCAGGCGCCTGGACTCCCTCCAGGTTCACGTCTTATGATCAGTTTCTGAGGTATTCTAGGACATTTTGGGGATGTTTTAGTGTAATTTCTGTATCTTCTGTGCATAAATTATCCATTCATAACATTTTGCATAAACATGCATTCATGTTTCATCAATCTATTTTGATGTGTTTATTATGCTCTCACATGAATTTGAATTTAAAAGTCCATTTAAGTAACATTTTCAAGATCTTCTAAACATTTAGTAGAGACCGGTAAATATGCCGGGCGCGTGGGGTGCTTTGAATTCCTTCCTCTCGCGTAAACTAGCTCCCGAACCCGAGAAATCTCATTTTTAAAGACCGGTAAAATACTTTCCATTTCAAGGGCAAAAGAGTCATTTTTCAAATGGTTTCTCGGGTGAAGTCCTCAAATCCGGGTGGCGACTCTATTCAACCAATCAAAATCATTTTCTAAAATCAATACAGTTTTCGTGGACTCGATCGCGCTCCCGCGGGGTGTTCACAATTATATTCTTGCAAATCTGAGGATTTAATGGACTTGCAAACCTTGTTAGATAGTTTGGGAGAAGTAACTCAAACTGGTATTGTAGATTTAGATGGAAATGCTCCAATAATCACATCTATTCAATCAAGTCTATGTATGATATCTCTGTTACTTTGTTGGTAGTTGTTGAACCCCTAGAAAATAAAGGTCTTACATCTAATATGACACAATGCTACTCCCCCATGGTGCAATGCTTTGACTGGTTGGTCCAATTGGTTAAGATGAAAATTGCTTATTTTTTGCTAAATTCAGGGATTATTCAAGAAGTTGTGGAAGAAAAGTGTAAATTTTTGGGGGAGGAAATATAAAAATTGAATCATACTTTACTTCTATGCAAATTTGTTTGGAATGTATGGTCTGAAATACTCAATTGGTGGGGAATCCAGTGGGTATGTACATAACTCTTCCTTCAGTCTTAGACTCTTAGTGTTGCTTTTTTAGTGGTCAAGTTGGAAGCTAAATGCAAAGAAGTCCCTCATTTCGAACTGTTATATGGTCAATATGGAAGATAAGGTTACAGTTATAAAAGAATTCATTTAGTTAAAAAGTATTTTACTAATTAAGCAATGGAATCAATAAGTAAGAATACAAAAAATAAAAAATAAAAAAAATAAGGCCTCGCGTATCCTTGCAATATCATTCATTTATCCTTGCTGTATCCTTTTTTTTTTGGTAAATTTCCCTGACCTCTCCTAAGGTTTCTGACAAATACATTGACCTCCCCTTGGTTTCTGAAAATGCACTGCCATCCTTTATTTTTTAAACTATATTCCTGATTCCCCTCTCCTAACTTTCATTTGTTTTCAAAAAAATATATATATATTTTCAAAACTTTATTTTTTTTTAAATCCAAAAAATCTGGTTTAGAAAAAATAAAAAAATGTTTATATTTTTGAAAAAACTTTATTTTAACAATAATTTTTTATTAAAAAAGAGTAAAAAGTTTTTTTTAAAAGTTTTTTACTTTGAAAACAATAAATATATTTTTATTTACAAAACATTTTATCGAGTACAATTAAATAAAAACTATTTTTTGAAAACTATTTGTTGAAAAAAAATAGTTTTTGAAAAACAGATTTTGAAAACATTTTGGTTACACAATTTTTTGAAACAAGAAATATCTAAAAACATTTCCTAGATTTAAAAAAAAAAACTACTTTTTAGAAAAAAAATTTGAAAACAGATTATAGAAGGATAAAGTTTTGTCGATCTTTTTTGAAAACATTTTCTTTAAAATAATTTTTTTGAAAAACGTTTTTTCGAAAACAGTTTTTTAGAAATAAAATTTAAAATACTTGTTCAAAAAAAATAAAGTGTTGAAAATAGTTTTTTGTAAAACAAAAAAAAAATTTGAAAACTAACGGAAGTTAGGAGAAGGGGGAATCTGGGGAATAGTTTAAAAAAATGTAGGCAGTGCATTTCCAGAAATGACAGGGGTGGTCAGTGTATTTATTGGAAACCTCTGAAGAGGTGAGTGAAATTTACTAACTTGCACACACCTCGACTAATTCCGGAGCTTTAACGACTGGCAAACTTCCACCAAAAAGTTTAGAATCTTTGACTTTCGTGGGAATGGAACTCTACTTGTTTGGCAGATTTGATACACATCCGGCCATATCGAGTGCGTACGTATAAGTATAGAACACCAAAACTAAGGTGGTATACGGTTAGAAAAGTAAATCTAAACAGTAAATTAAAAATCTAAATCTCAGTCGCAAACTAAAATGAATGCTCAATTAACACACCTATACCACCCGAAAATTTAAAAAAAATACAGCCACAATCAATTTGGAAAAGCATAATCGATGGGGAATTGAAAGACGCACCATAGTGTCGGAGATACCAACGATGTAACCTTTGTTGTCGCCGACTATCTTCATCGATCACAACTCTTTCAAGATTATCATGGAAATGGAAGGAAAGTTTCTGAGGTTTAGAACCGTGTCATCGTTGGAGGGTTGCAGACACGTACATGTATCTAAATCTTAGAAATGTCGTCGTTTAGGACAAAAAGACTTAGGCCGAAACCAAAGTGACAAAGAGTAACCGTTGTTGTTGTGACAAGCCACGAAGTATGAGAATATAACAAATCAACAAAGAAAACGAGAACACAAAGATTTACGTGGTTCCCCCCCAAGCACGAAGCTCTAGAGGTACGTCCACGGGTGAAGAGCAAGAGAGGATTCACTATGAACGGGGAGAAATACACAAAGCCGGCTATACCCGTAACTCTCAATTGAAGCACCCAACAGATATCTAGGGACAAATCTCTGAGGAGCTACCTACAGAGCATCAAACGTCTCACAAATACGATAGAGACACACAAAACCCTAATATCCAATCCCATGAATTAAAGACTATCAATGGAACGACCAAGAAACCCTAACACTCTACGGGAAACCCCATGGGGGCTCCCTCAAAGGTATTCACTCAAGAAGTCCAAAGCTCTAGGAAGCCACAAGGCTCCTATTTATAAGAAACACAATAAGAAATCCTAAACGCAATAGGAAATCCTAAACACAATAGGATATCCTAAACACAATAAGAAATCCGAAACGCAATAAGAATTCTCCAAATAAGGAAAAATTCAAGGCACAATTCCAACAATTCTCCACCTTGACTTGAATTCCATTGAACTCAACACCATAGAGCAATCCTCTCGCAACACGACTCTTCTCCAAACACCCCTTGCGGGGCAGCCCAGCACGGGCGATCGCCAACAACACCAACGAGCAAGGCTCAAGCACGACTGCTTGACCTTGCAAACGCGACTCAGGAAACCTAGCCGCACTTGCCTCCAAAGTGAGCCTCCACCTTCAAATGGGCACCAACCACGCAACGCATCCCTCAAGGATGCAAACGAAGATCCGCTCAAGCTCCATCTGGAGCAAAACACAAAACTCCACCACAGAGTTAATGGACCAATCGAGTAACCATCTTCAAACGGGCACCGTCCACCCAACGCATCCATTGCTGATGCAACAAAAGACTTGCTCAAACTCCCAACGGAGCTAATAATCCAAACAAGCAACAGTCTTTAAACGGGTACTGTCCACCCAACGCATCCATTACTGATGCAATAGAAGACTTGCTCAAACTCCCCACGGAGCAAATATGCGAAACCCACATACGCCAAATAGTTGAACCGGATCCAAATCTCCACGGGAATACCCAACATGAAGCGCTACATAGCAGCCTCCATAACAGTATCCAAAAGGAGCATAAACAAAACAATCCGATTTAACTCATCAAAATAGTCTTTAATGGGCATACCTCCTTCATACGAAACGCATAAAGGCACTGCTTCAAATCCAAAATTCTCCCGAAATCACCTTCTTACAGAGATCCTCGAACAAACTATCCTGCATATCAGCAGGCTTCTTCAACTTCCCCCAATAAAGTCTTGTGAGTTCTTTGTTGCAACAAACTTCTCAACTTCGAAACAAGTCGTCATGAAGACGCAGCAACGCACAACCTACGCAGCGAAAAAACCAAAGCCTCTGATTGAACCCAGAGCTCTGATACCAGTTTGTTGTGACAAGCCACGAAGTATGAGAATATAACAAATCAACAAAGAAAACGAGAACACAAAGATTTACGTGGTTCCCCCCCAAGCACGAAGCTCTAGAGGGATGTCCACGAGCGAAGAGCAAGAGAGGATTCATTACGAACGGGGAGAAATACACAGAGCCGGCTATACCCGTAACTCTCAGTTGAAGCACCCAACAGATATCTAGGGACAAATCTCTGAGGAGCTACCTACAGAACATCAAACGTCTCACAAATGCGATAAAGACACACAAAATCCTAATATCCAATCCCATGAATTAAAGACAATCCATGGAACGACCAAGAAACCCTAACACTCTACGGGAAACCCCATGGGGGCTCCCTCAAAGGGATTCACTCAAGAAGCCCAAAGCTCTAGGAAGCCACAAGACTCCTATTTATAAGAAACACAATAAGAAATCCTAAACGCAATAGGATATCCTAAACACAATAGGAAATCCTAAACGCAATAGGAATTCTCCAAATAAGGAAAAATTCAGGGCACAATTCCAACAGTTGTCATGGCCAAATTTGATAAATTTCACGACAATGTTAGTGAAGAAATCAAACACCAAAAGGACAATATGAGGTGCCTAACACATTTCTCACTCATAAAAATAAATTTCTAAACCCTTTCTTTTATGAATTTGTAGCCCAAAATTCGAAAGTCATTTATAAAACTAGATCCCTATGTCCATATCTTAAAAACCAAGTCATTAGGCTAGAAAAAATAATTTTGTTTGAAAATACTTGAATTCTTCCGAGGATAATTTAGGAGTGTGACTCGGCACACCTAAACTTCATACCTGGTGGAGATTTCTAGTTTTTTCATGAAATACAATTATCTTCTTACGTAGCATTAAACAAGAACGAATCTCAACATTCGCCAATGCACTTCTAAAATTGGCTAGGCATGACATTAGACGTATAAATATGTAGTATTTGATCACAGACCTTGTGATCTCTTCTTTCTATTAGAGTAATAGCAGTTTGACTATAAAGATAAGGAGAGCAGAAGAAAAATGTTTCCATCATAGATTTTCTCCTTGTAAACAATTTAATGAAAATGCTAACCTAGTTCTACCCAATAAGTAGAGGATAATAAGTAGAAGTGTATAGATATCCGAGAAAATTAGGTATATTAATATTTGTGAAAGTATATTGATATCTGTGAAATGAATATTGATATTCGAACTAATTTGTCATTATATGTATACTATTCTCCACCTAAAGGATGGAAGTTAGGAAAACCCAAAATTTTAATATAGCAAATAAGCAAATGTAGTTTTATTCTCATCCCTCAAAATCTCCATCTCTAAATTTCTATAACTTTTTTGTATTTATTTTTTTGAATTTCTTAACTCTCAGATGGCAAAACCATTTTGTTGTCGAGTCGCACTTCACTGTGTTCAAGCTTGTTTATTAAAATTTTATTGAGCTCGAGCTGGAACATAATAAATTGTTAACAAGCCGAGCCAGTCGAAACTTGACTCTAGTCCGAGCTTGTTCACGAGCAAACGACAAACATACATTCCTACTTGCATGATAAAGAAAGTTTTAATTGCGCATATACATGTGTCTTAAATATATGTTTAACCTACCAAAAAAAGGCTCTATTTTGAAATAGTGATACTATCTATCGTGTTTGAGTATTATACATCAACATATTATTTTCGAATTAATAAGAAGGAATGTAATCTTCTCCCGTTAAAATAAAATGAGCCTTGTCGAACCTATGATGGTAGTTTTTAGGCTTATTTATTAATTTTTCGCGAGCTCGAACTCGAGCTTAATAAAATCTTAACGACCCAAGCTCGGAACCATGCCCGTGCTTCTTTTTTCCATTTGCGCACAACCTGTAACTGCAAAAAACCATGCCCGTGCTTCTTTTTTCTTTTTGCAACTGGCCACCCACTACACACCCATCCAACCCATAGCCCCCATCCATCCACTGCCATACCGGCCACTTCTCTCACCCATTTTATCAACTACAACATGTTCTATTGTTACAATTCTTAATTAAGGTGATTTGAAGCCAAGTAATTCCTACTGATTTAATATGGGTTTATTTTGACTCTCTCTAAATCATCAGTTTGTATCTCAGAGGTAAACTATTCATCTTGCTTGATAGAATTAGGTTAAATTGAGTATTTTCTTATATTGATTTGCACCTTTGCTGTTGTTCAAAGTAAAATAAAAGTGTGGGGGTTGCTTCTCCGGTGCACCTCTTTGAACCTTATGGGACGGGCAAATAGGGGGAAGGAATTGTTATTGCGGATTCGCCTGAGAGACCTGCACAAGTAACGCTCGTGTTAGCGCCTCGCCCTGACGGTGGTGGTCTGGGAAGGCACTTCGACGGTCTAGTAAGTCACCGGCGGGGAGAAATATGGCTGAAAGTAGGAAATGGTCTTTTTGGAGGAGGGGATGCTCAAACCAGTAGGGGAGCTCTCCTTTTATAGGTGAAGAGAAGCTTCCCCATTACGCTAACCGTGCCTCCCACGCACGGTCCTTTCTGACTAAGCACATAGGCCGGCTATGATGACTTCACCACTCTAGCTAACGTCACCCTACTTGCTTGTTCATGCTCTCAACAACTCTCAGATATCCCCCAGTCCGTCACGTGGTTCGCCAGACGCCTCGAGCGCAATGTCTTGACGTTGCCTGACATCGTTTCAATCCCATCTGTCACTCGTCAAATCACCACCTACCCCTTGCCAGGGCAGCTGCATTGGTCCTCCGCGGTACATCTCTCCTTCGGCCAGCATCCCCAACCCTCGGCCCTCGGATCAGCCCCACTTCGGTTCTTGCCCCTCAGTGGCTAACTTTTAGCCAGGGAATACGGCCTGGCCGACGTCTCAAGGCGTCCCTCGGGGCGGTTATCCGTATCCCCTCGGCAAAGTATACAGACCCTCCGATCGTGTACGCTCTGCCGAGGAGACGTCTGCCGAAGCAACATTTGTTGAGGCCACCAGGGGCGTAGCAGAGAGGTTGACTCCCACTATGAGCCGATGGGGATGACGTTTACCGGGTCGTAGTTGACTCTTGTGGGATCTTTGGACCTCGGCTGCTACAAAAAGTATGTTTAGTTTGGCGCCGACAACAGTTATTAGACACTTTGATAATAATCTTATGTCTTCCCGAACATAAATCATGTAATTTTGATTTATGTATTTTCATTAAAGGAGTAGTATATAATTTTACATTACATTTATAAGATGTTTTATTAATGACATTTATATCGCCGCACAATTGATAAAATCGCCGCTTTTGAGATGGAACTTTGCCATCGCTTATACGTATCAATAATTTAGGAGTTTTTCGATTAGTTTTCAATAAAGAATAAAAAAGAATATAAAATATTTGATTACATCAGCTATAAAATCAGTAAAGTCAAAATTTCCTTTTTTGAACCATTCAACTACTTTTAAGTATTTAAATTAGTATGGACCAATAGATAAAATTTTAAAAAATGACTGAAAATGAGAAACGACAAAAGTTAGTCAACCGGCCAGTAACAACTTAAAAGAAAAGGATAAAAAAAAATTGTCTAGTAGGGAACTTGTAAAAGATACTGAATAAAAAATACATCCAAGTTGATAATTTTTGCTATTTTCTTCCATGCTTTTTATTTCATTTTTAATCACTTCAAATTTAGAAAATTGGTAAATACATGTAAACTCGTAATTCAAGAAAACAAATACTAAAAGAGTATAATATATTAAAGTTTGATAGATATAATTGTTTCTACACAAAGAGAAATTTTTGGGTGCTGAGTGGGTATTGCCCACGTGGTACCCACTCGGCAATCCGAGCCGTCCATAACGCAATCCAACGGTCCGGATTTTAGAGAGAGAAAAGGAAGAGAGAGGGTGTTTGGGTGAGAGGAGAGAGAGGGAATCAATCCGGGCCGTCCAAAACACATTTGGACGGCTCGGATTGCACTTGGGTACCAAGTGGCAATACCCACTCGGGACCCAATAATTTTTCCTACACAAATCAGCAAGTGCGTATATATACTGTTGGTGTGACAAGTGACCTTGGGCATCCCATTGGTTTGGGATCCAAATTCAAACAGTCCTTGATTAACAATTCTAAAGCAGAAAATTATTGTCACTTCCAAAAACAACGGTTAAAGGATCCAACTCGTGATCGACCATTGAATTAGTGGCTATGTAACAGATATTTTAGACTCTGAATGTGATTTTGGATTATATATTTATTATTTCGCAGAGATTCAGAGAATATATTTTGAAACAGGCATAAGGATATATTGTGAAAAAATTAGATCACAGATGTTTTTTTTATTCTCATTCTGAATTCTCATGTTTCAGTGATTATTTTGTCTTTAGCCTTTTCTCAACAAATTACATTGACACTAAAGTGATTTTTTTATATACTTATCAATGTTATAGGGATAAAGTTTATCCATATACTATTATTACATAGCTATTGTATACGGACTTATATATTTTGCATAGACATATTTCAATTGCTATTTATCAAACCTTTAAAATAAATTAATTGTAGTCATTTGCAGTATATCATAGGTATCAATTTATTATATGTATCAATATATGTAGATGTAACTTTATATCCAAAAACATGTGTATAAAAAAATAAGGGAATTGATAATCGCACTCCAAAAATTGATACAGGCGCTCCAAGCTACAGTGATTTTCCAAAACCACCCTTTTGCAAGTTCCAGTTTTCCTTCAGACGCTCCAAAAGTTTTTTCTCTCAATTTTACTTCAGGCACTCCTACAATTGTTTACTCTTCTCCTCTGCCTCCTTCGTTAACGGAAGAAGAAAAAATGGACGGCCACCCAAACCCTAACCTGTAACAAAGACTCTATTGTGAATTGGGTGCTGTAGATTGAGGATTCAATCTCGAAAGGTAGTTTTTTTAGTTATTTTCTTATGATTTTGTCGGGATTAAATTATGATTGGGTGGGTTTTGTGTATTTTAAAAAGGGCGTAGTTCGGCTAAAAGTTTTCGCCATCGTCGCTTCACAAATCCAGACGAGAGGGGAACCAAATAGGGGGAAAAACATCGATGCGCTTCAATGCATCACCACCACTACCACTACAAGCATAATTACTGGAAATTTTCGAATCTGAAAGCTGGTTCAAACTTGTGATTATTTTTATTTCTGTCTATAGTAGATTCTCCACGTCAAAACTTACCTTGGTATTCAGATATAAGGTTTCCTTGTTCTAGCTGTAAGTTTTCTAAGGTTTCTGTTGGAAATTATCAAAATAAACGGGTCTTTATTTAGGGTTTTATCAAAGTATTCCTTGTGCCTTTTAGAAAGCTTTTATTGTTGTGTTTTGGTTTTGTCCCACATTGGCTAGTGAGGAAATGTTTGAGTTGTATATATGTGGAAACATTTCTATAATGTTCACATAATGTTAAGTAGCAAGGCACCTATGGTGTTGCGCACATTACCGGCGTAGCCGGTGATGGAACATACTCATACGCACCCGCACCCGCACCCGCGCGCGCGCGCGCGCGAGCGTGGCAGTGGGCTGTGTGGCGCTTTGATGACGCACTTTGCACTTTGCACTTTGCACGTTGGCGCGAGGCGCCTACTTTCTTATTGCCATTTGGCGGTAAGGTGGCCAGTATCGATACCAGGGAAACACTGTATCGATACTGGTTGGTTAACTCGCGGTTGTTTCACGAACAGAATGATGGGTATCGATACTCCATATTGCTGTATCGATACCGGTTGCACTAGTTCGCGTACGGATGCAGCTCTAAACGGAGGGTCATGACCCAAACTCAAGTCTATTCACTAAGGGGCGTGTCCTTAAGTGAAGAGGTACTTTTGGGCCTATAAATAAAACCCAGAATTACATTCATTTGTATGAGATATATAACGAAATTCTAGCCTTGTTACTCTGCCAAAATTACTACAGATTGCTTTCTAGTTTTGCTGTACCGTTACTTTGCAGAAACGGTGCCAGCAATTCCTTGGTTCTTACGACTCTTTTTCGACTCGGTATTCTGTCTGTCCTTCGTTTGTGCGGACGCAGGCAGAAGATCATTGAATTGATCGGGCTTCGTTGTATCCTCGGACAGATTCGCTATCAACTCGGTGCACAACTAATGGTGGGGGCGAATACTGTTTTCGGAAAGCGACATAGTAACGTGCCTCGAAGCAAGTTCCATCATCAACAAGTTCAGTTTCCCGAAGACTCCCGAATTTTTGCACCTACAATCGAAAACAGTATTCCAGAATGGCGTCAACATCAAGGTCTCTGCGACAAATGACACAGGATATCGTGAAATTGGACAAGTTTGATGGAGGGAATTTCAGGCGTTGGCAAAAGAAGATGCACTTCATGCTCACGACATTGAATGTCGTGTATGTTCTCACTGCACCGTATCCGGAGGAGAAAGAAGATGAGACTTTGGAGGAGACACGGGTGAGGATGAAGTTCGAGAATGATGACTACATCTGCAAGGGGCACATTCTGAATGCACTCTCGGACGCACTGTTCGATGTGTATTCGAATACGGAGACGGCAAAGGAAATGTGGGATTCATTGGAGGGCCGCTATTTGACTGAGGATGCAACAAGCAAGAAGTTTCTGGTCAGTCAATTTATGAGTTATAAAATGGTAGACAACAGGTCTGTGATTGATTAGTTGCATGATATTCAACATATTCTGAATCAGTTTAAGATTAAGAACATGAACATGGATGAATCGATCGTGGTGTCTTCTATGATCAATAAACTTCCTCCTTCCTGGAAAGACTACAAGAAAAGTCTTAAGCACCAAACCGAGGAACTTACGCTGGAGCAATTGACTGTTCATCTCACTGTGGAGGAACAGACAAGGCGTCAAGAGAAGGAAGAACTTGGGGCTGGTGCCTCTAAAGTTCATGTGGTGGAAAAAGGAAAAGGTTCCAACAAGGGTAAACATAAGAAACAAAAGGTCCGCCGCTACTACGACCGGGGCGATGACCCAAAAGGGAAAAAGCCAAAGGTTGAGTGTTGGCGTTGCGGTCAACCAGGGCACTTCAAAAAGGATTGCAAGTCTAAGAAGAAGAAGGATCCACAGGCATCGGGTCCAAAGGGTAAATTTCTGGCTGTTGTGTCCGAAATTAACATGGTTGGGGATGCCGGAAACTGGTGGATGGACTCAGGGGCTACAAAGCATGTTTGCATTGATAAGAGGTTCTTCACCGACTATGAAGTGGTTGATGATGGTTCGTTTCTCTACATGGGGAATTCGTCTACCGCTCCTATCAAAGGCAAGGACAAAGTGGATTTGGAGTTTACTTCTGGGAATGTTTTGACTTTGACTGATGTTTACCATGTACCAGAAGTTAGGAAAAATCTTGTATCTGGTAGCCTGCTTGATAAGCATGGCTTTAGGCTAGTGTTTGAGGCGAACAAATTTGTTCTGTCTACGAATGGCACATTTGTTGGAAAAGGCTATGTTTGTGAGGGGATGTACAAACTCAACGTTAATAACACATTCACAGTTTCTGCTTACTTGCTTGATTCTCTTTCTTTATGGCATAATCGTTTAGGACATGTTAATACTAGGAAGATGGATATGATGGTTAAACTAGATTTAATTCCTAAGTATGATGTTGATATGGTTGACAAATGCAATGTATGTTCACTTACTAAAATCACTAGAGTTCCATTTCCTAAGATTGTTAGAACTACAACTTTGTTAGAACTTGTTCATAGTGATGTATGTGATATGCATAGCACCCCTACTAGACGAGGCCAACAATACTTTGTTACTTTTATAGATGATTTTTCTAAGTATTGTCATGTTTATTTGCTACACTCAAAAGATGAGGTTCTAGAAAAGTTTATCACTTTCAAAACTGAAGTTGAAAATCAATGTGGAAAAACAATAAAGCGTTTAAGGTCTGATAGGGGTGGTGAATATTATTTTCCTGATTATTGTGAGTCAGTAGGCATAATTCATGGGAAAACGGCGCCATATACTCCACAACAAAATGGAGTGGCTGAACGGAAAAATCGGACTTTAACAGAGATGGTTAATGCTATGCTTAGCAATTCAGGATTAGGCACTGGTTTGTGGGGCGAAGCCATACTTACCGCTGCTTACATTTTGAATAGGGTACCTCTCAAGAAGTCACAAATAACTCCATATGAGTTATGAAAAAAGAAGAAACCTTACCTAAGTTATTTTAAAACTTGGGGTTGTAGAGCAATTGTGAGATTGCCAAAACCCAAAAGGAAGAAATTAGGTGAAAAATGAATTGAATGCATATTCCTTGGTTATGCTTTACATAGTAAGGCATATAGGTTTCTTATTTCCGAGCCTAATGATTCGTATGGAGTTAATACCATAATTGAATCAAGGGATGCTGTGTTTTATGAAAATAGGTTTGTTCCTATTCCGAAAGAGGTTAATGAAGAGAATGAACCAATCTCTTATGGGCCTGAAACAGAGGTAGAACCTACGGAACAGGTCGAACTCAGGAGAAGTAAAAGGGCTCGGGTTGCTAAGTCCTTTGGTCCTGACTTTATAGTGTACCTAGTTGAAGGAACTAGAGACACTACTTGTAATCATACTATGGTTTCATATCATGTGGAATCGGATCCCTCGACCTTTGGGGAGGCTATGAAATCGCAAGATTGTGCTTTCTGGAAAGAAGCAATCCAAGATGAAATGGATTCTGTCATGGGTAATGATACATGGATTCTTGCTGATTTGCCACCAGGTTCCAAAGCCATTGGTTGTAAATGGATTTTCAAGAAGAAAATGAAAGTTGATGGCACGATAGACAAGTTTAAGGCACGGTTGGTTGCCAAGGGCTTTACGCAAAAGGAAGGTATTGATTACTTCGATACCTATGCACCGGTAGCAAGAATCTCTACTATTAGAGTTCTTCTTGCCATAGCTTCGATACATAAACTTCATATTCACCAAATGGATGTAAAGACTGCATTTTTGAATGGTGAATTGGATGAAGAAATTTATATGAAGCAACCGGAAGGGTTTGTTGTGCAAGGACAAGAACACAAAGTATGCAAACTTGTTAAGTCTCTGTACAGACTTAAACAAGCACCTAAACAGTGGCATGAGAAGTTTGATAAGGTAATTGTATCAAACGGGTTTAGGATACACCAATCAGATAAATGTGTTTATAGCAAATTTACTGAAAATCGAGGTGTAATCGTGTGTTTGTATGTGGATGATATGCTTATCTTTGGGACTGATTTAGATAGCATACAAAGCACAAAGGATATGCTTTCATCTAGTTTTAGCATGAAAGATATGGGTGTAGCTGATGTAATTCTAGGAATTAGAATTACAAGGCAAGGAGGAAACATAGTTCTTTCTCAATCTCATTATATTGAGAAGATACTAAAGAAGTTTAATCACTTTGATTGTACTCCGATTTCTACACCTTATGATCCACATGTAAAGTTGTATCCTAATACAGGTAGAGCAGTGTCACAACTAGATTATTCTAGAGTGATAGGAAGCTTGATGTATGCCATGACATCTACTCGACCGGACATTGCTTATGCGGTGGGTAAACTGAGTAGGTATACGCATAACCCGAGTGATATTCATTAGAATGCGGTCAATCGGGTTTTGAGGTATTTAAAGAAAACTATAGACTATGGGATAGTCTATAGTGGGTATCCATCGGTTCTAGAAGGATACACGGATGCTAGCTGGATAGCCGAGAATGAAGATCACTTGTCAACAAGTGGATGGGTCTTCACTCTTGGTGGTGGTGCAGTTTCTTAGGGTTCAAAGAAACAGAGCATAATTACAAACTCGACTATGGCAGCCGAGTTTGTGGCACTAGCATCGGGTAGCAAAGAGGCTGAGTGGCTAAGGAGTATGTTATGGGAGATACCCATGTGGCCAAAACCTATGCCATCAATATCTTTGCATTGTGATAGTCAGTCGGCACTGTCACGGGCTTACAGCCAGGTATATAATGGGAAGTCCAAGCATATAGGACTTCGACATAGCTATGTGAGGAATTTGATAACTAATGGGGTGATAACCATTGATTATGTCAAGTCAGGTCAAAACCTGGCGGATCCTTTAACAAAAGGTCTTGCAAGAGATTTGGTGTGGAAAACATCACAGGGGATGGGACTTAAGCCCACTAAAATATAATCACTCTTGGTAGAAACTCGACCCAATGCTTGTTAAGCTTCAAGTCCTTGGGTTCAATGAGCAAACTACACCATAAGTCGTGATGGCAAGCACTTACCGGTTACACCCATCCTATGGTAAAGTGTTTGGGACCTGTAATTTAAAAGAGGAGGTGAGCTACTTAGCTCTTAATAGACTTCTAACGGTTTAGTTAGAAGGATGCTGTTGTTACAGGGGCATTCTTAAAAGTCTACCTATATGAGTGTGAGGGTGGTGCTGCCTTCTATAGGTTCACGAGCTAGAACTTTAGAGCACTCACGGCCAATCCACGTGTCGGCAATTTTGAATACATGAGTCAGGTAAGATGCGTGCGTGAAACGTGTCTGGTTGGTCATTATAGGATCACTGGTTAAAAGACAAGTCTACCATGCGTTCCGACTAACTTTGATGTGTTTCACTAGGTGATGGTTAAAATCGTGAGATACCTTCATTGATGCACAAGTCTTTTCAAAGGAACCAAGGCTTCATCTTTATTTTGAAAATGGTGGGGGATTGTTGGAAATTATCAAAATAAACGGGTCTTTATTTAGGGTTTTATCAAAGTATTCCTTGTGCCTTTTAGAAAGCTTTTATTGTTGTGTTTTGGTTTTGTCCCACATTGGCTAGTGAGGAAATGTTTGAGTTGTATATATGTGGAAACATTTCTATAATGTTCACATAATGTTAAATAGCAAGGCACCTATGGTGTTGCGCACATTACCGGCGTAGCCGGTGATGGAACATACTCATACGCACCCGCACCCGCTCCCGCGCGCGCGCGCGCATGGCAGTGGGCTGTGTGGCGCTTTGATGGCGCACTTTGCACTTTGCACGTCGGCGCGAGGCGCCTACCTTTCTTATTGCCATTTAGCGGTAAGGTGGCCGGTATCGATACCAGGGAAACGCTGTATCGATACCGGTTGGTTAACTCGCGGTTGTTTCACGAACAGAATGATGGGTATCGATACTCCATATTGCTGTATCGATACTGGTTGCACTAGTTCGCGTACGGATGCAGCTCTAAACGGAGGGTCATGACCCAAACTCAAGTCTATTCACTAAGGGGCGTGTCCTTAAGTGAAGAGGTACTTTTGGGCCTATAAATAAAACCCAGAATTACATTCATTTGTATGAGATATATAACGAAATTCTAACCCTGTTACTCTGCCAAAATTACTACAGATTGCTTTCTAGTTTTGCTGTACCGTTACTCTGCAGAAACGGTGCCAGCAATTCCTTGATTCTTACGATTCTTTTTCGACTCGGTATTCTGTCTGTCCTTCGTTTGTGCGGACGCAGGCAGAAGATCATTGAATTGATCGGGCTTCGTTGTATCCTCGGACAGATTCGCTATCAACCCGGTGCACACCTAACGGTGGGGGCGAATACTGCTTTCGGAAAGCGACATAGTAACGTGCTTCGAAGCAAGTTCCATCATCAACAAGTTCAGTTTTCCGAAGACTCCCGGATTTTTGCACCTACAGTTTCCATGTTCTAGCTGTAAATTTGTTATGTATATTTTTTTATGTTTTCCTTGGTATTCTGATATAAGGTTTTCTTGTTCTAGCTATAAGTTTTTTAAGGTTTCCATGTTCTAGCTGTAAATTTTTTATATATATTTTTGATATTTTTCTAACCCAACTCTCTCTAACCTAACTTCCCTCGTAAGCCCCTTTTTTCAGCTGCCTCTCAGCCAGCAGGGGGAGGCCGGGCGCCTCACACCAGTCTCTTGAACACCGGCTCCCCTCCCCCTATTTTTTCTATTTTCCAAGCGTTTTGATTAATCTCCCTCCCCAATCCATCCAGCCGACGTGCCGATCGTTGATTTCTCCTGCTCCGATCTAACAGGCAACAGCAAATTTGCATAGCTATGGACGATGATTTCTTCTGTCTTTACCATTTGGACTGCTAATATTAATTGTTTGTCTTTTTCCGTTTGGTTTTGGTTCAATTTTGTGTTTGGAGTACCTTAGTAAATGAGGAAATAATTTGGGGGTGGAGTGTCTCTAATAATTTTTATATTTTCAAAAGGATAGTTTTGTAACTTCATTACATTTTGGAGTGCCTGCATAAAAAAAGGGAGCCCCAAAATCAGCTCCCAAAAATAAATAAAGGTCACACAGAATACATGTATAAATGTGTAACAATCCACATCTACAAAAAAATATATATATACAAATCTATAAAGATATATGACATAGCCAAATCTCTTCTTGATATCAATATAATTAAGAGTAGTTTGGCTATACAGAAAAATTGAATACACAGCAGTATGTATTTGGACATAGCCTTTAGAATCTACATCTTCTTGATATCATATTTATAGTAGTTTGACTATATATACAAGACATGCAGGGCGGAAGGTAACGTTATCATTATGGATTTTTTCTTATAAAAAATTAGATCTATTAATACTATAAGCAAATTTAGTTTCCTCTCACCTCTCTAAATCTCCGTCCCAATATTTCCAGAATTATATATATATATATATATATATATATATATATATATATATATATATATATATATATATATATATATATATATATACACACACACACACACACACATATAAACAATATAAAAATATTAATTAAAAAATATCTATGCATTCTGTTTGTATCTATCTATAAAAGACTGTCCACTAAAAAGTCGTCATATGGCACTGGTCCATGTATTTTTGTGTCTATGCATTTTTCTATTTCAAAAATGCTATTAGATCGCGGAACACACAAAATACAATTTCACAAATCTTCGGATGTACAATCAAAGCACAACAATTTGATCAAATTCTGATTCCATAGGGAAAATAATATCTATCATGCCTATAAAATACATTATAGATTGAAAAGTATTAAACGGTTTAAAATTTTATTGAAATCCAAACAGGACCAACAATTTAAATTGAGGGAGAGTAAAAAAAATATTGTATCAAAACCGAAAAAAAAATTTGTATTACTGTAAAAAAATTGAAATTTGAGTATTTATAATCTATCTTATTCGAATTATTTGTTAAAAATTTTGATAAAAAAGGAAATAAATTTGAGAATAGACCAAAAAAAAACTCCTTAATTTCACAATATTAATACATAACCATGAAGCACAATTTAAACGTTTACTTGATAATGAGTTATTCTATAAGTTATTTAACAAAACAGTTTGAATTTTAACCCAAACCAATAAAAAAAGTTGCACCAAACTTTTTTTACAACTTACTTTTAGTCTTTTAGGCAAATAATAAAAAATTAATGTATAAATGATAACAAATTCGTCGTCATTTGGTATTACTTATAAATACTGACCTTAGTTTAAGCTCCAGCTAATCAAGATAGTAGATAGCTAACAGAAAGGAATGAATATTGTACACTTCATACTTTTTCTACAGATGAATTTCATGAAGATATTTGAAGTGCGGATACTTAATTTATGTGAACTATTTTTGTTAAGGTCAAATTGAAGATATACAACTTGTGTTAAGTTTGTAAAGAGTGAAAACAATCCAGAGAGTTAATTAGGCATCCTATACAAAAAAGATCATTATGATTCCATCCTATAAGATTTGAATACTTATGATTCCATCCCGAAATTCAAATAAACCCCAAAACACCCTTTCTCTGGATTGTCAAAAATGGCATGCTGATATTGATTTAATTTAGTGGGTTTAAATTTTTGAAAAACTACTGTAACTGCAAGAAACTACCATGTTTTTTTTTTTTTTTTCCTTTTTCATAACAAGCCACCCATCAACAACCCACTGCCATCCATTCTCATCAACATATTCTATTGTTTCAATTTTTAACTGAGGTGATTTTGTTACCATGCAAGTTTCCTACTGATTTGATCTGGGTTCACTTTAACTCTCTTTAAATCATCAGGTTTTTATCTCATCAATAAACCATCCATCTTGGTAGAATTAGGTTAAAATTGAATATTTTCTTAAGTTGATTTGTTTTTTTTTTTTTTTGTCAAAGCAAAATGAAACTCCGTTTAACTCTCTAGAATTCGGCACCCACTATAAGGATTAGAGGTTTGCAACGGAAAAAAAAGTGTAATTTCATTGCAATAAATTCAAAATTTTATTAACAATATTAAAAGGTTATATCTTCTTGTGCATAGAATAGGTAATTTCAACTTGATAATTTGGATTTCAGTAATTTGATTAAAGGAGTAGTAGTATTTAATTTTATGTAACATTAATATTGTTTTTATTAGTAATATTTGTATCGTTAATAACACAAAATTGGTAAAGTCACCACTTCGAATCCAAACTTCGCTATCGCTTACAAGTATCAATAATTTATGAGTTTTTTTTAATTGTTCTTCAATTAATAAAAAATAAAAAAAGATTATAAACTGTAGATTACTTCAGCAAAAAAATTCAAAATTAATCTATTTTTGAACCTATGAACTACTTTTAATAGTTAAATTAGTATGGACCAATGGAAAAAGGACTAACAAAATGATTGAAAGATGAAGAACGGCAAAGTTTGCAGCACTGGGCACCAGGTAGGGATGGCAAGGGGGCAAATCGAGGATGGATTTGACAATCTCTCCCTCCGATCCCCGAACCTCTTATCAACCTCCCTCCCTGATCTGTTCCTTGAACGAATAATCACCTACACCCTCCAGCCCCGTTCCTAATGAGAATCGGGGATCCCCACCCGGATCCAAAAGTTACCTAACCAAAAAATTAAAAAATACAAGGTTTTATTTCTAGTACAACATATTTGATATCAAAGCCAAAATAATGAAAAACATAGCAACAAATTTTAAATTTTGAACAAAAATCCTAACCAACTAAATAAAATTACACAGTTATACATTAGATAACCTAGATTTATCACTGTGTTTAAGTATATACACTTTGGATGCAACGATATTTGAGTATATATATTTTGGATACATCGATAATTTTAAATTGCTGTAGGATAAACATGTAAACAAGTTAACCTACGGAGCGGGGTGGAGAACGGGGATCGGGCTGGGGAGGATCAGAGGTACATCGAACTGCCTCCGACCCATTTCCCGAACGCTTTTTAAGTCTAAATCCGGTACGATTTCCGAAAAAATCTCTGAAACTCCAATCCAAATGGACCGGATAACGGATTGGATGTAATTACCATCCCTACACCAAGGATATAATCTTGCATTCCGAATTTCAAGAGCAAGTGTCCTTCCAATTAAGACTAATCTGTTTTATCACGTTTTGGAGTAGAAAGTGCATCAATTCGTCAATTCATTAAAAAAAAAAAACCTTCAAATATTTCATTACTAAAATGAAGCGCCATGAATAATTCAGTTGGGAGAGGAAAGATTAGGGTAGGAATGTGAAAGGAGTCGAGGAGGCGGTTGATTAATAGGTGAGTAGCGAACAAATTAGGTATGACATTTTTTGAAGACGAGGGTATTTTCGGATAAGAGTTGACATTTTAAATTGGTGTCCTTTTAGAGTATCCTTATCAGCCTCACAAAAAAAAACACCAAATTTAACCACAAAACATCTTTTAAAATGTAATAAGCCACTTTATCAAAAACTCAAAAAATCTTACTCTCTATCCAAACTTTGCTATATTAAACTATTCCCCTCAAGTCTATTAAAAAAAAAATTGCCCTAAAAATATTGATCTCTTCGCCTTGGGAGTTAAAGATTGTCAGTAAAGTACCCCTGACCCCACTCCTCTCTCTCTCTCTCTCTCTCTTCTGTAAGTTCTGTTCCCCTCTCCCTCTTTCGCTTCGGTTCCCCATGACCCCATGGTAAAAAACAATTTTAAAAAAAAGAAATTAGTGAACAATGTCTATTTTAATTTGAGTAGGTACTGTAGCAAAAATAATTTGTGGAGGGAAAATAGGTAGCCTGATTTTTTGGGTTTTTCTTTTTCTTTTTTTTTTTTTTTTTTTTTTTGGGGGGGGGGGGGGGGGGGAGGTTGTCATGCCCTCAATTTTTAATAACCAAAATATAAATAATATCCACGTAGGATAAATCTAAAGTCAAACAACTTCCCATTAAAAAGTCAAAGTCAAGTACCATGATGTAGACACCCCAATTTTGACCCGAGAAACTTGTCAAGCATCCCCAAGGATGAAAATGCGCGATAAGAGCACGCGAGGCTTGATTGTGAACTTAGAAACCCCTCCTAAACCTCTTCAAAATAAACCCAAGACTACACCACCTTCTAGTACATTCAAAACCCTCTTTTTTGATATATAATACGTCCCAATCCATTTTGAAATAAGGGAGATGTGCACGTTTTACCAAAACGATTCATTTTTTTGACCTTCTGAGGGTAAAATGGTCACATATTTTGATGTACAAATCATCTTGGTTTCAAACCACTTGGGTTAGAAATTAGACCTTTCAAGCTTTCCAACGCTTCAAACCATGCACAAAACGGAATTCGGTAGCACCCGGAATGGCCCCGCGAAGTTTGGATTGTTGTGCAGTCCCCCAGTCCAGGAGCCTGGATTACCAAATCCAAGCGCCCGGACTCAATCCAAGCGCCTGGATTCCCCAATTCCAGGCGCCTGGAATCACTTCCAGTGGACAATCTGCAGCTGGTTTTGATTGAAACCATGGACTCCCCCCTACATTGTCCCACGTTTTTCTGTACTCAAATCTCCCTCCAATAGATTATGCCTCCACATTTGAGTTCAAATTGCCATTTTTTCCCTCTAAAACTCACCCCCTCTCTCATTCTCTCCTTATAAATACCCCCACTTCTCTCCATTGTAAAGGATCAGCTCTCACCTCTCTCCCTTACTGTTATTCTGCCCAAATATTTCCAGAAACTCATCCCCAACTGATCCCTCTCAATTCCATCCATTTTCAACCATCAGAACTCAATTTTCCACCATCCTAACTCCACAAACTCACTTGATTCTACCCATTTTTCATCATCCACAATCAAACCCCCAATTAAACCACCTATAATCAGTTTGATACACTTCCAATAATCAAAATCCAGTCCACTCAACTTCCAAAAATCATCCCAAATAACTCTCCAAAGTTCACAAATCAAGGTTTCAAGGTAGTTTACCTACCAAGTTGTGTTCAAATGGCCCTGAGGGGGACTCAACCAAGTTCTTACTAGTCTTTCTATGCTAGTGGAGTCCTTGGAAGAGGTTTGAAACATGGAAGGAAGAAAATCTTTTTTTAGCATTCAAGCATTTCTATGACATTCAAGCTCATTGTTAGCATATTCATTATACCAAAGATTAAGATCATTTTACATTCTTTCTTTCTATTTTATGGTCATAAACTTGTTCAATAGTTCATCATATGCATAGAAGATCATGGTACTTGCTAAGAATCAGTTTGACATGTTTCATTGCATCCATAAAGCATCTAAAATCAAGCCTCTTTTAAGTTCATATCATGCATTTGAGTTGAGCTTGAGGTTCATGCCTGCTACTGTGTTGTTCGTGTGTGAATCAGTTAAAAGCATTGCATTTGGTTGCTTAGTGCTGAAAATGAAGTTTTGAAGTTGCTGTCTGGAAGGCCATCCAGGCGCCTAGATTGGCCCATTCCAGGCGCCTGGATTTGCCTAATCCAGGTGCCCCGATTGCTATCCAGGTGTGATGTATTTGATGATTGTGGTCAGTTTCTAGGACATCTTGGAGTAGTTTGGGCATGACAATGTCCTATGTATATAAATCATTCACTCATGACATTTTGCACAAGCATCCACCCATGTCTCATTGATCTTTTTGATACATTTTTTGTGTTTTCACATGACTATGTGTACAAAGTCCATTCAAACAACTTTTTCAAAATCCTTTAAGCATTTAGTAGAAACCGGTGGTTTTACCGGGTGCGAGGGGTGCTTTAAATTCCTTCCCCTCGCGTAACCTAGCCCCCGGACCCGAGAAATCTCATTTTGGTGAGACCAGTAAAACATTTTCCATATCTAGGGCAAAAGAGTCATTTTTCAATTGGTTTCTCGGGTACGATCCTCAAACTCGGGTGGCGACTCCATTCAATCAATCAAAATCATTTTTCAAACCGCAATCAATTTCGTGGACACGCTCCGCGGAGTGTTCACACATGAGTTTCTAGTCAAGAGTACCCGTACACAGATAACAAAGGTTTAGAGTTATTACATATATCAAGTTTTGTCAAAAATTTAAGAATTAGAAGTTACAAGATCATCTCCAAAAAAAATATAGTAAACTATGAAACTATGGAGAGGATAAAATAACTCCATGCAAAGTAAACTTCATGATATGCATCCACACGCCAAGCATTCCAATCACATGCCTTGCCGAATACCTGAAAATGATAGGTTGAGCTCACTAGCCCAGTAGGAATCTTAGCCCAGTAGGAATCTTATCTACTAATGCTAAGGGTTTAGAGAATGAAATGTGCAATCAGAATCAATGATTAGGAATGAGAAGTCAAAAGAATGCTATTTATGAGTAGACCAAGTACCGGGTGCCCAAGAAATACCTAAGTATCCAATCATATACCCAAAAGTCCCAAAAGAAACCAAGTATCCAACGTCTCCTTCCTAACCGTTTTCAAATGTGTCGTGTGTCCAATTTTTCTAAAAATTATCTCATCTTTCACAAAGAACCTCATTTTCAAACACTTCACAAAAATAACCACTTGTCTTTAATAGGGAATTAATCCCTCTGCCGGATTTTGTGGGCTCCGAACACCCCTGCCAGATTTCCTGGGCTCCGAACACCCCTGCCGGATTTCATGGGCTCCGAACACCCCTGCCAGATTTCGTGTGCTCCGAACACTCATGGCTAGGGACGTACCGAAAGGTGGCCCTAGTATTAGATCACCAATTTAAGAAAAATTCACTTTTAACCCTCATGTGTCCAAAATATCCACATAACCCTTTTTGATCAAACAACATGTTTATACAAAGTTCCCTATGTTAAAGGTGTCAAGTGTAAGTTAGAAAATCAAGAAAAATAACCAATCATGCAAATGTAGGCTAGGAAGGGGTATTTTGGTCATTAATGAAGTGCACGATGAGAATATAACAAGTATGGAACCAAACAAATCAACTGGAAGGTCAAGGGATCAAGACGAATAAAAATTCATTTTTTTTCAAGTATGAACCGGTGGAGCACTTTTGTGTCTACCGGTTGACAGAATCCAGTGAGTTTCTGTACCGGTAGAGCACTTTTGTGTCTACCGGTAGAAGATGCATTTTTTTTCTGCGAGAAAAATGCCCGATCAATAGCTTTTCCCAAATGGAAGGGGGTTCCAACCCAAGTCAAATTAGGGGTTTCAAACACCAACTAAACAAGGAATAAGAGTATATCAACTACCAATTCGTAGATTTAGCAACCAATTAAGTGGAAACCAAACTCAATCAAACAAAACCCATTTCAATGGAGGTTTTCAAAGGTGATTGGGGAAGAATGGATGAGCAAGCCAAGAACCATGCAACATATCAACAATATACCATTAGAAAGAGTAGAAATCAAATCCCTACCTCAAAGAATGAGCTTGATATAGGTAGAAAATGGAAAACCCTTGTTCTTGAAGCTTCTCAACCGAAAATGCTTGCTCCAAGGTGATTCCAAGGAAGCCCGAACTCCAAATCACGTGTAGAAGATGAAAATGAAGGTGAATCTTGAAGTATATAAGTGTGGAGGGTGGATTTTAGGAAGAGTTTTGAAGAAACTTTGAGAGGAAAAGAGGAGAGAGACGTGAGTTTTGAGAGGAGAGAGGAGTGTGCTTTGAGCAAAAAAATCTGATCCAAACTTGTTTATACACACTTTCACGCTAGCACTTACACCCCTCATGTTTCTAATGTGCTTCACAAACACCCAAATGCAATTATTAACTTCACATTGACCCCATATTGCACTATTTTCATTTCCTCACACTTCCCCAATATTATTTTCGAAAAATTATTTAAAAACACGAGTCCTTACATTCTACCCTCCTTAGAAAAATTTTGTCCTCAAAATTTGTATCAACAATGCATCCCAATCCACTACATGCTCATGCATGATATGCAATATGTACTCAACTCATAAACTCATAAAATCCATAACTTAAAACATGTACTCATAAAGCTCATATGCCAAACAATTCCGGATGTTTCTCCCACATCTCATCTTCCCTCTCCTACATCGACTCCTCACTACCAAAGTTGTTCCATAGAACCCGCACTAGTCGAATCGTCTTGCCCTGTAGTGTTTTCTCCCGCGAATCTATAACTCGTATCGGTTTCTCCCCATAAGATGCATCGACTTGAAGCTCAAGTTTGGACCATTCTAGCACATGTGATGGATCCGGTTCGTACTTCTTCAACATGGACACATGAAACACATCGTGAATACGCGATAATCTCGGCGGTAATGCGAGTCGATACGTAACTTCTCCGATCTTCTCAATAATATCAAACGGCCCAATGTAACATGGAGATAACTTACCCCCTCACCCAAAACGAGTCAAACACCCCGACGTGGTGAAATCTTGAGGAACACATGATCCCCCACATCAAATGATACCAGTCGTCTACGGCGATCGGCATGCATAACTCTTTTGGCGACTCTGAGCAGTCAACAAATGTTGGCGAATCACTTTGACTTTCTTGGTCGTTGCCTCTTGCGCGGCTTTAAGCCTCTTGCGAATCAATCCCATCGTCTCAGCGGTTTTGGCTACTAATTCGGGCCCCACTAACGTCGCTTCTCCCAACTCGGTCCAACACACGGGTGATCTACACAGCCTCCTATACAAGGCTTCATACGTCGCCATCTTGATTGATAACTATTGTTGTATGCGAATTCAACTAATGGTAAATGATCCGCCCAATTTTCCCGAAAATCCAACACGCAAGCTCGAAGCATATCTTCTAGAATTTGAATAATCCTCTCGGATTGCCCATTGGTTTGAGGGTGATAAGCGGTACTGAAAAATAAATTCGTGCCAAGCGCAGCTTATAAGCCTTGCCAAAATTGTGTCGTAAACCTTGGATCTCGATCGGACACAATGGACATCGGAATCCCATGCAATCGGATAATTTCACGGATGTACAAATGACTAAGCGCTTCAATCAAATTGGTAACTTGAATCGATAAGAAATGCGCGCTCTTCGTCAATCAGTCCACTATAACCCAAATAGCATCGTGCCCCCTCGGTGATCTCGGTAGACCCGTAACAAAATCCATCGTTACGTTCTCCCATTTCCACTCGGCTACTGGTAAAGGTTGCAACTCGCCCGCCAGTCGTTGGTGTTCCGCTTTCACTTGTTGACAAGTCAAACATTTGGACACAAAAATCGCCACGTCCCTCTTCATTCCCGGCCACCAAAATTTTCTACGCAAGTCGTGATACATTTTCGTCCCACTAGGATGTACGGCTAACCGTGAAAGGTGAAATTCTTGCAAAATCTCGCCCCGACATGAATTTGGTACGAATAACTTTCCTTGGAAACGAATACTTTGATCGGCGTGTATCATCCACCCACTTGGAACCTCTCCGCTAAGAAACTTGGTCCGAAATCCTTTCGCTTCCTCATCTCCTTGTTGAGCCTCAATAACACGAGTCGATAAAGTAGAATGAACGGTTAGGTTATACAAGGTGACTCCCTCGCGAACCTCCTCGCAATGTAGCGCATAGAAACCCAACTCCTTCATTATTTTCCACTCTTCTATCGCCAAACTCGCTAAATGTGCCGGTTTTCTACTCAATGCATCCGCGACCACATTCGCCTTCCCCGGATGATATTGTAGTTCGTAGTCATAATCCTCCATATGCTCCATCCAACGTCGTTGTCTCAAGTTAAACTCCTTTTGGGAAAATAAGTATTTTAAACTTTTATGATCGGAAAATACTTCAAATTTTTCACCATAGAGGTAATACCTCCAACTTTTTAAAGCAAAAATTACGGCCGCAAGTTCCAAATTGTGTGTCGGATAGTTACGCTCGTGATCTTTCAATTGACGTGACTCGTATGCTACCACTTTACCCCGTTGCATCAACACGCACCCAAGCCCTTCCCGCGAGGCATCACAATATACGGAGCAATCAACACCACGTTCGGGCACAATCAAAATAGGCGCGCTAGTCAACCGCTTTTTCAACTCTTCAAATGCCGCTTCACATTTCTCGTCCCAAACAAACCGAGTCCCTTTCCGTATCAATCTAGTCATAGGTGCCGCTAAACGAGAGAAATCGAGCACAAACTAATTATAATACCCGGCTAAACCCAAAAAGCTTCGAATCTCAAACACACTCTTCGGACGCTTCCAATTCAAAACCGATTCAATCTTACTCGAATCAATAGATACTCCTTCCCTCGAAACCATGTGACCCAAAAACTTCACCTCGGCTAACCAAAACTCACATTTATTAAGCTTGGCATAAAAACGGTGCTCTCTCAAGGCTCCAAGCACGATGGAAAGATAAGATTGGTGATCTTCCTAGGAAGGTGAATAGACAAGGATGTCATCAACAAAGACTACCACAACCTGATCAAGATAGGCATGAAAGATACGGTTCATAAGATCCATGAAAGTAGCGGGAGCATTAGTTAAGCCAAATGGCATGACCACGAACTCATAGTGGCCATAACGAGTATGAAAGGCAGTTTTAGGAATATCTTATCGCCGAACTCTCAATTCTAAAGCACGTACAAATGATGCGGCTATGAAAGAATGTGATGCTCCCGAATCAAACAAAACCTTTGCAAATGAGTGAAATAAAAGAAATGTACCCCTCATAACTAATGTCTCTAGTGTCTGCGAAGTAGTATGAGGTGGTGGTGGTGGTGCGACTACGGAAACGGTGAACACCCGGCCCAGTGTAGTCTGTACTGGCGTGGACGAATGATAAGTCCCCTATATTGTTAATAAAGGGATTTATCTCCTTATTTTTGTCACTCACGCACGCATTTTATGGCTTTTATACATTTGATATTGCGCGTGGGTGTATTTTGCTAGTTTCAGGAAAAATGGGTGAAAATGATGATTTTTGATACCATGATTCAACCAAAGGAGTGCCCAAGCACCCAAGGCCATGTGGCACTCCGCCACCGAGCCCCAAGAGCCAAGGATGAAGCACCAAACAAGGCTTGGGGAGACCAAAAGGCCGGGAGATGAACAAAGGAAGAATTTCACATTTGGAAGAAGAATACCGGTAGCGCCAAAAATGGGATACCGGTATCCCAGAAAAAGTCACATTCTGAAGAAGGATACCGGTAGCTTGAAAATGGGGATACCGGTATCCCTGAAGAAAATTTCATATTTTGTAAAGAGATACCGGTAGCTTGATTTTGGGGATACCGGTATCCCTGGAACAGAAGGTCAAGATGAGTGAGATACCGGTAGTGGCAAAAATGGGATACCGGTATCCCTGCAAAATTTCTGCACTTTTTGAGTCTGATCTAAAATATCTTGTGGCATTTTTGTAATAACTTTTTATGACTTTTGGGGCCTATAAAAGGTTCCTAACCTCAGAATTTTAGGGTTAGCTTGGTTTTTCACCTTCTCTCTCTTCCTCCATTAGTTTGTTCTTAGTTGCTCCACCTTCTCTCTAGTTTTTCAAGCTCTTTCACTTAGATTCAAGGTAAATCATCTCCTTTAATGTTGTAGTACTTGTTGAGACCTCTATATAAATCTAGTTTATTTCCGTTTTTATCGGTGAATGTGTTTTCTTGTTTTTCTAGTTAATTCCTCCAAAATGTAAGTGTTGTTTGGAATTTTCTCAAGTATTAATGTTGTAGGTAGACTTATAATCTTTCATAAAAATCAGTTTATAAAGTCATATGTTATGTTCTTTATTTCCTTCATAAAATTAGTCATGTTTTCCTTAGTTATGGTCGAGTAGTCGTCATAGGCTCGGTCATGGGGTGATTAGCACCACGTGACTTAGGTTAATTCGCTCTCCTCGCCATATTGCAAACATCGCTTGTTAATCAAAGAGTTAGGATTAATTTTATGTATCAAAATTTGGGTTTGTTAATCTCTTTGATCACACGTAGCCAAGGGCTTGACCACTTGGCACGTGTGATGCTTAGGGCTATGTCAATCAAAATGTTTGTATAAATGGCACAAGAATCCTACTCCTTGAGATACACCATTTCTAATCAAACGAATTTAAGAACCAAATCTTCCGTTCGGGGTCGTTTAACGACGCCCCGAGCCTGTTATTTTAGAGGAGAACGAATCAGCCTAAGGCATGGGTGTTGTGAACCCCTTGACTTAGCCTTATTTTAATTAGTCTTTTTAATCTTCCGAGTCATTCACGAAGTTAAGTGAATTCCACCAAACAAACTACAAAGCCAAGTTTGCCGCTTTAAGGCTAAAACCAACAGTTGCGAATCAACACTCACGTGCTGCACATTCAGTCTCTGAGGACTCGACCCGGACTTCCGGTTATTATGCTTCATGACACCTAAACCCTACGCTTGGGGAAACATCATTTGAAGTACAATCCAAGGACGCAAGCAACGAACTCGCACCCCGCTCAACTCGTGACCCCTGAACTGAAGTGGTCTGACGAAAGTGTGGCTGACTCTGACTACCCCTCTGCTATTGTCAACCAAACCCCTGCCCTTGCCTCAGCTGCTGAACAGAGCCGGACTCACTACGCGTACCTCCTCTTTGCGGACAAAACCTCGCTAATTGGCCAAATCCTCCACACCTGAAACAAGCACCCGAAGTCTGAGCACGCGGTGGTGGAAGAGCTTTTGGTTGAGTACACTGAGAGCGAATATGACTCGATTGGCCACATTGATAGCAAGTGTTCGGCGGCCTTGACGAACTTCCCCCAAACCCGGAAGAAGTAGGTGCCCTGAAAGTCAAACGGTTTGGCGTAGATTGGAATGAATCCCTCATCCACTTTCTATTTTGGTTCACATAACCCCCCATCGGTGCACTCATGGTAGTAGTCGACGGCCTAGATTCCAATGTCTTTGCACTCTTTCGTTCACCCTCCTCGCTCTCCAAACTCCTAGCCAATTCCAAAATTTTGAAAAACCTCTCAAGCTTGCTACTCATCACAAATTTCCTAATTGTTGGGTCCAAACCCCTCACAAACCTCTTACATTTCCTCTTCTCCGAATTCACTAATTCCGGCGCTAAACGAGACAAAGATTGGAATTTCATGGCATACTCCGAAACAGTCATGGTGCCTTGCTCAACCCTCTCGAATTGCTCCCTAAGTTGCTCTTTATACGAATTCGGAAAGTATTGGTCCTCGAACTTCACCTCAAACTCGGCCCAAGTTACATTCTCTACGTTCGGTTCATCAACATTTCGTGCCGCCCTAGCTGCTTTCCTTGCATCTCTCCTTTCCGCAAGAACCGATTGCCACCGCTCATTAGCTTCCCCGGTAAGTTGACAAGCCATAAGACGAACCCTCAGCTTATCCTCGGCAATATTGAGCACATCGAATAATTTTCGAACCTCTGATAGCCAATGATTGGTGACCAACGGATCAACGTTAACCTGTCGAACTTAGGTGGGTCCATATGATGAAATTCCTTGGCCACGTCCATGGCACGAGTAGTAGTATTGGCCCTAGTATTTTGAGCCAAAAGATTATGCGCCGCAAGCGCCGCCACGAAGTCGGTTATGAGTGGATTCAGTGGGTTTTGCTCTCCCGGTTGTTGCACCTCTTCCTCGCGCCTCTCATCTTGACCCCCCGAATGTTCCTCGTGTTGACTAACCTCATTCCCTATCCGTTCATTGCGACCACGACCACGGCCTCTCCCACGGTTACCTACCCTACCAACTCTAGCGCCTCTCCTCGGCGGCATGGTTCTATAAGAAAATAAGAAAGAAAACCATTAATAACCAACATTATCTCAAACTAAGGCCTAAGCCTTCAACCCAATCCCAACACGGGTAACAACTAAACACGATGCTCCAAAACCAATAAGTACTACGAAACATTAATGTCCTACTCATGAATGTCACACAAGCACACAATGAATGAGAAAACATGTTTTTCATGAAAAGATAATGCAATTGTTTAAGCCCCGAGACTCTAAGTCTCCCCACGGTCTCTAAGTTTTCGAACCTACGCTCTGATATCAAGTTGTCACGCGCTCAATTTTTAATAACCAAACTATAAATAATATCCACGTAGGATAAATCTAAAGTCAAACAACTTCCCATTAAAAAGCCAAAGTCAAGTACCATAGTTTCTAGTCAAGAGTACCCGTACACAGATAACAAAGGTTTAAAGTTATTACATATATCAAGTTTTGTCAAAAATTTAAGAATTAGAAGTAACAAGATCATCTCCCAAAAAAATATAGTAAACTATGGCGAGGATAAAATAACTCCATGTAAAGTAAGCTTCATGATATGCATCCACACGCCAAGCATTCCAATCACGTGCCCTGCCGAGTACCTGAAAATGATAGGTTGAGCTCATTAGCTTAGTAGGAATCTTATCTACTAATGCTAAGGGTATAGAGAATGAAATGTGCATGCAGAATCAATGATTAGGAATGAGAAGTCAAAAGAATGCTATTTATGAGTAGACCAAGGACCGGGTGCCCAAGACATACCTAAGTGTCCAATCATGTACCCAAAAGTCCCAAAAGAAACCAAGTATCCAACATATCCTTCCTAACCGTTTTCAAATATGTCGTGTGTCCAATTTTTTCTAAAAATTATCTCATCTTTCACAAAGAACCTCATTTTCAAACACTTCACAAAAATAACCACTTGTCTTTAATAGGGAATTAATCCCTCTGTCGGATTTTGTGGGCTCCGAACACCCCTGCCGGATTTCATGGGCTCCGAACACCCCTACCGGATTTCGTGGGCTCCGAACACCCATGGCCAGGGACGGACCGAAAGGTGGCCATAGTATTAGATCACCAATTTAAGAAAAAATCACTTTTAACCCTCATGTGTCCAAAATATCCACATAACCCATTTTGATCAAACAACATGTTTATACAAAGTTCCCTATGTTAAAGGTGTCAAGCGTAAGTTAGAAAATCAAGGAAAATAACCAATCATGCAAATGTAGGCTAGGAAGGGGTATTTCGATCATTAATGAAGTGCACGATGAGGATATAACAAGTATTAAACCAAACAAATCAACCGGAAGGTCGAGGGATCAAGACGAATAAAAATCCATTTTTTTCAAGTATGAACCGGTAGAGCACTTTTGTGTCTACTGGTTGACAGAATCCAGTGAGTTTCTGTACCAGTAGAGCACTTTTGTGTCTACCGGTAGAAGATGCATTTTTTTTCTGCGAGAAAAATGCCCGATCAATAGCTTTTCCCAAATGGAAGGGGGTTCCAACCCAAGTCAAATTCGGGATTTCAAACACCAACTAAATAAGAAATAAGAGTATATCAACTACCAATTCGTAGATTTAGCAACCAATTAAGTGAAAACCAAACTCAGTCAAACAAAACCCATTTCAATGGAGGTTTTCAAAGGTGATTGGGGAAGAATGGATGAACAAGTCAAGAACCATGCAACATATCAACAATATACCATTAGAAGGAGAAGAAATCAAATCCCTACCTCAAAGAATGAGCTTGATATAGATAGAAAATGGAAAACCTTTGTTCTTGAAGCTTCTCAACCGAAAATGCTTGCTCCAAGGCGATTCCAAGGAAGCCCGAACTCCAAATCACGTGTAGAAGATGAAAATGAAAATGAAGGTGAATCTTGAAGTATATAAGTGTGGTGGGTGGATTTTAGGAAGAGTTTTGAAGAAACTTTGAGAGGAGGAAAAGAGGAGTGAGAGACGTGAGTTTTGAGAGGAGAGAGAGACGTGAGTTTTGAGAGGAGAGAGGAGTGTGCTTTGAGCAAAAAAAAAACTGATCCAAACTTGTTTATACACACTTTCACGCTAGCACTTACACCCCTCGTGTTTCTAATGTGCTTCACAAACACCCAAATGCAATTATTAACTTCACATTGACCCCATATTGCACTATTTTTATTTCCTCACACTTCCCCAATATTATTTTCGGAAAATTATTTAAAAACACGAGTCCTTACAGGTTTGCTCCCTATATTAACTTAAAAGCTAGTTTAGGTAGTCTAATGACCATGCTCTTATGGGTTCAATTAGAATCACTCTTAAACTAGGGCCCGTAAGTGGATGGTGACTGACCAAGGTCAACCCCAGTGGTAGTGGGTGGTACCACACGGTCATTTGGGACATGAGCAATGTTACTAACACAACTTGAAAAATATAATTTCCGACACAACTCTGTGTGGAGCTGTTCGATACACATGGGTCCATATGCATTAAGCAAACGCATTTGCGTCTCTTGTAAAGTGAAGGTAAAAGTTGATATGAAAGGTGTAATGACGATATCTCTTTAATAAATTGAATTTATAAAGCAACACACTTAAAAAAGGACAAAGGGAGTATAAAATAAGTATATTTAAAAATTTTACATTACGCCATTTGTCGCAGTTTAGGGAGGTTTTCACAAACACACCCTATAAAAAAAATTATTATTATTATTGATTACAGATATAGTATGGACACTGTTGTCACTTTTTCGGGGAAGTGATTTTCACACCCTTAAATTGATATCCACACCTTTTTTTTTGGTAAGTTTTTATGTGTAAAAGTTAAACTTAGACCCAAAAAAAAAAAAAGAAAGAGAAGTGTGGATATCAATTTGGGAGTGTGAAAATCAATTTCCTTTGTTTTTGGGTAAAATATGTACTTACCCCTTAAACTATTCAAATTTTATTTACTTCTCCCTTAAACTATCAATTGAACACGCTTTCCCCTTCAATTATTGAACCGTTACTCAGGACAATTCCCATTTTCCATCCAATACATAAACGGAAAAGTTATAACCCACCGTTATCTATTTTGTAAACGCCAAAACAAGAGGGTAATACAGACATTTATACTCAAAACCCTAAAACAGAGAATTTTGGGGGTGGTCGCGATGGATTGAAACTACTGCATATGTGATTTTGATATGTTCGATTAAGATGCATATAAGTATTATTTATTTATTTATTTTTTATTTAACATGTCATTCAAGGAAATGATTGGTAAAGTATTTTTTTGTCTTTTCCATGTGCAGGGGAAAAACACATTAACAATATACTGAGAAACTTGGTCATTATTTTCAATTTGAATTGCTGAGAAACTTCATTCTTTTCAATTTGAATTGCAGATTGGATCATTGGAATAAAGTAGAATACTATAGGTTAATACAATAGGTTAGATGTCATTTATCTAGAGGCCAAGCATGAAAAATTGTAACATGACAAACTCCACCTGATAAGTTCTCAAGAAAGTTATGGTAACTTTTTCTTATTATTTTACTTCAGACTTATACAAGTGGTGCCTCAACCAGTATTGAATCTTTCATCCAAATGCACCCGCAAGTACCAATGTGACGTCGCCACGATTCATACAACTACATTGATAGAACAGACAGAAAACCTGTGCTATGCACAGGTGATGAAACACCCGTAGTTGTATGAATCTTGGGAAATGTTTCATAACCCGTACATAGCACGGGTTCAACTGCACCCACAAGTACCAATGTGACGTCGCCCCTATTTGTGTGTGTGAGAGAGAGTGTGTGTTGAACATAGTGAGAGAGAAAGATGATACGTACATATACTAATATATACATATATGGTAGGTTAATGTCAGAGACATTAATACCCCTGGAGTTAATAGTTGAAGGGACAAGCGTGTGAAATTGATAGTTGAAGGGGAAAGTAAATAAATTTTGAACAGTTTAAGAGGCAAGTATATATATATATATATAGCATCTACTTCACCTTCGGACTCCCCAATTGGAACAGTTTCCGGTCCTATTAATCTCAGCCGTTGGTGTTAATCCAGCGGCCCAGACCATTCACGGAATTGAACTTGACCCTTTCACTTAAAATGGACCCTTTAAGGGTCAAGGGGTCTGAAACAAAACCCCAGACTTTTTGTTCCCCTCTCATTTCCACGCTCCATCTGGAGAGAAGAGAGAGACAGCGATCAGAGAGAAGAGAGACGACGACGACGAACGAACAAGGAGAAGGAGAAGAAGAAGAAGAAGGAGAAGAAATCGATCCACACCGCGACCCACGCTGTTCGATCCACCACACCGCGACCCACGCTGTTTGATTTAGGGCTACAGCCACCATAAATCGATCCACCACTAACCCACTAAAGGTACGTATCCTTCTCTTCTCTCTCATTCATCGATGTAGGTTAGGGTTTAACCTTACGGGTTTGAAAAACCCTAACCCATTCAATTCGAACAAACCCTAACCTTTTGTTTCAAAAGTATTTCAAGTTAGGGTTTTAAATTTCTGAACTTAGGGTTTGAAATTTGTATAGAAGAAAGAAGCGAACATCCAGAGGAACTACTTATAGATTCTGTTCCTTACTTTTTGGTTACCATGCCCTCTACGTGAGGTATATGTGATCAACAATAGCCATATGCCCATATTCAAATCTTGGCTAACTGATTGAAGTGGTTACCATGCCTTTTGCGTGAGGGATAGGGATATCTGATTGTACAATAGCCATATTCTTGCAAGCTTTCACATGAATGTGTCTTAAAGTGGCGCATGCATGACGACCTGTTCTGCATCCCACCATAGGATGGATACCACCTGAGAACAATTTAAATAATAGGACATAGGTGTATCTTTGGAAACAACTGCTTAAATTATTTTCGTAAGTTATGGATTTACAAAAAAGACTATCCTTGTCTGAATGTCTCTTCTTAACATTGGCTAACTGATAATGTTTATGTTTATGTTTGCTATAAAAAAAACAGAAGACTTTGAATAATTCAAGCAAAGAGGAGCCTGCGGCCTTGGGTTACTTCAATTGCACTTTCTGATTTCCATTTAACAGTTATGAATGAGTCACAGTGCAAGGCAGATATTTACGCATTTACTCCTACTTTTCTTGTCAAATAATTTAAGATTGTCCTTCATATGAATTTTCTAGTTACGAGTGTTTGGAGAAATCAGTGTTTAAATTTTGCACGTTTGGTAGATGATATGTCAAAACACTTTTATAAGTTCTTATTATAGTAAGCTGTGTGGTAGAAAAAAATTAAGTTATGTGCTTTCGCATCACTTTGACTATGTTTGAAAATGATGGTAACAAGTAGCTACAATTTGTTTAGTTCTTTCAGGGATGTGTGAATCTTTTTTTAATTTGCAAAAAGAAATTAACAGCATATTTACTGATTTAATGTGCACTTTTGCATCACTTTGACACTATGTTTGAAATTGATGGTAACAAGTAACTACTCCCTCCTCCGTTGCACTTCATTAGTTCTTTCAGGGATGTGTGTAATTTTTTTAATTACTTATATCTTTTTTTTTTATCTAATCACATGAATTACAAAACTAACATCATCTATTGATGGGATAATAGACGCTAATTCATTCATAATACAACCTGACAAAGAGGAAAAACTCCTATTCAAACAGTTAGTAGCTAACCAATGAGCAACTCTATTCTTTTCCCTATCTGGTAAGAAGGCCCATTGTCCTTGGTCTTTTGTTTGGTGTAATAGGGAAATTACTTGTGTTTGGATGTGTAAGCTGGGCTATCCCAGGATTAATTTCATTCTTGTATGAAGCTGAGACTTTGGTATCAGACATGGTCTAGCGATATTAATTGGTTTATGTTGCGCTTTGTTTGTACCACTGCTCCTTGTGTTAAGAGTTTGCTTGTATTACTTGTGTTTCTGTGTGTGTGTGTTATACATTATTCCGTAATCTCTCCCCAATACATGGAATTGGAAGGAAGTTATTGCGGAGATGAGATCGATTTTGGGGTCACGTGCTTTTGCGGAGAAAGAGCACCACTGTGTAAGTCGAAATCCAACGCGAACCCAGGCCGGAGATTCTTTGGGTGTTCCAACTACATGGTAATCTTTTACATGAACCTAATGTATCTCTTATTAATTTTGTCCTTGTTTTGTTTTTTTAATGAACCATGCATTATGCTCTTCTTTTTTCTTTTGAAGAATGAAGAACGTTGCGGTTTTTTTTGCTGGTATGACCCCTCACCGAATTTGATAAAAAAAAGGGCTTTTGAGGCCAATGAAGATTTTGAATGCAAGAGAGGTGGGGAAGGCCAGTGAACAAGCGGAGAGTAGTTGGACCCCTTCGAAGAAAAAAGATGACATTCACAACGAAACAAATGCAATTCACATGAAGATGGTTGCAATGCAAGCAGAAATCGAAAAATTGAAAGTGGCCAATAGGGGAACATCGAAGTGGAAAGTATGGATTTGTGGTTTTGTGAGTTTGTGTTTGTATTACTTGTACAATTGGAAGAACAGTGGCAATCACTTAGCACTGCCTTAGTAGTATAATGCCTTAGTCTTATTTATTTTGTAGGATGATGTTTGGAGGAAGTTATCGACGGTCCTATTTTGTTTTTTGATTAAGTGGTGCTATTTTGTACTCTTCTGTGTGTGCTTTGAGACCTCTAGGCAGTTGGTTTTTCCACTTTGTAGAACTATAGATTCAACCAAAGGTGAAATTTGTTTTATGTGAGATGGGGTTTTGTATATTGACAAAAGCTTACCGTTATGAGAGTTAAAGCATCCACTTGATGCAGTCCTTGAGAATGGTCAAGAAGTTGGTGCACAGCCAGTGGGAAGCATAGACAGAGACCAGTTGATTACTTCTCAATCAATAAATGACTAACTTGTGCCCATAATTGGCTTGGAATTGCTTAGAACTCATAAAACTCCAATAAACACTAAAGCTATCGTTGAATAAACACTCCAATAAACTCACAGCCAGCATGATAAAAACGTAATTTCAAAAAAAGACACCCATGAAAAAAAAAACCAAGCTTCACGGGATAAATAAAGAAAAAGACACCCATGAAGAACTCATTTAATAACTCCATCACGGGATAAATAAGTCATTTTTACCTAAGACAAACGCTAAACCAAGCTTCACTTCAAGTGAATAGCTAATAACAGTGGATCATGAAACGTCTCATTATAAATGGATATCTGCCTAAATTCAGATCCAACGAGAGCATTGTAGATATACAACAGAAGAACTACCAAACACAAAAGGCTGCTCAACCATTGGTACAGGAAGAACTACCAAACACAAAAGGCTACTCCTTGCTTGGCAGTTGGTTGATAATTTGGAACACAAACCACTACATTTATTGCTGACTGGTTAGGGTCCCTGTTTTGCAGCTCACGAAATTGGTCAGTATGAAAAAGAATTAAATAGGACTCCATGGTATGTCACTCTAATTTTGTTTCCCAAAACACCGAAAAAGGAAAAGTAATTGGCCGCAACAAAAGTAACTTGACGTATAGAACAAAGCAAAGAACCTCATTTTAAGCAGGTAAAGTTTCACACAGAACATTGACATGTCTAAATTCATTCTTTAGCTAGCAACATGAATAGTCCACCCATATTCAACATCTAAAAATCTAGACAAAACCAATTAGAGCATCTCAACCCCAAGTCCCCATGAACATCATTATTTCTAATCAAAAAGTTGTTTGAAGATCAACTATCAAACCAACTCCAACCTCATATCTATTTCTATGTAGGTCTAATATTATGTATCAGACATACTCCGCTTTCTCTAACTCCTTATCCACATCCCCGCATAGTTCAATGATAAGCCATGTATGGTAGTGATAGAGATGCTTTTTAGAGATGAGTTGCGCATACTTTTTCTCTTAATAGAGATATCAAGTATGGGTTGGAAATACTCCAGTTCTCCCAAATCCAGTGAAGCAAGGGTACCAGTTGAACTCAATCCAAGTCTATTCAAACAAGTGATCAAAATTCAAACTAATATAGTGACCGATTAATTCGATTCTGTAAGGTTAACTGCTTAAACCTCTATTGCAAATGAGCTGTTATCCACTAATCATACATCAAAGACAAGATGCTAATGTTGTCCTGCAATGCACAAACCGGTATAATGTCAAAACGTAATTGGCTCATCATAGTGGCCAAATATAATACCACTATCACTCATTCTTGAGACGAAGAGATCCTATCAAACACTTTTCATTTACAAAAGTATATATAAAATCCCACTATAGAAAACAACTTATAAGAAGCAAAACTTTTCATACCAAGATTAAGCAATTGACACACACGTGTCACAACTATCCTTGTTCCACATCCAAACACCAAGGCGATGCTCTCCACCATAGATGTCCAGCTCCTGAAATTCCTTCATGACAGAAACAATAAAAATTCTACCATACTATAACAAGCAAACAGATAAGAGTTTCGAACTAGTAGTTCTACTTACGGATTTCAATTCCCACTTGGAGAATCATATTCCATGTCGTCGTCCTCATCCTCATCCTCATCGTCATCCTCCTCATTCAACCTATCATCTTGCGACAACCTATGAAAAAAAATTATGAAAATTAAAATTTAAACACAAACGATTTCATTTTCAGAAATTAACAATTTAACATACTTATTCATCACTACCTGTTTAGAAGTAGTGGACAATTTCTCTTGTCATGCGACTGTCCTACTTTCCCACACACACTACAACGCCTAGCCTTCTTGACCATCGCCTTCTCCTTCCCCCGTTTGAGTCGCTTCCCACATCCCTTTGTCCTCGATGGGAGTGGTTCTTTCAAACTAACTTCTTTCAAACTAACTTGGCTTGCAAGAGTAACAGGCGTTGGGGCACTCATTTGGATACTACTCCCTTCGCCATCTACGTGAGAACTCTTCATCAATGCAAGCTTCTTCTGAGCTAATAACAAACAATCTTTGACAACATCAGTTCCACCTTCAATTACTATGGTCTCATCAATTACAGTAGAATAAAGATGGGAGATGCTATTTCTCTTCTCTAACATGGAAGAGTCACATACTTCGGAAATACCACCACCCAAGTAATCGAAAACTCTCCCAGCTTTTACTGATTTAATCCACCGCTGCAAGATGTATTGTTCAGGCAGTTTCAGAAGCTGCTTCCTACTCAAGTATTGCAGTATGTGCCTACACAGAATTCCGTCACATTCGAACATCTTGCAACTGCAAGTAACCAAGTTCGATGACCTATCTAATGTAAGTTCACGACCCCCTTCGATCCACTCTCCCCCCTCTTGACACTGTACAAACAGATATGTTCATCTTTAAATGTCTTTGTCAACACATACGCATCCTTTTGACAGAGTTCATCTTGGAACTTGTAAAATATTGAATATGTATACAGTTCACTCATTGTCAACTCCACTGCCCAGAAAGTTTTCGTAATTGGCTTCTCATTCACATCTTTATGGTCCAAATCCAATTCATTATGCCGCATGTGTGCAAGAGCTCGATCAAACTGTTTCACAAACTCAATCAAAGAATTCTCTATTGACACAAACCTCTTGAAGAATGCATGACACCCTTCAACGCGAGCACTGCTAGTCATGTGTGCAGAAAAAATGTGTCTGACAAATGCAGGAACCCATTTGTCACGAATTTTGTACAAATCATGCAACCATTCATTGGTATCCAACTTTGTTTTTCCTAGTACCTCTCTCCATCTTGCTTCGAACTCTGAAGGGCTTTCGGAATTCCATATACAATCTTTCAACTAATCATAATGCTGTGTATATTGAACCGCACCTAATTTTTCAGAAAATTTACTTGTGATGTGCCAAATGCAATACATGTGATGCGTAGTTGGAAGAACAGTCGCAATTGCTTTGGTCATTGCCGGACATTGATCAGTTATGATCATTTTCGGCGGCCCCCCTCGCATCACTTTTAACCATTCCTCGAAAAGCCACTCAAATGCATCACTGTTTTCTTCATGTAAGAACGCACACCCAAACAAAGTTGTCTGCCCGTGGTGATTAACCCCGACTAGAGATGCGAAGATCAACTTATATCGGTTGGTATTGTAAGTTGAATCGAACACCACCACGTCCCTAAAATACCGGTACGACTCCCTCATTGTTGCATCGGCCCAAAAATAATGTTTCATCCTCCCCTCACCATCTACTGCAAATTTAAACATAAAACCAGGATGCTTTTGTTGTTTTTTCAGAAAATTCTCTTGCAACAACTCGACGTCAAGTCCATCTAACTCTTTCCTCTTGTCCCTTGCAACATTATACAAGTCTTGTTTTAGAAAACCAACATTCTCAAGGCCCCCGGCTTCCATCTCTAAGATACTCATTTGTTGTGACGGTGGCACATTTGCAACGGCTAATTGTTCAGTTAAGGCTTTCTTGGCGTTTGATACTTTGCGATGAGAACGCAAAAAATGAACCTTTCTAGGCGTCGCAAGAGGATGGTTATGGCCCTCGACGAATTGGCTTACAATAAACCCATTCCCTGACTTGTAATCCTTTACAACAGTGAGTTTTGCACCACACCCCTCTCTAATTATCCCACGTTTCCGTGTTGTGGGTTCAGAATTTTGTTGAGAGATTTTCCTCGACCCTTCTTTGAAGCAAACGTACTCCTTTCTAACTACTTCAGTTTTGCCCTTAATCTTGCTAGAATTTTTCCGTGTCCCAAATCCAGCTGCTCTAGCATAGTTGTTGTAAAACTCGTGAGCGGCGTCCAAACTTTCAAAGTGTTGCTTAACTTTAGGTCTCAACTCCCTTTTTACTTGAGGAATGTGTACTATTTGGGCAGAATCAGCAGAATCAGCAGTCGATAGTTGTATATCTTCCAACGACTCCATCCTACAAAGCAAAAGACAACACAATAATAGAATAGCTGAGCATAAACAATACTTCAAATGTGATTAAACTGCCCTTTTCAAAAATGGACATATATGTAGCTATGTATCCACTAATTCAATGCAAGTTAATGGATTTGTGCTCCACTTAAGACCTTCTTCTATAGAACTAATAATTAGACTACCCCATAGACATGAATCCAACAATAAACCCCATCCAATAAACCCCATCCATGATGCTATCCCAACAAACAACAACAAAAAAATGAACCAAGCATAACTAACCTTGATTATGAAATCAATTCCTCCTTCAGCACTTCGAAGGAAGTATGGTATTGGATAGTGGTTTTCAAATAACCTCAAATGCTGGCAGTGGTGAGCTTTGGGTATGAGATTTTTAAGCAACTCAACTACAGAATGGTATCTGGAACACAAAAAGTGATGAATTAGAACAAAAAACCACCAATAAATAATCTATGAAAGGAGAACCATTGTCCATCATATCAGGACAACCAATGTCCATCTTCATCTACCCTCGACAGTTAACAACATCCAAAATAGAAATACTTTTCAAACAAAAGGTTAGGGTTTTTCAAACCCGTAAGGTTAAACCCTAATTTACATTGATGAATGAGAGAGAAGAGAACGATACGTACCTTTAGTGGGTTAGTGGTGGATCGATTTGTGGTGGCCGTAGCCCTAAATCGAACAGCGTGGGTCACGGTGTGGTGGATCGAACAGCGTGGGTCGCGGTGTGGATCGATTTCTTCTCCTTCTTCTTCTTCTTCTCCTTCTCCTTGTTCGTTCGTTGTCGTCGTCGTCTCTCTTCTCTCTGATCATTGTCTCTCTCTTCTCTCCAGATGGAGCGTGGAAACGAGAGGGGAACAAAATCTGGGGTTTTGTTTCAGACCCCTTGACCCTTAAAGGGTCCATTTTAAGTGAAAGGGCCAAGTTCAATTCCGTGAATGGTCTGGGCTGTTGGATTAACACCAACGATTGAGATTAATAGGACCGGAAACTGTTCCAATTGGGGAGTCCAAAGGTGAAGTAGATGCTATATATATATATATATATATAGTAACTATCTAATCCGGGAATCCCGGATCCGGGACTCCACCTTCCCGATATTTTTTTGAAAATCTGAGCCGTCCAATGTGTTCAAAAGGTGTTTTCAAGGGTCTACGCAGGAAATCTTAAAAAAAAAAATACCGGGAAGGGCTTGGTCCAAGCAGTTTTTCGCAAAAATTGTATATATTTACAATTTTTGCGAAAAACTGCTTGGACCAAGCCCTTCCCGGTATTTTTTTTGAAGATTTCCCGTGTAGACCCTATATACGCCACAGATCCAATCAAGGATCCCGGATGGGAGGTTTTTCGGTGTTTTGATGCTTTTAAAAATTATTTTTGGGAAATCCGAGCCGTCCAATGTGTTCAAAAGGTGTTTCCAAGAGTTTTTGCGAAAAACTGCTTGGATCAAACCCTTTCCGGTATTTTTTTTTTGAAGATTTCTCGTGTGGACGCTTGAAAACACCTTTTGAACACATTGGACGACTCGAATTTTCAAAAAAATATCGGAAAGGCAGAGTCCTGGATCCGGGATTCCTGATTAGATAGTTACTTTGTCTATCTCTCTCCCTCTCTCTCTCTCTCTCTCTATATATATATATATATATATATATATTTTAATTACACTTGTATATAAACCCTAATCGAGGCGAGCCTTGCACTTGAAAAGCCACAACCATCCAATTCTTCCATCCATTCCTCCGTTCACAGCACTCTTTGCTCTATGTTTCATCCACGCCACACCCTTCTTTCGGCGGTACACTGCCGGTGACGATCAGTGCCGACTGAAACGCTTAACAGCACGGCCAAATACCGAGAGGGTTTTTGTGGTGTTCTATTCGATCTGGGTTTTGAGCCGAAGAAACCCCACTGGTGTAGCTTTTTGTCCCCCAAATTTATTGGGTATGCATATTTTTTGTGTCTTCATTTCTAACCCTTTATAGCTATTTCCTAGTTGATCTGTATTTTGGGTTTTGAGGCTTTTCCCCCAATACATTTCACGATTTGAGGGAGATGATGACTCGTTGAAGTTTTTAGAGGATACATTTTTCGTGTTGTTCTTGCTTTATACTTGAATCTGAAAATAATTTTTCCATACATTGGTTTGTTATTTTGAAAATAAAAGATTTGTTGAAACCCCAAATTTTGCTTTTAGGGCTTAAACTTCATTGGAGGGGCCAAACTAAGCAAAGTAAATGCTCTCTCATAGTTGACGTATTTTTTTTTTTTACTTTTCTATGCAAGACATTGTGTAAGAGGGGTATTTTTGTTCGCTTTCCTTGGGACCAAAACACCCATTGACTTATTTTAGTTGTGCGAATTAAGAAACTAGGAAATAATATTGCAAGGTCTAAGTTAAAATTAATTGAATTTTAAAGAGAAAACACCAAATCTGTTTAATTTCATTAGATTAATTTGCTAACGATAGTATAACAAGTTACCATGGAGTACAATTAAAACAATGTAACTTTTTTCTTTTGAGATGGTTGGTCCAGAGGAAGGTTCTAGAAGTCTGTAGGTGTTGTAGGGTTGAAACAATGTTGGCCCTGTTGGAACTTGTATCCCAAATGTTCGTTTTTTTATGTTTCGTATTTTCATGACAATAGGATCCCCCTCTAGCATATAGTGGCTCTTAAAGCTTGTTTTATCACCATCCCACGTATCATTCTGCATGGGATTTTCAGCTTTAGGTTGATATTGCGTTGCCTTTAGTTTTTTTTTCTTAGGTTTGTTTGGTATCTTGTTTGTTTGTGACTGACTATTTTACAGTTTTGTCATGGTCTATTCTAATAGAAACATGGTATGGTTTTAGACTTTAGAGAATCTAACTTGCATGTTAGAAGTATTTTTATGACTCAATATTTTACAGTTTTGGTTGTCATTTCCAGTGAGAAATGTGGTTTGGAGAATATGATTTCATTTGTGAGGTTGCAGAACTCGGACACTGATTAATTGTTGTTGGGTTTTGTTGGAGACTTGCAGATATGTTCCATTCAGGCGAAGCTGGCGAAATTGAGAACCTTGAATTTAAGTGGGGAGTAAAGAGAAATTTGGGTGGGAGGAATGGCGAGGTCCAGTTTTACGGATCTTTTACTTATGATGGCGTTGATTACGGCATACATGACTGTGTATACATGCACAAGGAAGAGGAAACCGAACCTTATATCGGTAAGCTGGTAAAGATATGGGAGGCTGCAGATAAAAAAAAGAAAGTAAAGGTTCACTGGTTCTTCCACTCTTCAGAAATTCTTAATTGGCTTGGAGATGAAAAGGTGCAAGCGAATGAACTATTTTTGGCATCAGGTGAAGGTGCTGGTGTGGCGAATGTTAATCCTCTGGTAAATGAGTTAATCTTCTGGTAAATGAACTTAGATATTGTTCTACCGTTGTATATCTCTTATGGTCTCTCTTACATGTCATATCAAATTGGACCTTGTGTGTCATAGCTTGATGATCTGATGTCATTTGGATTAATTGTTTCTGGTAAAAATGTTACTTCTCATGTCGTTTAGTCCATACTCTCTTCCTAGGTTGACACTCTAATGGCTGTTATATCTCCGTAATTTTTGCACATAAAAAGGTACTTTGTTTTGGATTCTCTTTACATGCAATGTGGTTATCTGTGTATGTGATTATGGAGGGTGTGCATTTAAGCATTAGACCTCCCACACCATGATTGTGAAGATAGAAGGATATGCATTCAAAAGGTGGGTATTGGTAAAGGTACGAAGGAACCATGAACATTTAAAGTGTTTTTTTGGTAATTGTTGCTGTAACCCACTATACTTTGAGCGAAATCACTCATGACTTTAGTGCGAAAGTTATTTTTCTTACGTGAATATGGATCTGAATGCGAGCATTTCGAAAATACAGGATTTATTGTCAATTAACCCATACCTTCTTTTATTATCCCTACCATTTTTCGGGTGAAAAATTAGCAGTTGTTGCATATCCCTCCCTTCCAAACCTTCCGTCTCTACATTCTCTTCTTACTAGTTCCTCACCATCACAATTGCATATCTCTACTATCTATTTACCTATATATATGTACGGGAGCAAATCAAGTTTTTGATTTTGTTGAAGCTCTAAAGTGAGTTTTATTTTGGGTTGCTCTTCACGTTAATCATTTTCTTTTGTATACGGGTTGCACCTCGCCACCTCCACCTTTAATATACTTGATTACTTATTACATGTGCAACTCTTCACCCTCTCAACAGATTACATGATTCGCAAGACAACTCCAATACAATTTTTTTTTTTTAAATGAAGATTATGACTACGAATGATGCGGTTTTGCCTAGTTTTTGGATTCCAATGCTCATTGGAGTGGTTGGGTCGGGCTATCACTTCAACGAGCCATCGGTGCCGACTCTGAGTGGTCACCTTCTATTTCTCTGTCCCACATTAGGCCCCACTATATTTGCCAACGTTTTTTTGTGTTCTCTATTCTTTATATTTCTGTGCCTATCAAGGTCCTATGGAGTGTATGATTGGTTGTCCATGCTTTCTTAATTGGAAGGTAATGTTGTGAGTTCAATTTGGGAATTTGGTGAAGAATAGATATCATAGAGTAGCTGGGTTTATTTGTTGATTGTGTGGTTGTAAAAAAGTAAGTTGCAGTTTGAGGTTTCACCTATTGTGTGAAAGAAGCCCTCCCTTCTATTTGTTGAAGGAAAGGCCCTTAAAACCATCGTGATTTAATTTGAGCCATATACAGTTGTGGAATGTTAACATCTATTTCATTGATACATCAGACTATCTGCATTTAGCTTGACCCTTTTGTTATTGCGCCTTGTTCTCCAATAGATTTTAGGTACATTTTATGAAAATCTCATAAACTGAACATTTTATGGAGGGGTGATAAAATGGAGTTGTTTTCCCAACTGATAAAATGTAGTGGTTTTCCTATAGATTTTAGGAGGATTTTATGAAAATCTAATAAAATCACTTTTACATTTTGTGTTGAGATTGGAGTGTCATAAAATGTGAGATTTTGTGAAACAAAAATCTATTGAAGAACGAAGCCTGAGATGATGACTAATTAATTCTTGGAAACCAAAAATTTGTCGTGATACTTAAGCATAATTTCTGTATATACCTGTCCTCGTCAAGCATAAAATGTTTCTTAATATGACTGCTGTAGTTCTGGATGCCATGCTTAAGAGGTAGGCTAAGCATCTTGGGTAACGCAAACAATGTATTAATTTGTTTTTGTGCTTACTTATCTAACCAGGAAGCGATTGCTGGCAAATGCAATGTTGTCTGCATCTCAAAGGACAGCCGAAACCCACAACCTTCTGAGCAAGATCTTCAGATGGCTGACTATGTATTTTACCGTACTTTTGATGTTGGACATTGCACAATATCTGATAAGATGGATGATAAAGTTGCTGGGCTTGCAGGTTGTCTTTGTACCCTGAACTTTCCTAGTAAAGTTTGTTCTATTTCCTCGATAGGGTTGCATCATTCTGGTGGTTGAAACTCTCACATAGTTTTGGTTTTTGAATGTGTTACAGTGGTGAATATTTTTAATAAGAAAGAGGGTGAAAATATCGGTAATGTTCCTAAACTAGATTCTGCCAAGAAAGAGGAGCCTGTAGAGTTCGAAACTGCAAGGACTACTACTACTACTACTACTACTACTACTACTACTTCGGAAAACACACCCAAAGGTGTACCTGGAAAGGATCTTCTGGGATCGGAGAAGGGTGTAAAATCTGCTAAAGATACTGGCGCTTTGGATGATAGAGCTTCTAAGAAAGCAAGGGTTGATTGTTCTGAGAAACTATCCGAGAACAGGAACGATATTGGTGTTCCAAAGTTTAGCATCAATTCTGATAGGAATAAGGGAAAGGAGTTAGCAGCATGTGAAGTAACCCGAAAGCCAGCTGATGTAAGTCTTGTATGATACCATCGTCTGGAATATGTTGTTATTTTTTTAATTTCATGACATTGGCCTAGTGTAATTAGTAATTCTTAGGCAAAGTACAGTTAGATACACTCTTTGAAATGAACACTGGGCTATCTTTGCAGCTTTGAGGTGTTAGGCTAAAAAGGAGGATTATAGAGGTGTTAATCTGTACCTCCATTTTTACGCAATAGATTAGAAGACTCAAGACTTCGTAATGAATTGGCCCTTGTAATCCATTTGTTACTGGTTATCTTCCCCAAAATACACCAGATTAGACATGGAGTCCTTTCCTCTTTTGTTTGCAAAATATTTTGGGTTTATTTTTCGATCTCAATTCCGTCACATGGTTGTGCATCATGAATTGTCCAATGATCAATCGTCTAGATCTCACCTATTGTCAGCTCAAAGTGATCTGTCGTATTCAATGCAAGATCTTCTAATACTCTCACTTTGCAACGACATAGGTTGAGACAAGGCCTTTGATCTCCATAGTGGATCACCCGAGGTCTTGTGGTTTGGCAACAGCTCTTGTGGTTTGGAAACTAAAGTTGAGTAATTGTTGAAGTCACTTGGTCCATAACCTACCCTGATCGGTTGTAGATGATATTGGACATGGCACCTGTCATTATAGTAGGGCTAGTAGCACGCCTAACAATGCTCTAGGTGCGTGGAACCTCAATGTCCCTTGGTATTGTCTTGATATTGTCATACAAGTTGCCCCTAACTTGTGGAACCAAAGGCGTCGCCACGTCGGCACTACCTGTACCTCATGGGCTTTCCCTATGGTCTGACCTCCTCTTTGATTACATGACTCTCCTTTACTCTACTCCAAACCAACAATCATCTAGAGGGCAGTTTCTTGTTTATCAGTTCATCTTCTCTAGTTGTGAAGCCACCTAACCACTTAAGTCAAGGACAACACCTTTTTTGATGGCTTGTATCCTTGTGGCGTGAGTGGCAAACTTGTGTATATAATAGAGGTTATTGCATGAGTTTGTGCTTGTTGACGTCCTATACGTACTTGGATTTTTTTGTTTTTGTATATATTTAGCATTTTTGTTTTTTGTTAAGAAGATGCTTACATTGTTGCTACGTCTAGATTTTTGTAGGTAAGGTTATATTTCTTACATGTTTTCTTTTTGACATGATTGCAGGTGAGAGGAAATTGGTTTAGGGAACTCGTGAGTAGTCCTCCTTTTGTGTGTTATTCTTTTTTTGCCATGTTTGCATTAATATTTTTGTATGATACGAACTGTGTTTCGATCACTGTCATGATTACATCTAGGGTTATTAAGTATTCCTTGTATTAATATGGGGTATCGCATGCAAAGATTTTGGGTTTAATTTGAAAGGGAGCTTGACCTTGCAACATAGAATGAGGATTTGAAATGCAACCAAGAGAGTAATAGATATGCAAAAATTGTGGTAGGATTTGAGGTGTTACATGTTAGAACAATTTGTAGGTACAATACAATAAGTACCAACAACATTTGGAAGTTGGAAATATATATGTTTGCGTGAAGGTGTTTGCCCTAAAATCAGACCTTGGTAAACCCTCTCTCTCTCTCTAGACAAGGGGTTTTGTGACCATAAATTGCATACGAGTGCATCAACACACCTTGAACATTTGAATCTATTGAAAGTAACAAGTTGATAATACAAGATATTATTGTGTAGTCTTTCTCATGTCATGTGTTGAATTGGGAAGCGTATCATACATTAATGAGGAATTATATATATATATATATATGATCAACTTCTAATGAGGGATCCCTCATTTTAAATAAAGTGAGGACCAAGCAATTTTTTCACTTTCCGAACTGAATTTTGACAATCCGAACCGTTAGATGTTTTTAAAATGTGTTTTTAAGGTCCACCGCAAGGATTCGTCCAAAAAAAATACCCAGAAGGGCTTCATCCGATCAGTTTTTGTTAAAAACGCTATATATAGTGTTTTTAACAAAAACTAATCGGATGAAGCCCTTCCCGGTATTTTTTTTGGACGAATCCTCGCGGTAGACCTTAAAAACACATTTTAAACACATCTAACGATTCGGATCGTCGAAATTTAGTCCGGAAGCATGAGGTCCTCACTTTATTTAAAATGAGAGATCCCTCATTAGAAGTTGATCCTATATATATAAAACTTCTGAGCCCTCATTAGATCATCCTCCTATATATATATAGGAGGATGATCTAATGAGGGCTCCCTCAGAAGTTTCCTATGAGGGCTCCCTCACAAAAAAAGTGCGGGAAAACAGTTTTGAGTCGTTGGATCGCGTGAAGGGCATAGGATCCAACGGCCCACAACTGTTTTCCCGCATTTTTTTTGTGAGGGAGCCCTCATAGGAAACTTCTTGTATATATATATATATATTTCATGAATGTGAAAGGATTGTCCCCACTTGTGATTTACTGAATAATCCTGAGCATGTGGTTGTGATGCAAAAGGATTTGTGTGCCTATGTTCTTTGATTTGTTACATTTTCTTTTGGCAAAATTGCTGCATCTGCGGTCATTGTGGTTGTATCTCATTGACTCTTACAATTCGGGATCTAATGTAAGAGGAGGGATATGGATTCAACCACTTGGCTGCAGATCTAACATGTTCTTCATTTCATTTGTTGGAATTCAGCCTTGGGAGGAAAGAATAGTAAGTGCGCAGGAGCAAGGAACACTTGTCCAGCTCTCAAATTTGGATCCAACATGTACTTCAAAACAAGTGGAGGTAATGTCCATATTATGTGATAATGTAAAGCGAGATGTTTTTATTCTGTGACAACTCCTTTTCCTGTTGTGTCATGCAATGGTTGAGGGACATCTGAGCGTAGTACTATGGTCTAGTGGCACTTTCATCATCTTTGTTATTAGTCATCTTACGTATTGTTTATGTTCTTCGAGCTGTGGTTGCATTTCGTTTCCGAAGACGGGGTAATAGGGATTTCGTGATGACACAAGAAAGTTCTCATAATTTTCTCCAACTTTTAGTGTTCTTATAATTTGATGGATATTTTACTCTGTTTCTCTCCCTTAATACTGGATAATGGAGACTGGCATCAGGAGAGTTCATCTTAGATTTTCTCAAATACTTAGTTTTCACATTAGTTATTGGATATTGTATCCAATTCGGATTTTTTTGGGTTGCATGTTTCGTAAACCAGATATAATAAGTTATGCCATAGGACTCGATCAAAGTCAAACGCCTCCGCCCCATCCCTTTGACGTCAATGGCCTATTTCGACCTGTTAGCCAAGTGCCTTTGTAATGCTTCGTTCCAAACTGACTCGGCAATAAAGGAGGGGTTCAAAGTGAGAGACTAGGAGATGACAAACCATGCGTGGAACGGTAACTATTGAAGACTCCACATCTGAGACCTCTCCAGCTGGGATCAACTGACTTTGCCATTTTTTTGATTGTTTGTTGATACAACGTTAAAGAACAACCAATATTTTGAGATAGCTCAATTGGTCATGGTTGACATCGTAAAACGGAATCATAGTATCTGCCTATAACTTCAAACTTTTCAACTAAGTTCTTGTTGCCATAACCACCTTGAAAATTCTCTACAAAATGACCATGCACTTGTGTACAATGTCCAAACCCCCAAGTCCATCGTCAATGTTTTAGCTAGCTCTGCACTTCCATCATGAATAAACATGACCAAGATCTAAGGTCCCTCTGTCGAAGACCCTCGAAAATTGAACAAAGCTAATATGGGTTATATGGACTAGAATCGCTAGTCAGATGATGGATGCAAAAGAGAACCAACCATGTCCACTTGCTTTCAGACCTATCCTCTCTTGCAATATAAAAGGACGTCCCACTTATATGATTGGAAGCCTTCTTGATATCCAATTTGGCAATTTGCAAATGACCCCCACGGTGGGGGCCCCACCTCGTCAATGTGCACTCATGAGTCCATACAGGCATTCAGAGCTAACACAACATGAAGAATCTAATAGACTTGTATGCAGTTATTTGAAGAATTATAAACGGTAGAGGTGTCAACCGTGCTGGGCTGGCACGGACACGACACTGCATGACACATTCAAATGTGGCCAATGGCATGAGCACGGTCTCAAACGGGCACGGCACGGGGCATGGCGCAACAATTATTATTATTTTTTCCTAATCCAAGTTAACCTTGGTTATGATTTATTGTGACAAAAATGTATTTTTTAATCACATGATATGTATTTCGTAATAATCTTCGATACAAATATGAAGCGGATCTCAATAAAGCAAACTATTTTAACAATCGAGGTTGTTCATTTTGTTGCACTTATTGATTAAATCATTCCCTCAAAATTTTGGGTTGATCGGGTTTAGCAAACTCGTCAATCTAGACCCTATTTGTTTTTTTGATTGATACTTTTCTTATGATTAAATGGCTACGGATATGTGATCCACTTAATTTTTCGTACGAATGAGAGACTTCGTTATATGTAAAAGTTAGACGGTTTCGATCACCCAAAAAAATTTAGTCGGAGCTCGTGTTGTCACTATAGGACTTTAATGCCTCGGGATGCATTAAATGTGATCCGATCACGAGGTCGCCTATATCTGATGAAACTCGGGTAGAAGTGACTCTAACCAAGAAAGAGACATTCAGATCTAGGCAAGAGATAGACTCTTCAGACCTTTCAATATTGGACCTGGACCTGGACCAAGTACTAGTTATAAGACACGACTCCTTAGACTACTACGGCAACAGGCTTATCACTTAAAGGAAGATTGTTAGCTCCTTAGGGCATTATGAATCAAAGGCATAAGCCATGGAAGGAGAAGGGGAGGCCTAGATAAAATGGAACTCGGCTAGATTTTACCAAAAAAAAAAGGTTCTGACGAAACTCGGAGATGTGCCGGCACGGGCACTACTCTAATAAAAAATGGCACGGCATGATGTGGTGCGATTAAATGGGCCGGCATGGCACGACACGATTAAGAAATGGCATAGCACGATTTAGTTAACGGGCCGGCACGACACGGCACGAAGCACGGTTGGACGAAGCTAATGTGCCGGCATGGCCTGCTTGACTCCTCTAGTAAATGACATTGTACCGATGAATGGTGATGCAATCGGAATATTCCATTGAGCTTTCTAGTGAGAGAAACTCCCAAAATGGGATACAAAGAGTTATACTCTTGATAATTATGTTTAAAATGATAAAAGCTACTCAAAAGAAAGACCCTTATACTACCCCCTTTACATTAAAGACCCCCCCCCCCCCCCCCCCCCCCCACTATTACATAATAACAGTAAACACCATAAAGTACTACGTCATGACTCCCCTACTAAAAAGAAACTTGTCCTCAAGTTACGATAGTGTCCTCCGGGAAATAGGGTATCAAGTGTTGCATGTTGTAAGTGTTGGAGATGTTCAAGTGCGAGGGTAGTTGGACTTGGTAAGATTTATCATTGATCTTGCGCAAGACATCACAAGGACCCACTTTCCGATCATTCAACTTCATGTAAGCACCATGAGGATGCCTTTCCTTGCTCAATATAACCCATACAAGATCCCCTTCCTTGAATAGAACCTCCCTTTTGTGTGCATCAACGACCGCCTTGTACTTCGCATTAGACTTCTCAATTTGGGACTTGACTTGGGCATGAACATTCTTCATAAAGGTAGCCATTTCGTCCGTCTTGGGGTGTTCCTTCTTAGACGTTGGCAAAGCAACAAGATCAACCACGCTAGAAGGTTTCAACCCATAAACCACTTCAAATGGGGAAGTGTGAATAGTGCGGTTTAGGGAAGAATTGTAAGCGAATTCCGCCAAAGGAAGAATGCCATCCCAACCTTTCGGATGCTCACCAACCAAACACCGCAACGAGTTCTCGAGACTCTGATTAACCCCTTCCATTTGACCGTTGGTTTGAGGATGGAAAGAGGTACTAAAGTGCAAGTTGGTGTCAATCTTCTTCCACAAAGTCCGCCAAAAGTGAGCAAGAAACTTAGCATCTCTATCGGAGACAATAGAAGTAGGAACGCCATGCAACTTGTAGACCTCCTTAAAATAGAGATTGACAATGTTAGATGCATCCATAGTCTTCTTACAAGGTATGAAATGAGCCATTTTAGAGAACCGATCTACCACTACCACCAGCATGATAGAATCACTCCGCCTTTGCGTGGGAGGGAGCCCCAAGACAAAGTCCATACTTATGCATTTCCCAAGGGCTTTCCGGCACGGGTAGAGGCAAATACAACCCCGCATTAGTTGCTGTCCCCTTACTTCTTTGGCTTGTTTGGCATCTTTGCACATAGCTCCCCACATCTTTAGTCATTCCCGGCCAATAGTATTCATCTTGAAGCAACCCTAGAGTCTTATTCTTGCCAAAATGACCCAACTTGTGACTTTCGGCCAACAATTGCTCCCTCAAAGAGCATTTAGGTACACACAACTTGAGTCCCTTAAAAAGAAATTCATCTTTCAACATATAGCATGGATATGTAACTCTATCACCTCTTTGCAAAGCATCACAAATCTTGGTAAAATAAGGATCTTCGGCATAGAAGGTTCGAAATTCTTTAAATCCAATGACCTTGTTCTTCATGTCTACCAAAAGAGTCACTCTTCTACTCAAGCCATCGGCCACTTTGTTGAGAACTCCCGACTTGTACCTCAAAGAGAATGTGAATCGTTGTAGGTAGGCTACCCACTTAACATGCCGCTTGTTGAGGTGTTCTGGGCTATTGATGTACTTAAGAGCTTCATGATCGGTGTTGAGAACAAACTCCTTGTATGCAAGGTAGTAGCTCTAATGCTTGATGGCTTGGACAATGAGAGAGAATTCCAAGTCATGAGTAGAGTATTTGAGCTTAGCACCATTCAACTTCTCGCTAAGGCCTCCTTGGCTTAGAACCCCACCAATGCCCACTCCCGAAGCATCACAATCAAGTTTGAATGTCTTGTCAAAGTCGGGTAAGGCTAAGATAGGAGCTTCGGTAAGCTTTGACTTCAACAACTTGAAACTCTCGACGGCTTCTTGCGTCCATGTAAACACCTTTTGCTTGAGGCAATCGGTAAGAGGAGTCGCGATGCTACTAAAGTTGCGAATGAACCTCTGGTAGAAAGTAGCTAGCCCATGAAAACTCCTCACTTCTTGAACACTAGTAGGAATAGGCCATTTCACAATTGCTTTAACCTTGTCTTCATTCATGTGTACTCCCTTAGAAGATACAACATAGCCCAAGAATATCACATTATCAATGGCAAAGCTACACTTCTTCAAGTTTCCATAGAACTTCTCTCTTCTTAAAATGTCAAATACTTGTTGAAGGTGTAATAAGTGATCGTCAAAGCACCGACTATATACCAAAATATCATCAAAGTACACTACGACACGTATGCCCAAAAGAGGTTGAAGCATTTGAGTCATTACCCGCATAAAGGTGCTTGGAGTATTGGTAAGCCTGAAGGGCATCACAAGCCATTCAAAGAGGCCATGAGGAGTCTTGGAAACCGTTTTCCGTTCATCCCCGGGGCGAACTCGAATTTGATGATAACCACTTCGAAGATCAATCTTGGAGAAGAGCTTGCAACCGGCTTAGCAATCCAACATATCGTCCAACCTTGGAATAGGAAACCGGTACTTGATAGCGATCTTGTTGATAGCTCTACTATCCACACACATCCTCCATGAGCCATCCTTCTTCTTAGTTAAAAAAGCTGGCACCACACGAGGGCTAAGGCTTGCCCTTATGTAGTCCTTGTCCAAAAGGTCCTTTACTTGCCTTTGGATTTCGTGCCTCTCCCTTGGAGACATTCTATAGGCGGGCTTGTTAGGAAGGGGTGCCCTGGGTACCAAGTCAATACAATGTTGTATATCTCGCAAATGAGGCTATTCGGAAGGTAACTCTTGAGGGAACACATCAACATACTCCTTTAAAATCCTAGAGACGGCCTCAGGAACATCCGACACACCCAAATCCGCCATAGGAACCAAGACTAGAACATACCCGGTTTCATGACTTTCCTTGAGAAATCCTTTAGAAGCAAGCAACGTAATAGGAGGTGGCTTTGTGGTCACTTTCTCCTTCATAGGTGACAAAGTGAATTGTCGCTTTTCCTTAAGGACGGTGTAGGTATTCTTCCTCCCATCATGGATGGATTGCCTATCATATTGCCACGAACAACCAAGTAGTAAATGACAAGCATCCATAGGAACCACATCACACCAAGCTTCATCAAAGTACTTTTGCCGGATGGAGAAAGAGACCAAACACCTTTTCGTCACCTTGATCTCATTGCCCTTCTTGAACCAAGAGAGAATATAAGGATGGGGATGCTCTTCCACTTTGAGTTGTAACTTGTCCATCACTTCTTGAGAGAACACGTTCTCACAACTTCCACTATCAATAATCATGTTGCACACTCTACCTCCAATGTTGCAAGTGTAGTAGAATATGTTGGTACGCAACCAATCTTCATTGCTATCGTCCTTAGGAGCAAGAAAGAGTCTTCTTAATCATCAAAGCAAGGCCTACTTCCTCTTCATCATCACCTCCAATATCCTCACACACAGCTTCGTCATAAATAGGGAACTCATCTTCACAACTTTCCTCCATAAAAAGCGCCTTGTTTTTTACTTCCGGAAGTCCTCTGACAATCCAAAGACTTGTGACCTGGCTCCCCACACTTAAAACACTTGAATCCCCCAATTTGGAATTGACCTCTAGTCTCCGAACCACCGAATTGAGGTTGATTTTGAGTGGGAGTTGTCGCTTTATCCGCCCGGTTTTGATTCCCAACCCCGGAAGAAGCACCTTGGCCACCACTAGAGGAAGATCCACCCTTAGAATAGGAGTAGTATGGCTGTCCCAACTTGGGACCACCTTGAGATTGCTGAAATTGTTGCCCGGATCTCGAGAACTTCCTCTTTTCTTGCTTTTCTGCCAGCAAAGCATGATTGTAAGCCTCCGAAACTGTCCACAAAGTTTGCATGTCAAGAGCATCTTGAATTGAAGGCTTCAACCCACTTATATTGATCTTCACTCTCATTCAAGTCAACTCTAGCGACAAGTTGATGAAACTCCATCGTGTACTCTTTCACACTTCCACTTTGCTTAAGATTATGCAAACTTTTGTAGAGGCTTTGCATATAGTTGAAGGGCAAGAATTATTCATTGAGCTTCTTCTTCATTTTTCCCCATTTTCTAATCTTTCCTTTACCTCTTCTTTCCCTAGTGAGTTGCAATTCCTCCCACCAAGCGGAGGCTCTTCCTTTGAGATGATAGCCACTAACTTCACCTTCTTCTCCTCGCAGACTTCACCATAATCAAACACTCTTTCAACGGTGTTCAACCAATCAACAAATTCATCCGGTTTGTGACTTCCATTGAACTCGGGAAGCTCAATCTTGATATTGTTCTCTCACTTATAAGGGGCGTGAATAGGAGGTGGCCTACGCCAATTTTGTTCCCCAAAAGGGTTCTCAAAGTGACTGAGAGAATCCTCGGACTCTCCGCTACCTCCGCGTGATACATATAAACCTTGCACCAACGCCGTTAGGTTAGCAATTTGTTGTCTCATCTCTTCCATCTCATGGTCCCGGTTGTCAATTGCATTTTCTTCACCATCATTCATCACAAATCCTCTTCCCCGACCTCTTCTCCTACCTCTACCTCCTCTATGAGCCATCACAACAGCCACAATCACTCCAATAACCATAATCAACCCAAATTTAGCAACACCCAATTGATTGGGACCCCAAACTTCAACAAATTACAAGCAACCACCAATAACAGCCCCAAACATCAACAAAAAGCGCAACAGCAATAAATCGCAACAAACCCAAGCAAAATCATGAAACCCAAGTAAATAGTAGCAAAACCACTGAAATCGAACCTGATTCGAGCCCTGAACTTCAGATTGAGCACCAAAATAGGTCTTGGAAAGTCTGAAACAGTGATTCGAGCACTGTTCAGCAAGAACCCAGTCGATTCGAGCACTGTCCAGCAAAACCCAGTCGATTCGAGCACTGTACAGCGATTTTCGAGTCTCAATACTTCAAATCAAACACCGAAATAGGATTACGAAGGTCCTATCACTAGTATCGAGCACCCAAAGAGGGTTTGGAAGGTCTGACAGTACCTTAACAGAGATATCGAGTGCCGGAATGGGGTAATCAAGACTCAAAAATGTGATTCGAGTCTTGAATTAGCTGAATATGGACAGACCGAGGGTCGAATAGGTGTTTCAGAGGCCTAAACCCAGATTTCGAGTTCGAAAATGGTTGTTACTTGCTTCGAAAAGGCTTGTTTGGGAGGTTTGAGTTTGATTTTAGGGCTGGAAATGTTTGGAAATGGGTAGATCTGAAGATTTCAAGTGGAATGGTTGATTTGGGTCTTTCCGGTGAAGCTTCGACGAGGTTTCCGACGCTGTTTTCCGGCGAGGAGTAGGGTTCCGGGGAGATTAAGGTGAGATCTATGGTCAGGATCTGAGCTCAGAGCTTTGATACCAAAATGATGCAACCGGAATATTCCATTGAGATTTCTAGTGAGAGACTCTCAAAATGGGATACAAAAAGTTATACTCTTCATAATTATGTTTAAAATGATAAAAGTTACTCAAAAGAAAGACACTTACACTACTTATATTGCCCCCCTTACATTAAAGACAAAATGACAAAAGATCCCCTTAACTATTACATAATAACAGTAAACACCATAAACTACTACATCAAATGGTGCGCTTAGTCACATAATCCTTTAGTAGTACCCTCCGCTCTCGCTCTTGATCCTCACTTTCACGGATTTGGGATGCTTTTAAACTACACTTTCACTCTTGCAATTTCTGCTCATGCAAGCGCATTATATGAATGGCTCATTTAGATTGCTTAAAGAGTAGGGTTGCCCAGCGGGTCGTCCAATCCGTTCAATCCGCCCAAACTGTCCAAACCGATCCATCCGTTAACTCACTTGAGGTACGTTACGGATGTATACGGATCCTAATATATTTATTTTGACGGATGCTATTCGGTTCGATTCGATTCGGGTTTGATCCGCTCGATTTGCTTAATAATCCTTCTTTGATCCACCAAATCTGCTCAATCCGCTTAATTCGCAATCGAACCGACCTATCTGTATGTCACCCGCGGATGGTTGCAGATCTTAAAAACGATAATCCATCCCGAGTGGATTGGATCGAGAACCGAACTGATCCGACCGGAACCAATCCGTGGACACCCCTATTAAAGAGGTAGCAACCTGATGGGATGGGCACCACTTTGAGGCATAATTGCGCGATGACCCCTAAAGAATCATAGTTGCAGAATGATCACTTAAAAAGCATACATTTGAGTTGACTCTGACCTTGGTAATCATATTTGAGCAACATTTGGAAAGTGCTCACCCATTATGGAGAACTCAATTAGCAATGAATTCTTTACTTGGATTGGTCGTTAGGGCACACGAGAGAACACACCCTACAAAGGAAGACCCTCCCATCAGCCTTGTCAACTGGTGAGTCCTCGCCTTTTCTTGTTGGAAACAAACGTCATTATATTCTTTCCATTCCACATATGGGCTTCCCCCCCAAAAGCAAGAGCATCAGCAAACCTCTCCTCCCTCCCCTCTCGTCTTGCCACCAAAAAATCCCAAGAAAATCCACCTTTACCCAACTAAACTCGTAGGGCAACAAAGATGCATCTCTCCCCTCCTCAACCAATACCCTCTTATCCTACGAGCATAACACCCTCAGCCACCCCATCACAGGAGAATAAGCAGAGTAAGGAAATTTTTGACCTCCGATATTGTTATTTAGCAATGATATCGCCAATACTAGTTGATATCTTGCCGTATCATCCCTGATACCGTTATGTTTCACAATACCGAGATTTAAAACCATGGATAAACCAGTCACCGCACCCCAACCCAGTTCCTCACGACCTCCATCTCCACCACTTTGTTTTGTTTCTTGGAGTCTTATGACATTGACGATCTGTAAGGAAATCTATTTTTAGTTTGGGTTTCCGCTAAAAATATTGTCTTCTTCCCACTGTTGTAAAAAATGGGTGTCATTTCCGCTAAATGGTATTTTTGTGATGTATGTGAGGAGAAAATACTGTAGCTGCAGTGGGAAGACAAACAAGAATACCAAAAATACCTTAGTGGAATTTTGACCTTAGGGCATAAGTTGGAGCCTTTTACGTCGTTCGAATTTTTTGATCTTGTCTCAACAACTTATCTTGTTATCTTTCAGGATATCATTTGGCATGCTTTTAAGGAAAATTGCACGGCGAAAATGGTTCCACGCACTGCAATTTCCAGTCCACACTCTGGTATAGAACAAATTGAATATCTTTGTCTTAAGTAATGGTTGTAAGAATTTGGGTGGATTTGTTTTTCTGTTCAAAAAATTTGTCTTTTATGACAATACAAAGACGAGCTTGCAGGGCTACCTCATTTGTTTGCTTCAACATAGAAAGAGAAGTTCGTATTTTCAAGATTATATTTGATTATGCGGAGAATCGTTGACTAAAATGACCATTTCTTTCGTACTTGGTGATTATGGCCTCGTCCGTTTTAATTCCTAGGTCAAGCTTTTATTATTTTGAAAACGAGAGGTGCAGCCGAAAGGATTATCATGGAATTGGATGACAGATGCTTAATGCTATCAAATAGGAGGTATGTACGCAAGTCCATCTATTTGATTGTCTCGGTAATATTTATTTTCTCAAGAAGCAAGGGAAAATTGAGAGGTGCAAAGGGCTATCCCCAGATGTTGCGAGTAGAAAAGATATAAGTACCTATCTCTGGTACTTAAAACACCGAGACGAGTTACTTTTTAGTAGTTTAACATGGTATCAGAGCAGAGAATTGATCCTATTTTTGTTAGTCTAATGCTTGCATGTGTTTGGCCTGCTAATGGAGAATGGTTTGGCCGCATGTGTGGGTGAAGAGTATAAATGCTGGAGTTATCCCTCTCTTGTAACATATGAGCTTTTAAATGAGTTGGTGGTCTACATATGAGCTTTTAGATGAGTTGGTGGTCTACTCTATAATGTGATACACGCCAAATGCAAACCTGGTTGTAATTGTAAGTATTCAACCCAAAACCGTTGGCAGTGAGTAAAAAGTTAGCTTGGGCTCTTATACTAATTTTGAAGGTGATAATTAATGGATGTGGGAGAAGTTGTAACGCTCTTTTGCGCCTGTGTCCCTCGACTCGCACCGGTAAACATATGATCGAGACCACATTGGTTAGAGCGAAACTAAGCACACTTATTGCAGAAATAGTGGGGGAATCAATCTCGCGAGTCCTGACCGACATCCTGTGAAAGCCTGTCTCTGATATCATGTTTAAGCATCAATCTCTAAACCAATGGGAAATGGTTGGAGAGGTCACCAAAGCTCATATACTAGTTTTGAAGAAGGTAATGAATTGATGTGGGATAAGCAGTTTAAGAATTTGTAACCGAAATTGTGACCACCCGCGCCAGTTGACCTACTAACTCTTAGCCTAACCACGTGGCTCAAAAAGTAAGCCTCGAGTTATAGAGTAGCTGCGTGGAATTTGTCATGTAGTACTCCCATTTTCCATTCCCACAGATGTGGGATTGAGTTCTCACAATCTCCCCCACTTCAAATTGCAATGTCCTCCCAACACCCCATGGTCATCACTTCCACCCACCAAGCAATGTGAGATAAGTATTCGCCTAAGCACGTCAAACTCCTCAAGCTAGTCTCATGCGGACCCGTCCAAGCACAACAAGCATCTCAATTTCCTCCTTTGTTGGCCCAACAAGTATGTCTCTTTGTGGGACCCGCCTTACACTTTCGGTTGGTGCAAGCTCTGATACCACTTGTAACAACTCGCATCAGTTGATCTGCTAACTCTTTAGCCTAACCACTTGGCTAAAGGTTAACCTCGAGTTGTATAGTACCTGCCCAACATTCATTATAACTCCCATTTCCCACTGTTGTGGGATTGGGTTCTCACAAAAAGGACATAGTGTTCGTTTGCCCCTTTCCATACCGATCATTGTGAGGTTGAGTACAATAATTTTTTTAAAACCCAAGCGTTGCCTTTCACTTCTAGTAATCCTAGTAAATGCCAAACTTAGCTTTCCCTTTGTATGCAACATGCTAAATCCAAATGAATGTGATTGGAAACAAGTACAACTCCTATATTGCATGTGGGAAAAATGCACCATGACTCTTTTTGTGTGGGTACGTTTATATGTTGAGCCCACCTCAGCATAAAAGTGGTATTTGGATGGCTTTTGGAGTTGGAATTTGCATTTGGTAGGGAGTTCCTTGGTGCATTGGGGGGACTTTGAGTTGGTGAGTTTGTTTCCCATCTATTGAGGGGGGCTATGAGGAGTTTGTTTGGATTAATTGGTGACTAGTAGTTTGTTTGATATAGAGTTCCTTAGTGTTATGTTTCCTTATTTGTCCTCTTGGGTTTTAGTTTTAACCAAAAAAGGGCTACCATGTTAAGATCCGTTAACTCAAAAGTTCGATGTCTCTACATTTTTTCTGAGTGTTCACCGTACTTCTACTTTCTACCTAAAAATGCATGACGCCCAATAAGATTTGGTTCATATTGATCATTCCCTTTGTGCCTCATCGAGAGCATATTCTTGTAATGGGTCGGATTGGCGGGTTGTCTTTTCGGACTGCCCAGATGGGCCCCACTTGGGGAAGGCCCAGGCAACATGACAGCCTATGCCACAGGTGACCAAACAAATCGCTGAGCCCCTAATAAGCACTGGCATGTCTACAGGCCTCATGTATTCATGTTCGACACGTCTCATTGATAGACATGACACGGCACTCGGACACGTGTAGGACATGCTTATATACTTTTTTGGTTTTTTTATTATATTTCTTTTACTCAGACACATTGTAGATACTCTAGGACCTTAGAACATGCTAAGGACACATAAAAGCTTAAAAAAATCTATTTTTTAGAACTCGGCCATGAGGTGAAAATTCTTCTAGCTCATGCATACTTGTATGTGTATGCGGACTGGTAATTTACCCTACATGTCCCCAACGTGTCCATGTTCTAATTTTTGAAATAATAATGTGTCCTCGTGTCTAGATTGTGTTGTGGCTATATCCTGTGGGAGGACTGTGGTGTGGGGGCCGATGGCCGGGCAAACTAACATCCAACGACCAGACAGACAGTAGGGCTGCACCGCCAAGGGATTGAGTTGGCAGCTGGGTGGATAGACACCTCGGATAAACAGTTGTGTTGCACCGCCTGTTGTCATCGGCCCACCTGAGGGGCCGGGTCGGCAACAGGGCGAACAAACAATCGGGTTGCTCCGCCAGTCGTCACGGGCCGGCCAAGGTGTCAGGTCAGGCCGCAATTGTGACGCATAATGGAGGCAAAGACGTGCACCAAATGATTCCATCCGGCCACGTGGTGTGGTCGCATGCTAGGCGACATCATAGGACTTGGTGATCGTCATTCGCGACATCACCACTGCACAACGTCGGGGCGTGATACCTTGGCCTCCAAGGCAAGGTACTCTTGTAAATACCCTCTTAATAAACCCTAAGAGTTAAGTTTTCTTCTCCCTCACTAAGCTTTGTGTTTTCCTTCAATCAGGCACACACTTAGTCATCGGAGTGCCTTCCGTCCAACTTCGGCCGGCAGGGCACTAACTAGTTGCTTCTCTTGTAGAAATCAGGGGAAGAGGAGAGCAAGCTCTAATATAGAGAAACAGAAAACTAATTGTATTTTTGAACGATGAAAAGCTATGGTATTACATATTTAAAAAGGAGAACCGCTACGCCTAAAAGGAAAAGATTACAAGGTAAGATCACGATACGCTACCTGAAGTAGAAGATCACGATACACTACCTATTCTACGCAATCAATTCTTGAAATAAAAGATGCATAATTTATGATTATGATGTGATCATAGATTCCTAAAATACAAAGATACACTCCCCCCCCCCCCCCCCCCCCCCCAAAAAAAAAAAATAAATAAATAAATAAATAAACACCTTAGGATGTAAGAGCATCGAGAGTTTGCCAAGGAGAAAGCAAAAACATGCGGCATTATGGGTCTTCGTGAAGTAGTTTGCCAACTGTAGCGTAGAAGAAACTAAGGGTAACGTAATGGTGTCAGACTAAAGATGTTGGTGGATGAAGTGACAGTCAATTTAAATGTGCTTGGTGCGCTCATGGAAGATCGAGTTGTGGGTGATCTGCATTGCACTCTTGTTGTCACAATAGAGAGGCGTGGGTCAAGTAACAGAGACACCCATATCTAAGATGAGCCAGCGAAGCCACACGATTTTAGACGTAGCATGAGTCATAGCACGATATTCAGCTTCATTGGTGCAGCGAGCGACAACAGATTGGTTTTTGCTTCTCCAGGAGATGAGAGAATCCCCCAGAAAAACACAGACCTGAGGTAGATTTGCGATCAGTAATATCCCCAGCCCAATTAGCATCAGCATAAGCACGAAGAGTCAAAACTCGATGTAGAAGAGAGTAGAAGGCACTAATGGAGAGTACTACGAACATAACGAAGTATGCGAATAGAGCTACTCAATGAGTAGATCGAGGAGCAGAGACAAACTGACTAATAATGTGAACAACATAAGCAATGTTTGGGCGAGTCATGATATTCTGTGGGATCCTCAAAAGGAACACCATCCGAAGCAAAGAATTTGGCATGAAGTCAAAGTTGAGTATCAACAGTCTTAGTGTCAGTGAGATGAGCTCGATGAAGGATATCAAAAGCAATCTTGGACTGCCCCAAAAGATATTCTTGAGGAGAGAAAGCAACTTAAATGCCCAGAAAATACCGAAGATGGCCTAAGTTTTTCATTTCAAACTCACGAAAGAGATGACTTTTGACGTTACTAATGGCGGTAGAATCAGAATCAGTGATGATCATATCATTAACATATAGCAGAAGAAGAACCAAACCATGAGATGTACGACGAATAAAGAGAGCAGAGTCATGCATACTAGGCTAAAAACCAATTTGAAGAGCCACAACCTGAAATTGCGCATACCAAGCGCGAAGGGACTGTTTCAAACCATAAAGAGCCCGATGCAAGCGGCAAACAACACCAAAGGAATGAGAGAAACCAGGAGGAGGCTGCATATAAACCTCTTTGGAGAGATAGCCATTGAGAAAGACATTCTTCACATCTAATTGAGAAAGAGGCCACTGGTGCACCGTTGCAACAGAAATCAAGGTGTGAATAGTGGTTATTGTAGCAAATATAGCAAATGTCTCCTCGTAATCAATGCCTAAAGGACAAAGCCAATAGAACCAAATACCTTAAGAAGAGAGTAGTTAGGAACCTCACCATAGAGCCGTTAATAAAGAGAACTACCAGAGAGAAGAGGAGTAGGTATTTGATTCAGAAGATAGGCTGCAGTGAGAATAGCTTCTCCCTAGAAAGTAAGGGAACAGAGGATGATAATAGCTAAGACGAGCAGTATCAAGATGACGATGTATTCTTTCGGCTCTACCAAACTCAGAGAGAGAATATTCCCCACCCAAGTCAGAGCGAAAAATTTTAATAGATGCAGAAAATTGAGTTTGAACCATAGCATGAAAACTTTGGTAAATCTTTAAAAAACCAGATTTATGTGTCACTAAGTACAACCATGTATACCGACTAAAGTCATCCACAAATGAAATATGGTAAACAAAACCACCTTTTGTGACAACAGGGGAAGGACTCTATAAATCAATATGAACAAGCTAAAAGAGAGAAGTAGAAACAAAAGTTCTTTTATTAAACAGTAAAACATACATTTTAACAAACTTACAACCACTGCATGCAGAAATATTACTAACAGAAATGTTTTTGAAAAGACCTGATTTAATCAAAAGTTTCAGACACTCACTAGACAAATGTCCTAATCTAGAATGCCAAAAATAAATGGGAGACGACTTATTATCTAAACGGAAAGATGGCGCAGCCGTGGAAGAAGACTCTGGCGGGTTATGCAAATACTCCAAGATAATAAAGGTCACCAACTCTACGGCCTGTCCCAATCTGCTTCTTGGAATCCCGATCCTGCACAACATAACTAGAAGAAGAAAAGATAACATAAAAACCTAAATCAGACAACTGACTAATCAAAAGAAGGATTAATGTCAACTGGGGATGGAACCAATAGAAACGACACGCATTGGAAACCATTGGCAGTTGCAATACCAATAGAAGAAATGGGAGACACACAATTACTAAGAAGAGACAAGTTAGGGGTCGTATGATGAGAGGAGCCAGAATCAAATAGCCAAGTGGTGAGTAAGATACCTGTGGCGTAAGCTCCATGCAAACCTGAGGTAGTAGAGTCAGGGCAGAAGCTTGGAAAGAATTCCCCTGAATAGTTGCCATGTGAGCGTGATATTGTTGAAATTGCTCAAAATCAAACGGGGGAGGAGGTGTATTGGTGGAGGAAGATGTTGTCAAAGCTATAGGAGGACGAGGATGATGTTGTGGTGCCCGAGGAACTGAAGAACTAGTTGAATGAGAAGTATTACATCCCTTAAGCTGGAGATGCTTTGGGCACGCATGCTTCCAATGACCCTTCTAGTGAAACCAAATAAGAATCTGCGCATTTTCTATGGTCCATTTTTCTAGTGTAGTGACATAATTAGGTTTATTAAGTCTTTTGGAGCTTATTAGGTTTATTGTTTGCTCTATTTAACCTTAAAACTAGAGTGTACCGTTACTCATTAAATAAAATACAAGTGTTTTGTGTTCTCTCTTTGCATTTTGACAAGAACATTCTGATATATTGGTGACAACCTTGGATGTAGCGTCCTTGTTACTTTCCCTCCTGCAAGGGGTAGTGAGGCTATGATTGTTGGTGGGATGGACAGAATTTCTATTGGGACATTGATCATTGGAGTCCTAGGCATGATTACGCTCTTTGAGGGTCAGGTAGAGATTCTCAAGGGTCTTGTTTCATTGGTCTTGTAAATGGGAGGATATCATACTTGTAGGCTTCCCCATGTTGGAGTCCAGTTTGGGTTGCTATACATCATTTCACAAACTTAAAAGGCATTTTTTTAATATATAAATTTCCATTTTTTTTTTATCCATTTTGTCTAGTGTTGATACTTGTGTAGTTTCTCCTACTTGGGACCATTTTTGGGTTTTTTAAATTCTTTGCATAGGTGATTGTTTGTCACCTTGCGAGTTCAGGTGGGTCTGTTCCACCTTTTTGGTTTTGTTGTGGTCTTCTTCATTCTTGGCATTCTCTTGATGCCTTTTAATGCAATATTTTTTTGTCAAAGAAATGCATAAATTGAAATTGGGAGTTGATATAGGCTGGACCGATTGGGAGTTGATATATGGTGGACTCGATTGCCGGGAAGTTTAAGCAGGTGTGACCGTGTTTCATCCAAGCAGATACACAATTGATTTCTCTTTTCCATGCATGGCAGAAGTAAGGATTTAGTAGTGGTTATTAAAGAACTAAACGGGGTTTCAATCTAGCCTTCTTTTGTCGTATGTAGTGGGATAGTTTAGTCTTTTCGGCCTTATTAGGTTTATTGTTTGTTCTCTATAACCTTAGAACTAGAGTTGTACCTTGAATCTTTCAATAAGCACTCTTTTGTGTTCTCTCTTTGCATTCGAACAGGAACAGGGGGATATATTGGTGACAATCTTGGCGTGGTTAGGAAACGTTGGATGTAGTGTTCTTTGTTACTTTCCCTCCTGCAAAGGGGTAAGGAGGCTCAGGTGTTTTAGGAGGGATAGAGAGATTTCTATTGGTATATTGTTTATTGAAGAACCATGCGTGATTGGGAGTTGGATAAGCTTTTTATCCTCCTTGAGTACCTTTATGCTCTTTGGGGTACATTAGGATTGGGTCCTCCAGAGAGATTTTTAGGGGTCTTGTTTCATCGGTCTTGTAGATGGGAGGGCATCATACTTGTAGGGTTCTCTATGTCAGAGTGTTGTTTGGGTTGCGATATGCCATTCCACTAACTTAAAGGAATTTTTTTTTAGCATTTGAATTGTTACATTGGAGTAGTTTCTCCTAACTGGGATCATTTCTTTGTTTTGTAGATTCTTTGCCTAGGTGATTGGCTTGCAGCCTTGCAAACTCAGATGGGTTTGTTCTTGTGGTGTCTTGATCCTGATCCTCTTGCCTGACTGGATCTCCTAATCGAAATTAGGGCTGGCTTGGTTATCTCGCTTGTCCTGCACAAGCAACACCCAATGTTAACGCCTAACCAGTCGGAAGTGACCAGGGAGGGAGGCCCTCCGATGGTTAAGTTAGAGGTTGCTTGAGGTGAGGAAGGTATAGAGAGTTTTGGGGTAGAGAGAAGTGTGTACCTCTTTGGGTTTATCCCTGTAGCTTTTATAGAACCTCTTGGCTTGTCCTCCAAGCTCCCTCATGGTTTGCATGCACGGTAACCGTTCTGGACGGCGTCAGCTATGATGTATTGGATAAGACGGTTACATGCACGTGCACGAGTGGCCTTTCGCAAATCAAGTGGGTCATACAGGCCAGATTCGGACCCGGGCGAGATAGACATCTATACCGGTTTGTATGATTCTTGTAAGATGGTTCGTGTCAGTGATTCAGTCAGGGACGACCGGTCGACCTGGCCCAGTAGCATGATCCTCGTGACCTATCCCGTGATTAGCTAAGTCTCCTTGGTTTCGAATATTCGGCCCACTACAGTTCTTTGTTTGGTTTTTTTGTTGTTTTCTTTATTGGTAGCATCCTCTTGATGGCTTTTAATGCAATAGTTGCTTATCAAAGAAATACAAGAAGTAAAATTGGGAGTTAGTATAAGCTGGACTCAGCTGCCAGGAAATAGGGTGGTGCAGAATCAGGCAAACTGTGTATGGGGGAGTTTAAGCAGGTGTGGCGGTGTTTCATCCAAGCAGGACACACAGTCGATTTCTCTTTTCATGCAAGGCAGGAGTGCGAATTTAGTATTATGTAGTGAAGTTTAAAGATCAATCAAATTGGTGTTTTACGACAGCCAGTTGCCCGTAGGTACTGGGCTGTGTAGGTTAAATTGGTTGGTTTAGTCATTGTTTTGTGGAATCAGCAAGTTTTGAGGGTATTGCTGACTGTGTTCTAAAATTCGCTAGGTGCCAGTCGGGTGGCCGGGCACTGCTTAATGCCTAGGCTGATTAATCGGGGTTAATTGGCGCATAGGTTCAGATCGATTGATGTATTGTTTTTGAGAGAGAGTTCTGTATGTGCATGTAACTACAGTTAAACCCTTGTTGTTTATCAACACATAAGTTAACCCTTAGTAGCAGAATCGTTCTAAAATGGTTGCCCTCCCTAGACGGGAGATCAAATCCTTGCTCCCATCCAGACAGGAACCCGCTCCTAAATAGGACGAAATTCTCACTTCTCTTTCCAAATATATGCGAGGACGAAGAAAAAGAAAAAAAACGAAGTAAGAAAGATTTGGGAGTCTCTTTTCTTGTTTTGTATATATTTGGCATAAAAAATCTTTTGAGATGTCATTTCTCATTCATCTCTATATATATAAAATGTTTTTATACGCGCTCCCTTTGCAACTATAAAATATATGTAGAATACATATAAATATATATAAGCTTCTACGAGTTAAGCCCCTTAAAAGTTGGAAATTTTTTGTATTGATCTCCGATTAATCCCGCCTAATTTTCCGATTAATCGCGCTGAGCCGATTAATCGTTCATTAATCCTGCATAGAGGTCAATTAATCAGTGTGGTGCCTAGATCAACGCCTAGTCCCCTGGGCGAGATGGCGCGGCGCCGCCTATTGCCTAGGCCTATGTTTAGAACACTGATTGCTCACAAGTGACAAATGTATGGGGTTTTTTTTTCTGGTGGACGAACTGAGTTTGTTTATAGAAATCAATTTTCTGTCCTTGCAATGTTGGCTGAGAGGGAACTGTATATTGTCCTCCCAATATTACCTCGGAATATTGTTGAACTACTAATTCCATGATATTTGTCCTCTGGATAATGGCTAAAAGGCAACTGAGTTTGTTAGGAAAAGTCCTCTTGAAAGGTCTAATAAAAGGGAATCCAGGTCATTGTCAATGATGTGATGATGGATTTGGGGTTGGGGAATCTATTCTTCCGAATCCACTAGTGGGCTTAAGCAGTGAAGAGCTTCCCAGAAGGAAGATCACCTTTTCCCTTACAGCCCCTCCAAATTTCTTAAACTTTTCATCTTGTTCAAGGCCCATTTAGGTTGGTCACGTCACTAAAAGAAACAGATACCCGAAAGCCAAAGAGAGGCTGATTGGGGAAGCAGTTAAAGTATTGACTCTATTGAACATGACTGTAATTTCATTTCATTTGGAAATTCATTTATCACCACGGGAAAATTAGGAAAAACGATTGTTGCCGTAATAGGAGTTTTCATTGGTAGATGAATGACCACATTACGGTAACCATAACGACGGATCAAAATCCTGTGTTGGAAAATGGAGACATGTAGATTTGCAATAGCAATATGATTGATATGACCTGGATATACGTGACCTTTTTCCTCCAGCTGAGAGAGTGTTCTCTTTGTTTGTTTCTTATGATATTGGAATTGGTCTTGTGCTAGAATTTACCCTTTTGTTCAACTTGTTGTGGCGTTCATGTTAATGAGTCCCAACCACCACTTCATGACAACCTATAAAAGGAATTAACGAACTCTGTTGCTGTGCATATAAAGATTATCAAATATTTTAGATGAAAAAGCTGTTGAGTTAATCTATAACTAACGAGCCGATGTTAGTCTCTATGTTACGAGAAAATCAACCCTATCAATTTACGTATTGGAACATGTACCTAAACATGATAACCCTATGTTCTATAACGGTAAATTTAGCTATCCTAAGAGACTCCAAAGGTTTTCTGATTTATTAACTTTAACATTTTGCTGAGGAGGGGAAAAAGTTAGCTGATACTTAATCATACACCGCAGCTTTGACAAGGAGAAAATGTTTAAAGAATTGTACATGAAGCATTCAGAAATTTGTTTTACGTGGGTAGTTCAAATGATATTACTCTGCTTTGGTAGATGCATACTCCCTCCGTCCCATAAAGTTGGGGCCTTACGAAAATACGTGCGATTTTCAAACTAAAAAATAATGTACGAACGGAAATAATTTTTTAGCCAATATGGATATTGTTTGATAGATCTCATTGAGAAATCTTATACAGTGTAAAAAAAATTCAAAAATTATTTTGATTAATACATCATTTTTTTTATTTGAAAATTGCACGTAGTTTCATAAGACCCCAACTTTATGGGACGGAGGGAGTATCAATCTCAGGAAGTATTATGGTTTGTCTCTGTAGAAGCCTAACCCCTATGTACCATATATTTATGGCATGTACAATACACCTTCCTGGTTAACGTACCACAACAGTCCACATTCCATGTAACATGGGTTAGCCTTGGCCTTGTTAATGTTATCCTGTCACTGTATCTGATGTTTTATGGTTGAATGATGTCTTTTCCCTCCTAATGTTTACTAGTACCATTTATTGTGTGGTTTCACGCCTGCTTGACATGCAGAGAAGGTTCCCACTTGTTATATCTTTTTGTTTGCAGTCCTCTTGTTGGAAGCATTCCACCTCCTCGTTCTGTTCAAAACAAGTTCGCATTTGTTGGTCATCTGTCCATTGATATAAATAAGCACCAAATGCAGAAGGAGTGGGTATGATATGTCTGGCCCCCTATGTTTTTGTAAAAGATACGAAGTCTCTCTTTCATGTGGCACACTTGTGCACCCATATTTTTTTTCTTAAACACATTCCGTTGTTTCTGTTTTTATCAGTGACATCTGTCTCCTTTTGTGCAGAAAGAAGCTTTATCAACTTCCCATTATTCTCAGCCGAATACTATCGAATATGAGATGGCCATGGAATGGTGCTGGCTACAGTCGATATCGAAACTTTGGTGGAAGAAGTTTTACAAGGTGTGTTCTTCTATCTCTATATTAAACATCATTCAAAAAGTATTGCTGCCTTTATAGCCTTCAAGCTTTTGAACTGATTATGTTGGATTCGTAAAGGAACAAGGGGAGGAGTTGAAAAAACTCAAGGCCAATCTCAAGTTGAAGTGAGCACCAGTGTAGTATCTTCCAATTTTTCTTGGTGAGTTCCTACAAAAGAAGATTCCTCTTCTTCCAATTATTGTATGATAAAACTTCTGTTGTCCTTTCTTGCACGGAGCATATCAACCATCGAAATGGATGTTTTATCTTTTTGGTTTTTCAGTACAGACTAAATGCAAGTCTCCCTTGTCATAGTATATTGCTGTAAATGGTTCTTTCTGCATTTTTCTTAGTTGTTTTATGGGGTTAATTTCACTGTTCTCCCTTAAACTAGTAAAGAATTGTTTACTTTGTCCTTCACTTAATAAAAGTGTTCACTTAGTTCCTCAACTTACAGAAACCTAATCTAGTGACTCCTTGTGTAGGCCGTTAAAATATGAAGGAAAGAAGGCACACGTGCACTAGACAAACTTTTTGCAACTGTATAAGCCAGTAGTGGTGTGTAGAAACTGCAGAACCCGACTAACCAGACTACCCACCCAACGTTGAACGGTCGGTTTCAAAGATGTCAACATTCAGCTCCTGGTTTGAAAGCTCAGAAAATGTCAGTTTTTGCTTTAGTTGGGTATACACTCATACTAATCAATCCTTAGAGTGTCGGGGGTGTTCCACTAACTCAGTTTTTGGCTTTTTGCGGGTTTTTTTGTGATGTGTATTGTGAGAGAATGACTTGTCTTGGGAATTGAAATAAGCTGGCCTTTTGGCTTTGGCTTTATGCGGGTTTTTATGGGATGTATTGTGAGAATGACCTGTCTTGGGAATTGAAATAAGCTGACTTTGGCTTTTTGAGTTAGTGGAATGGGGTCCGCACCACTTCAGGCCCCTCTCTGTGTGTGTGTGTAAAGAGCCCTGACTAATTTTCCCCTTTGAGACCAGGCACCTTGCCTCTCTCACCTCCCAGTCCCAACGATCTTCTCTCTCAGGCTCAAACTCTCAGCTGACTCTCAGTTTCAGTCCCCAAGGATCTGTATTCAATAAAATCCTACTAGTTACTACCAAGAACCATGATTGATAAATTTATAAATCTCTCACAATCTGAGATGTATAGGTGTGAATGATATTTCTGGGTGTTCTATTCCAGTTTTCATCATCTCTTGGTAGGACCCATGTAACCTGACTGTAATCCGAGAAAGAGCAGCGGACAATTGCAAAGCAAGTCACAGTCAAAATTGATTTCTATTGGTGATAACCCGACCAGTTTGAGGTGGTGGTTCAAGGCCAGGCCCGACCCAAGTTTAAGGGGGTTATTGACCTTTATCATGAAAGGAAATGTGGGTCATTCTGCGTGCTCATTTGCTAGGGGAATTACATACGCATTCCGTATTCTCTCTAAATACCTACACAATAATTCTCATCTTCTTCTTCCCGAACAAAAAATCCTATTCTTGGTACCTGCTCCTATCCTCTGCCGCCACAGCCACTCGTTCATCCCTGGGCCTTATCATCTTTAGCTATCCACCTATCCCCACTTATAGCCCTCACCCAACCCAGTCCTACATTCGAGAGGGAATTGAGGTGAGATCAATGCACAAACGTTTTCAAGATATCTTTTTATTACATGTGGCTGACAAATTGTGGTAAACATATTGGGCGGATTCTGCTTCTGTGCACCGAACAGAACCCTAGGTTACTTGAGAAGGGGAGAGATGAGGGAGAGAGAGTGGATGTGGTGGTTGTAGTTTCTGATTTGGTGATGCTGTGTTGAGGGAGGGAGGAGTGGTGATGGTGGTGGTGCAAGAAGGGGAGGAAGGGCAGTGGGAGAAGAAGGAAGAGAGGGTGTGTGGAAGATGACTGAGAGGCCATTGGCTGGTGTTGGCGAATGTAGTGATAAGTGTGGTGATGTGAGATTAGGTTTAGATGGAGAAGACGATGGCTGTTTGGTAGTATCTTTTAAAACAAATATTGTTGGTGTGGGTACTGAAAAGTTAGAGAGTTGAGAATGGAATCAGTAGTTGCTTCCGTCAACTTTTCAAACGGCCTGTTCAGAAAACTGAAAAGGCTTCACTGGATTAGGTTTCTATTAGTTGATGGACGAAGTGAATACTTTTATTTGTTGAAGGGCGAAGTGGACATTTATTGAATTGTTGGGGGATAAAAAGTGCAATTTACTCTTTGTTTGATGTAATTTTTTCTTGCAATGAAGTTCTGTTTGGTTTGGTACCTTCTTAGTTTTTAAAAGTGCTGACAGATGGATGTATGATTTTATTTTATTTTTTTGAACGGGGATGGATATGCTTGATAGCAGAGTCCTGATTACTATTTCAATTATGTTTTAGTGTATTGGAACGTCGAAATTGTTTCGTGTGCTTCGTCAATCTTTAAGTACATAACTCATTTTCTCATGTATAATAATATCCTTTTGGCATCGTCATATCTGGAATTCATGCCAATTCAATCAGTAGTGCTTATCATGCTTTTGGAAATTATCATTGAGAATTTATACTCTTCTTCCCTAATTCTTCGACTTGTAGAAACCAGAATATATTCCCTGTTTATGTTATTGTAAACATTTGCTCTTAAGCTTGTTTGCTTTATTATGGTTGAATTTTCTCCTCTTTTATGTGGAAGGGCATGTCGCTTGATATGCTTTCTTCTTCTTCCTAAATTCTGATCCATCTTCTTTTTGGTGTTTGCTTTGCAGAAGTTGATTCTGATACCTATACCAAAAGGTTGTATTTCCCGTCTGTTCGAAAGAAGTAAGGACAATTTTCCTTGTGCATATTTAAGGATGGTATGAGAATCAGTGGTCTTGTTGCTTGGGAGAAGCGTAATTTTGAATATGGAACTAGCCCCCGGACGTCAAGCTGTTTCATCCGTGGGTTACGTTTTGCGCGAGCAGATGGGGATCTTTTGTAAATTCTATCTTCAATGTTATAGTGACGAATATGATGGTTTTTAATTTCGTTGAGTACGCAGAACCTCACGTCCAGTTAGCTATTGTTAAGGCCATCTAATTTTGGGTCTCTGGGTCCACAAAGGTGATCGAAATCAATCGTCATAGTTTTAAGTAACATAATTTGCATGCAGGAGCACAAGCATCTTCAAAGAACATTTCGAACTACTAATATTCGTGAGAGCGAGGATTGAGAGTGAGAGAGTGCAGAGCATTTTGAATAATGTTGTGGACCATCTGGGAAGGCAAACAATAGCGTGTGATGTGGCTGTAGCATAGCAGAGTGATGTGGCCATCCAAATTTTCTTGCACAAATTTGATTCCTCTACATAGCTTGATGTTTTAGGTTCGTCGCATGCAGGAGCTACACGGTACCCACTTTTTTTTTTTTTAATTTTTAAGGCTGCCAACTTGACAGCAGATCATCCGATATATATAATACAAGGACAAAACAAAAAACAAAATACAAGAATAGCCACTTAGCTTTGATGCGGGACCCAATACTTTGCTCGTAGGAGTGGGTGGATGTAGAATCACCAAAATACCACTACTGGATTTGTTTCTTCATGCCTTTACCTTCACCGTTTTGAGAGCTAAAGAACCCGCGTTCCAAACCAATTTGGTTTAAGAGCCAGAACCCATATCTGGGCCTCTGAAACCCCAAAACAATAGAGAGAGTGGGAAATCTTCTCATCCCAAGGAGAGAGTCTCGACTATCTCACAACCGTGGAGAGAGGAGAGGAGAGAGTGGCCCCGAATCCAGAAATTTTGCCAAGGGGGAGCACTTATTCGTTATATCCTCCAGTTCTTTTTACAATTAAGTCCACTGTTATTTCCGTTCTTGTTCCACACATTCTGAAGATATTTTGTTATTCAAATTGAAAACCTTAGGTTCTAACATGCAATCTACATTAACGCAAGTATGTAACGTACATTTTAGAAAGCCTTATCTCTGAAGTACACTATATAAGCAATAAGCAATAGATTCAACAAGAAAATCACGCAAACGAAACCGTAATTATGAGATATTTGTCAAAAAACAGAACAAAAAAGAAGTCCTAAAAAAATGAGGTGAATTTGAGAGAAAAATGGAGAAGCAAGTTACTAGTAATTTAGGATATTATTAGTTTTGAGGCTTTTACAGTTGGTGAATTAAAAATTTCTTATCCAAGGGGGCCACGTGACCCTCGTGGTTCCTTTTTAACTCCGCCCCTAGGAGAGAGAGAGAGAGAGAGAGAGAGAGAGAGAGTGTTCGGATCAGTTGGGGACTAGAGAAGAGGAAGAAAGAAGGGGCAAAGCATGGAACGGGGTGGCGGTGGAGTGGGGTGGGAGGGTGAAACCTATTCGGGATTCTCTCTTTTTAGAACTCTCCTCTTTTACTAATCTCATAAGTTGTTTGCTACAAAGTACCTTGGATTCATCGCATGCATGAGCTACACAGTACGATAAGTCCAGTTGTGATAACCTGTGTGGCCCGAGGACTAAACAATACAAGCTCTATCCGAAATTGGCATGCATAACGAGGACTCAAAAAAAAAAAATTCCCATTTTCTATAGATCTTTGGTGTGGGTACGCTTGTTGGTATTTTTAAATTTTTTGTTGTTTGCTTTTTGTTGTAATTTTTTATTTTTAAATATCATTTGTTTATATTTTTTCGGCTTTAGTGATTTTTTCTTTTCCTTTTAATTTTAAGTGTATATATATATATATATATATATATATATATATATAGGGGCCGGTTCTAGGGACACAACAAAAAACACATAAAAAAACACACGCTTTTGTTTCGGGTCATATTGTGATGATCCAAACCGTTCACTTTGTTTAAATGGATAAAATAGGAAATGCTGTAAAAAGTCAACCCAATCGAATATCGATAAGCGCTTGATCCGGACAATTTTTCAAAAAACTTGACAGAAACTGGTGTCCTTAGAATTGTCTGGATCGAAGACTTACCGATATCCGAATGAGTTAATTTTTTACGGATATCCTTGAAAACATGTTTTAAACAAGTTAAACGGCTCGGATTATCAGCGTGGGGCTCCTAAACATGTTGTGTTTTTTTATGTGTTTTTTGTTGTGTCCCTAGAACCAGCCCCATATATATATATATATATATATATATATATATATATATATATATATATATATATATATATATATATATATATATATATATATATATTTTAAGACTTCTTTCATGTGAACAAAGAATTAATCCGAAAAATATTCAAAAAATAAATATACCAAATTTTAATGAGCATGGGGCTTTTCTGTCGGAAAAGGTGCCTTTGTAGTCTATAGGGGGCAAGGTTTTACTTACCGGTTTTGCGACACATAACGGTAACGGTTTTGGATAACGATTTTGGTAATATCGAACATTACGTAATGGGAATTGGGTGTAGCGGTCGTGAATTTTTAAAAACCTTTTTTTGATAAAAATTAATTTAAAATTGTTTAAATAATCCGTAACGGTCGATTATCGACTGTAACGGTCGTAACCGATCCATGAATCGGATACGGACCGATACGTAACGGGAACCGGCAGGTATGCATGCGATTTTTCCCTCTCATCGGTGTACCGGAGTGTACGGTATCGGAGAGGCCAACAGCCGTTACGTAACGGTTGATACGCTACGTAACGACCGATATCTAAAACCATGATAGGGGGGCTAACAAAGTGTAAAGGCCTCGTTTGGGAGAAATTGTTGGTTGCTCCTGGAGCAGTATTGCTCCAAGAGTCTATGGGAGGCCCTTGGGGTATTGGTTCAGGAACATCAAATAACATCTCCTCATTTTGGAAAGCATTTTTGAGGAAATAAGCGAAGTTTAGTAGCATATTTTTTAAAGCATCACAACGATATTTGGAATAGTGGTCGAAGTGCAAGATTCATATTGAATATATAGTTTTGGAGCAAAGAAACACTTTTGAAATAATATTGGATCGGCTATTTTTGCAGATGAAATTTTAGTCTATTTGTAGTTTCAAAGGAAATTTATCCATTTTACCAATGCGGATTTGGATTCTCTCCCGTTTCTTTGACGGGCCACGTTGACGATTGGGTCCTACATATTTTGGGCCTCGTTGAAAATACTAGCCAAGTCAAATAATATTGACCGGATATTATTCAAAACAATTTTGAAGTGCATTTATTTTGAAGATAATATTGCAACACTTGATTGGAACTATCTTTTCAATAAAAATGTGTTTTGAAAATATATCCAACGATCGATGATCAACAAAATATTTAACGTAGGTAATTTGACAAAGTCAACAAAATAAATGTTTGTGATCATAAAAATAAGTCTTGAAAGGGCTCATCCCTTCCACCATCAGAGCTTTACCCCACATGAGATCCCTACCAGAGCCGGTCCTAACATTTCGGTTACTCAGACTCAATTTCAAACTTGGTTGTCCATTTACTAATATGTCATAAAAATTAAAAATACATAGAAGTCAAAAAAACAAATCAAAAATGAAATCAAGGTTACGTTTTTAGCTTGAATTACATCAGTTTTTTTTTTAAGTAAATAAGAAATTTTACTTCATATTTAAACTATAATTCGTGTGAAAAAATATTAAACCATGTTAGCTTGCTCGATATTTTTCAAATTTCACTGCTGGGAGTTTTTTTTAATTAAATATAATAATATATCACTCACTTTGTATTTTGTTTGTCAATTGCAAAGTTTCTAATTAAGTAATTTTCGTAATACCTGAGAGCGAAAAAAAATTAGTCGGAGCAACGAAATGCTTTACGCTTTATTTGGAAACTTCTATCATATTTGTATATAACTTGGAGTTTTTTGGGGGGTGTGTGGAAATATTGACATCCACACTTTTTTTTGTCTTTCAGTGAAATTTTTATGTGTAAAAATTTTAATTTTACTGAAAGACATAAAAATTCACTAAAAGACAAAAAGGGAAGTATGGATATCAATCGGGATGTGTAAATACCTTTTTTTCTTTTTGGGATTACCCAAGCTCGAGGGCTTTCTGGGTTTACTCCTGGGTCGGTCCTGATTCTCACATGTAGTAAGATATTTACATGTCTTGCTTTTTCCCCTTCTGGATCCTTGGCACTCTTAGTCTCTAACCCGTTTAATCTTTGTAATTTGTTTTCAAAGATAAATAAATTTTTTGCCGCTAAAAAAAAAAAAAACACTTTTTCTATCCCAAATTGTTTTTTCATTTTTAATGTTCATGTCACTTTTCAATTATTAAAGCTAAAGCAAAATTCTTATTAACAATGATGTACTAAGAGCATCACTAGTGGTATACTCAAACACAAAAATACTCAAAGATTAGTATTTTGATACACAAAAGAGGCTCACAATGGTGTTTGGATAAATACTCAAAGTTAACAACATTTGTTACAAATACTCAACTTTTGGCATTTGGATACTCAAAATTACCAATCTTTCTCAATAACCAAACCTCAATAACCAAATTTTGGGGACCACACCGTATCAAAAGTAACAACATTCTCTCTCCATTTTTCAAATACTTAATTCAAAACTCAATTTTTTTGCACTTTCTCCCAAAAATTGAAATTATCAATTTTTAATCTTTACCAAAATATGTTCAAGATTGATCTCATTTTAAACGTATTGTGAATATCTTTTAAATGGTAATAATATTATAAAAATATATATGAACAAATTTAAAGTTATACCCATTTTATGAATAAAAATAGAGTGAATAATACTTTTTTTTTATTATGGACACAAATGAACCATTGTAGAAGGGTAGATACTCAAACTTATAAACCCATTAAATGAATACTCAAAATGTGACGTGGCAATATTTGAGTATCCATATTTGAGTATACCACTAGTGATGCTCTAAGGAGGGATGACTCTTAAATAGTCATAGTTGATGGGGCAAAAGACACAGAATCATGTGCACAAAAGAGTTCGGCAAATGGTGTACACGAACTCTCGAGATATCTACTCGGTATATATTTGAATATTGAATCACAAATTGAAAAAATACATAATTTAAGCCAACTCTTAAATTAGGCCTTCTATATCAACATCATTTAAGCCATCCCCTATGCATGCAATTTTAGTAATTTTTTCAACAATAGTTTGGTTCATTAAAAGCTGGTAGAACTTAGAATCCAAATGTTTAGACAATTTTTATTGGTTTTCTTTGTGTAGTTCCCTTCCACCATTTTTCTTTTGAGACTTTTTGCCAATGTCCAATTTTCTGAGTATCAACCGGCAACTATCTAATTTTAGAAAGAAAGAAAAAAAAAACATCAAACTATCTATAGTAACACGAAGGGAGAAGGATATTAGATCCATTCAGTAGAACTTTATACTCTTTGTTTTGGTTTTCTCGTATTGTGATTATTACTAGAAAAATTATTTAGGTGTTATACTTTCAGGGCACAATTTTTAGATTAGGCCTAAGGCACTCCGAACTTTTGAGCCGGCCCTGTAGTTACGTAATGGTATTAGTTACGCATGTTTTAGGTGAAGTTACAAATAGGGGTGTACGGTTTTTTGATTAGTTGTGCATTTTATTGGTGTTCGCTACACAATTTTTTGGTAACTAAAACTTTCGCCACCAATTTTTTTTTGGGCGTTGTATCATAGGCTTCTCCTTCTATTAGATTTTTCGAATGTACTTTCTTAGCAACGAAGAAAAGGAAAAGGATCTTGCTACGCGTGCAGAGCGTAGTGCACAGAAAATGCATAGATCATGCTTGGGGACCTACTTTTGGGTCCACACGATTGATCCGAACCATTCATTCTTCTAAGAACATTTTTTCTAGTGGGCTCACAATATTTCAGCTCAATCATACGGTTAGAAATAGTCGAACCAAAGTCCCACGATTTCAATCAAAAAAATTTTGGATTGAAACGGTGAGACTTTGGTTCGACCACTTATAAGCGTCCGATTGAGCTGAATTTTTGCGAGCCCACTCAAAAAAAATTTTTAAGAAAAATGAACGGTTCGGATCATTCTTGTGGAACCCAAAAGTGGGTCCCCTATAGCCTTCTGTACATTTTCTGGACATTTTGTCTGCATCCGTAGGTTTATCGGAAAAGAAATATGGCACTTAACCTCCTCCTGATTGACTTCATCACCTTACCAATAGGATGATTGGAAGATAATATATATTCTGTATAAGGACAATTATTGAACGGTACTTAAAACTGCTTTATTCGTCTCATAGTTTATTTATTTTTGGTTTTATGTTTTGAGTCAAATCAATAAAGAATACGTTTTCAGGTGTAAATTTCAAGAAAAAAATCAGCTATCAAAGGTCTCAATCATTTATTTATTATCTGAAAATTATTCACAAAATTACGTGAGTTGTCTATTTAAAGATACAATTATCAAAAATGGTTAAAGAACATATTGCACGGACGGATCTGCAAATTTGGTGAGAATAACTGAATATTTTAGCCAATGAGCTCTTAGTTCAACGGCATGGCCCAATACCTCCTATAGTGGTGGCCGGGTTCAACCCTCGTTAGGGCCGTGTGGTGTTGTTAGATTATCTTAGTTTAGGTTTTTTGCTTGTACACGAAACAAAATATATATGTATATATAAATATATATATATATATATATATATATATATATATATATATATATATATATATATATATATATATATATTCTAATATATAAATGGGGAGTAGCTTTTTGGTGTGGAGTAGTTTTTGAGGCTGTCTCACATTTTCTCCTTCCTAAACTGCCACACGAAATACAAAAAATTACACTTTAGTTGACCTTTGAACAAAAGACTTGTAGCGGTCGGGCCCATACGGGTCAGCAGAGGCACTATCACCTCAACTGCAAGAAAGCCAAAAAGATCAACCATCTCAGAATCTACGAAACTGAATGCAGCTTGATCCTTCTCGACGGTGCCGAGCGATCGGTACCCTCGGCGAGGAGCGCGGGAGCATGGTCCTTGACGAATATGGATTTGAGCAAGTGTCTGCCGAGCGAGTGGCGCCGAGGATGTCTCATCCTCCGCGTGGCTCGCGGAATGCCCTCGGGGCCTCCTCCGAGCGACTTGCCAAAGGCCCGGGCCGCGCGTGTGCCGAGTCGATCGATGTCGGTTACGCAGGGGGCTTGGACCTGACTTGGTTCGTTGGGAGGCGTACTAGACACGCTTCACATTTCACGATGGAACATTAAATGCGGCAGTCACCTACTCTGCCAGCGCCGCTTGCAGAAGCACGTGGGTGATGGGGAATGTCTCGAGGTGGTTTGACTACTCGAACCCACGTGCTGTGACGTCGGCCGGAATATGGCGTCTGTGGCAGAGATTGCGGTCACATCACCTGTCATTCCAAGTACGAATGACAGGCGCGTGAGGGGCACCGAACGCGTGGGACGCACGCCCCTCAGCCTATAAATACCTCACTGCAATCACTGCAAAGGGGCGCTCCCTCTCCCCTCATTTACTACCCTCATAACTCCACTTCTCTCTCTAGATCTCCGGCATATTTCTCCCCTCCGGTGACTGACTTAGCTATCGGAGTGCCTTCCCGGACCACCACCGTCCGGGCTGGGCACTAACGTGGTTGTTTACGTGTGCAGGCTATTCTTACCGGCGGAAGGCAGAAGGCACAGGCGTGCATCACCCTTTCCACCACCACCCATTTCATCCCAGAAGGTTCAAAGAGTTCACTCCGGCAGGAAGCACCCCCACAAGACTGTAAGGGCAAAACAGTAAGAGGCCACATACACAACACCCACGTATAAAGTTGTACAGTTACCACTATGAGCAGTTAACACCCTCTGCAAAGTATTCTCCGAACTCAAAAATGCAAAAAAACCATGGCTGTCTCACTGTCTGGAAGGAGTAATTTGCACAAAAATCCAAGAAAGCGCATAAGGTACCTTTCTCTACCTTTGGTTCCTGCTTCAATTTTTTTTACGCATGTCTATGCTTTGTCCATGTACATGTGTTGTCTCACCATTCCTCATTTCCTTAATGTACTTTTCTACTCCGACCATTATTCCAAAAACGAAAAGGAAAAATCAAAAATCTTACCGACCAGTTCTTCTCTCATTAATGCTCTGTTCATATCTACTTTACTTTTTTGCCCCATCCATTTTTCTCCATTTGTATTTTAACTCACTCTGATTTTAATTTGTGACAAAAAAAATCACTCGTTTTCATCCAAACACGAGAAAGGGAGAGAGACGGGTCAAGTTGACAAAAAATGAAAAATTACATACTTTAGAAAATTACAATAGTACTTGAAAAATCTGTGTACAAGTACTTTGGATTGTGAAACTAAAAAAAATTTGAAAGATTATTTTTTTGTAAAATTTTAGAACATTTTATGAGTACACATTTCTCCAACACTATATTTTTGGTCGAACTTACAGCATCGGTTTCACAATCTATGCAAGTAATAAAGATATGCCTTTAATGTACGTACAAAATGGCCGTTCTCCGTTATAGCCAACACAATTGATTTACAAAATTTGATAGAAGAGTACTTAGGTATTAGATCATGGAAAAAGTGACAGTGATAGCGGCATTACCATGGTAATGTATTATTTGATTATGTACAATTTTTGTCACAATACATTGCTTAAATATCTAAAAGATGGCTTACTTCGGGGGGGAAAAAGAATACAATGCACAGGATCAAACGATAAGCTGAATACTTTTATCCTTTTTCTTTTTGGTCAAAGTTAAACTTGCACACACATCGCGTGTACCCAGCCTCTAGTATATATTATGGGGTGATAATAAAAAAACTTGAATAACTTTGTGTAGTAGTAGTTTTGGCGAGCATTAAGCAAGCTTAGCCCAGTTGAAAATTTCTTCTTTTATACTCCTTTATGTTTGGAAAGTAAAGGTAACTTATACTACACAAAATTTATGTACTTGTTACTTTCTTTCCTTTTTTTTTTTTTTTTTTTAAGGTGTAATTGACTTTTATGCACTTAAACTTTGGACCACAAGAAACAATCACATCTCAACGTTCATCTCGATAATCAGTAGTCCAAATTTATAAAAGATTTTTACGAGTAAGATATTTACCAATATATCAAAAATATTCTCGGATAGTTGCAATCATACGAATTGCCATCTGAAATTCAAAAACGGACTACAAAGAAGCGGAGATTTCTTAATTATTATATCTCATATGGAATTATATATATATATAATGAGTCCCGTTCTCCTAAGGGATCCCTTATTAAAAATTTGGTGTGGACCTAGCCTTTTTTCAACTTTACGGATCAAATTTTGACGATCCGAACTGCTCAATGTTTTTAAAATGCTTTTTCCAAGGTCCACGCGGGAAATCTTCAAAAAAAATACCCGGAAGGGCTTGATCCAAACAGTTTTCGATAAAACTGTACATATGTACAGTTTTATCGAAAACTGTTTGGATCAAGCCCTTCCGGGTTTTTTTTTTGACGAATCTTCACGTAGGCCCTTAAAAATGCATTTTAAAAACATTGAGCGGTTCGGATCATCAAAATTTGATCCGGAAAGGTGAGGTCCGCACCAAATTTTAATAAGGGATCCCTTAGGAGAACATTTGCGTATATATATATATGTGTGTGTGTGTGTTTGTAAAAAAAAAGAGGACCTATACTATTGACATTACATTTTTACAGAGAGAGAATATTAGGAGTGTGGCTACCGTTGTCTTTCGGCGGGTTGTCTTTCGGCTTTTGTACTTTTTAAGGCTGACCCACTATACCTTTGTACACTTTTCTTACGGCTTTGATGGCTTGAGCCAATACAAGCTCGAGTTGGGTAAGCCAACAAAACCAGAATATTTAAATGTTTGCTGGCTTCAACAAAAACTTTCCACATGGAAAAAAAACTTGAGAGACTATATGGAATAATGAAAATGTAAAAATATCAGTCACAAATTCAAGGAGCTAGACAGAAATTGAAGATTACCATTAAAAAATCATTTTAAAAATGGAAAATTGATATAACAGACTAAATATTTGGGATGATAGCAGAATAAATATATCATCTATAAAATTAAATAACAAACTAAATATCTAAAACCATTTTAAAAATGGAAGGAATATCACTTGAATTTTATTTTCACATTGTTAGCCGAAAAAGTAGGGTGTTTTTGAATAAAATTTTTTTTGAATATGTTTATATTGTCTTTCGGCCTGTTCTCTTTCATTTGAATTTCAGTTTCACATTTACCCAATGTCTTTAATCTTAAAAACGTGTAAAAGATAAAAAAAAAAAAAGTCTAAGGGCACTAAATAAGTTACAAATAAATGTACTAAATGTGTATGTGACAGTTATTTAGTGAATTGACCTACTCATGTATTGCAACATGCAAGAATGTGGTGTTGCCATGCGTATATTTAGTACAATTTTTTTTAAAAAAATTAGTTCATGTAGCATTGCTCATAAAAAATTCTACCAAAACGAAGAAGGGTGTTTTGTGATAACTGCAATAATAGCTTTTAAACTATATCTTTACATTAATGTTTTCAACATCTTATAAAGATGAATAGACTTATTTATTATAAATGGTAAAATTATAATTAATTTGCAGAAAAATAGGTAGGGTTTACAGGGTGCATTGCTGGGTCCTCGATTCTCTGAAGTTATCCCTTCAAAAAAGATAAGTCTTTCCGATTTAAAGCCCGTAAAAATTGCTTTTGATGAAGTAAAAAAAGAAAAAGAGACACGTCTTCCACAGCATTTGTTACCGTTAATTCAGTTAAGCCAAGCCTGGGGCTTTCAAGATAAGAGCTGAGCTGCCAACTACTCAAAATTGTTTAACAAACCCTTCTCTCTCTCTCCTTTTCTCTCCAGCCTAGGCCTATATATACACGATTAAGGATTCAAGGAAAACTCCTCCAACTTGATTGCAAATGGGTAACAAGGAATGGCAAAAGACCGGCAGCCGGAGCCTCCGATTAGGCCGGAGCTACGCAGAAGCCGATCAGGAGTCCCACTTTTGGCTGAATTTGTGGAGAAAAATTAAGAGAGACAAAAGATCAGCGAGGAAGAAGAAGAAGAGCAATTCCAATTCCCCCGTCTCATTGTATGATCACGACACTTACTTGCAGAATTTCGAAGAAGAACCAAGGTGGATGGAGCCCGATATCCTCTGTCGCTCCTTCTCGGCTCGCTTCGCCGATCCGTCTAGGACTTTATCCAGGAATATATTTGTGGAATGATTTTGATCATCATCCTCAAGAAAATACTAGTACCACATTTTGCTTTTCATTTTTGTTTGTTTTTATTTTGTGGTTTGTGTAAATGAGGTTTGATGTATATATAAGGAGTTTTTAACATCAATTTAGGGTCTTACGTTTATCATGGTTTGTCCTCTCAAACGAGCTTTATATTATGAAATCGTTGCATAATAAATTTATAATAATCCCCGGTATCATACGTACATATTCTTTGAAATGAATTTGGCCATAAAAGTAATCGTCCATCGATCTTTTGTGCGGTCGAGTTCATCAATTTTGTTGTCGAAGAAACTCTTCCCATGGTTCAATAGTAATTCAATTGGAACAAAATAAAAATCAAGGCGAATTTTATTCCCTGCCAATTAAAAAAGAATCATACGGAAAACGAATGTGCTTTTATACTTGGGTTCATCGAATTGAACATTTCATCAAGGAAAAGAAAAGGGCCAACCAATTTCTGGTACGTGCAACGAGGAGGTAAAATGGGGGAATCAATTAAACCTTTGAACACCAATATCTATAGTGTTTAGAATAATATTCAGTACCGTGTTTTCAGGATTTATTATTGTGCAGTTTAGGTTATATTATTCACGATTTCCAGTTAATTTAGGCAGGGCCGGCTCACGATATAAGCCAATGAAGCCACCGTTTAGGATCCTCTAAAAAATGTAAAAAAAATAGGGTTCCTGACAATTCACCTTTCTAAGAGCAAGTGCACAAGACGAGGTAAATAGGCATTTGAGCTTTATTACCTAGTCAACATGAGAAAAACACCTCTGCACCAGACTATATAAATCCCAAGGGCCTTATTCGTTTCCCTGTTTAGTTTTAGTTTTAGTTTTAATGACATCATCATTTTCCTCGTTTCTCTCTCTCTCTCTCTCTCTCTCTCTCTCCACTCATTACTCCTGCTGACATCATTAAAACTAAACTAAACTATCTAACCAAACACAACCAATGTATTTTTCCTCTAGCTACAGTAGTTGGCTATGTTTACCTAGGCACTGTACACTTGCTTTCCATTTCTTTTTCTTTTTTCCTCCTCTTCCTCCTCCCTCTCTCTCTCTCTCTCACATCAAAAGATGTACTTTTTTTTTTTTACGGCAAAAGATGTACTTCAAGTATAATATTTTCTGATATTAAATTTATAGAGAGACTGGTGGAGGGGGAACCAAAAAATGGATAGGTAAACTAGAAATTGTACCTTTTTTACAAGGTATTTTGCCTAGTGTTGGTGCTCTTGCTCTAACATGCTAGGGTTCATGGCCTAGCTTCTCATCAGCTGTCATCTCTGTCACTGCCTATCCACATTCATCACCGTATTTTTTGTTCTTTACTTTTAGCCAGCATTGTAAATATCAGTATCGCTACACAATTCATAGTGCCTACAACAAAATTCTAACCCAATCAAAACCACTAGTCAAACATCAAACACCTGTCATCCAAAACCCTCCGTCTCGCTCTTATACAAGAAAATTCCTAAATCTGCCACTGTCTGCAAGTTTTGTAGACACTAAAATTTTGACGTGATTTAATTGCCATCCAAATTAATTGAGACAAATAAAATTGTCTGGATTAATTAAAGTCAAAGCTGGTCAAACCCTTCAAATAAATTTGGGCCCGTCAAAATTATGGGCTCAGCCCATTTGAGATGCGGTAAAGGCCAAAATAAGCTGGGCTAATTTAAATTAGTCAAATGGGCTCACGAAAATATGGGCTTAATCATGGGCAGGACCAAAAGAAGATGGACCGACTTAGCCTTTGAAATGGGTCATAGATTTAGCCTTTGAAATGGGTCATAGATTTGGGCCAACCCAAAGCTACGGGCCCAGTCCAATTTTCCTTGAGTCAAAAGAATAATTATAATATATATTTATATATTATAATTTCTTTAATATTGACCTAAGTTAATTGGAAAGAAAATCAATCAAGGAAAATCTTACCAAACTTGTCACTCCTCTCCTTTGCCTATAAATAGAGGCTCATATGAAGGAGAAGAGGACCTTTTGCTGGCATTCTACAAAAGCTCTCAAGCACTCTCAAGAATCCAAGCAATTCACAAGTCATTCTCTCTCAAAGTTCTTCCTAAAAATCCCACACTCAACAACTTGTAAAGAATCAACAAGCACTCAAACTACGTGCCGATTTCTTCGTAAGTTTCTACCTTAAATCATTCAACAAACCAAAACTCTTGAAGGCTTTCAAAGATCAATCTCTTTTCGAAGGATTTCTTTGGAGTTCTTTCAAGTTTAAACCATTGCTCAAACTTTGTTCTTCAGTTCATTCAACTCGAAGATTCAAAAAAAGTTACCGTTTGCGCGATTCAACAATAAGCATTCAAGCCGTTGGAAAGCCATCAATTCCGGAGATCGAATCAGAGGATTTTGTTCTTTCGCTCTGTTGAAAGAGCATTAATTAGAGATTGTACTCGCTTTCAATTCAAAATCAATAAGATTATTATTTTGTGCATCTTTTTCGTGTTCTTTATTTCAGGACCCGAATTTGTGTGTTACAAGTTTATTGGTATTTTCTCTAATATGTGCTGCTCATTATGCAGAGATTTGATTCCGCTCAACCTATTTCTATTGCTCTTGATGGCACAAATTATGTTCTTTGGAGTCAAGCTATGTCTAGCTTCCACAAAGGTAAAAAGCTGTGGCGTTTTATCACCGGCGATAGAATTTATTTTTGTTCACCTTTCTTAAAAAATGGTGAACAAAACTCTCCCTCTTATTGGTTGAAATGGTGTAGGTCCCACCCCTACAATACATTTTTTCGTAAGCAAAATTGCACTCGCAGCGATATTACCAAGCCTACACTCTCTTTTAAGGAGGGTAAACAAAATTACACCCAGCCATATTACCAAGCCTACAAAGGAGACCAGTGAGACACAAGACAAATATGTAGAATGTTTTGAAGATTGGGATAGAAAAAATCACCTTATTATCACATGGTTTCGTAATACTTATTGTTACCTCACTAGCTTAGTCTCCAGTTTGGCCGGTTTCAGAATCACGATTGCCCTGCTAAGGCCATTAGGGATTTCTTGCAACAACGTTATAGCACTACTGGCTTTGCGTCTACGCCAGGAGCCTCGCCTAGTCGATGATCTATCAATGATTTTCTCTCTCATGTCTATGGTATTTGGGATCAGTTAACACTTTCTAAGCTGGTTTCAGAATCACGATTCCTCAAAGATTCACGGGTCACAGGGATCAACAATGACTCATTCTATTTCTTGTGGCTTTACTATTGATTTTGAGTTTGGCCGGTTTCAGAATTACGATTGCCCTGCTAAGGCCATTTGGAATTTTTTGCAAGAACGTTATAACATTAATGGCCTTGCTCACCAATACCAACTTCTAAGTCATCTTCACCATCTGCGCCAGGGTCCCCACCAGTCTATTAATGATTTTCTTTCTCATGTCTATGGTATTTGGGATCAGTTAACACTTTCTAAGCCGGTGTGGTCTTGTACTACTTATGCTAAAAAATTCACGGGTCACAGGGATCAACAATGGCTCATTATCTTTCTTACGGCTCACACTATTGATTTTGAGCCTATTCCACTTCTCTACTTCGTCGAAGTCCCCTCCCTACCTTCGAACATGCTATTTCTAAACTTTTATCGGAGGAAACTCGCCTCAAAAGTCTTAAACCAAAGACCATGGACATTGAGCAGAGGTACTCACCCAGTAAATTATGGAGGTAATCAATCACCACAAGTTTCAAACTCTTGCCACTGTTGTCGTAAGATAGATCATTTGTTACTCAATTGTCCAGTCAGCGTTCGTAAATATTGCCATCAAATTGGGCCCGATCGATCATTATCAAAGTAATTGCCCACAGAATCCAGACAATGCTAACAAGGGTGCTCAGTTCAACTCTTTTACTACTGCACCTAGTGCTGCTAATGTTGGTCCTGCTACTTTTTTCCCCCAACACCCTTCGCTCCGATTTCTTCTGCATTTAGCAATGATATCGAGGATATGCTAAGGAATCTTCCCTGTGTCAAGCACCCATCACCCTTCTGCTTTAATTATCTGCTGTTTCAAGTGAACTTCCACAAGACCCATGGGACAAGCCAAGAAGAATCACCATCTATCTTTAATTTGGCTTGGTATTGGCTTTGTATCTATCCTGGTTCTCACACATGGTTCTAGCTCCTGGTTTCTCCTAATATTAGGAAATACTATGTTCCCATGTTTTCAAGATTTATTATTATGTTTATAGTTTAGTCTCGGTTATATTATTCACATTTCCCAGTCAATCTAGGTTTCCTTGTTTTCATAATTTAGTTCGGTTTCTTAGTCACAAAATCTTGTAGCCTGTGTAAAAACATGCTATGGTTATGTTTTTATTTGCATCAATAAAAACAAGTTCTTGGCAATTCACCTTTCTAACATATAGCATTACAATTTTCAGAAAAAAGTTGTTAATAAATTAAAAAATGGAGGAGTGAAGAATTGTGAGGTTAAAATTTGATGCTTCCCTCATTCATCACTTAAGAACATCTCTAGTGCACTACCTAAAAAATGTACACCTAAGCAAATGGGGGACCCTATTTTGTGTGCTAAGAATTTAGTTAGCTAGCTAAGGAAAAATGCACTTTGATGGGGCTCCCTAAAAATGTTCATTATCTTTTAGAGTGGGACCTATTTAAGTGGTGAGGGGTGCCAAGTGGTCCCACCAAATTCTCCTCCCCTTCCCTTCTCTCTATCTCTCTGCTCTTTCTCTTTCCTTAAGTCTCTCCCCAAATTTAGGTAGTCACTTAGGGCACTTTAGGTAATGAGGTGTGCCACCTAGGAGTTTAGGGAGTCAATTTTTGTGCACTAGAGACCAATTTTTGGGATTTTCTTAGCTAACTAGTTAGGGCACTTTAGAGAACTTTTTTAGGTAGTGCACTAGAGATGCCTAACCCATATGACCTGCGAATCAAAATATGATATTTAACCACCATTTTTGAATAATTAGCTCAGTATGTGTACTGTGTAGTAGGTCATGGACTCATGATGTAAAACACGTTCTCACATATTTTTAAAGCATCTGATTCACTTCCTTTTGAGACCAGTACTCTTGGGTATTTCCTTTTTAAAGCATTTCCTTTCACTTTTTTGAACCACTACTTTTTACAACGGTTATTTACTTGATTTTCGCTAATAAGTAATGTTCCGCGCTAGCTTTGTCTCGACTAAACCTTTGGGCAAATCTGTTCCTCGTTCCACACATATACCAGAGTAGTTGTTTGAGGCTAAGTCTGGAATAGTCTCAAGGGCGAGTGAGAAATGAAATGTTTAACTTGAAGGAGTAAATATTGCGGAAAAACAGATTTTGGGAATTACCCAAAAAAAAAAAAAAAAAAAAACAGATTTTGGGAATTTTTTTTATTAATAATGGAAAAAATAAAAAATACAAATTATGGATATATAATTGAGATTACAAAAGAAACAAATGAACAAGAACAAATTACTAAAATAAGTAAAGAAATTCAAACCGAAACCCGTATTTCATACAGTCTCCTCAAAACAAAATCGCCGCCTCATCACATGATGCTTGAGTATTTTCAGTGCCTTTTTCCCATGATAAGATGGTTACACACAATAGCCACTGCACCTAGCCGGAATTAATCAGCAAACCGAACTCTATAGTACTCTCTCACATAGAAACAAGAACAACTCGAAGGTAAAAAAAAAAAAAAAAGGAGAATTGTTTGCCGGTGTTTGAAACATGGAGAGGAGAAGCCAATATATAGTATTCAACGGAAGCCTCCGTCATTAATATGGGGAGCCTCAAAAGTCAACACTGAAATCAATACAACATTGAATTTTGTAACAACAAATTAAATTTGCAGGAATGAATTCACAACCGTTGTAGATTAAATTCATAATTCAATTCACGAAATTGAATTCAAAAATTAATTTGTTCCACCAAATTAATCATGACAATCATGTCCACTTTATGAGACAATTTCTCATTCATTCCTCAATGAATTTTGTTCCTTCGTTCAATGGTTTAATCCCTTTATTTAGGAGTATGTAAACCAATTCGGACCCACCTCAAAAAGTTATCGGCCACACTTTTTTTTTGGCTCAAAATGACCAAAAATTATGAACAAAATTACCTCATTTTCCAACATAACTATGGACCCACCTTAAATTTGACTTCATAATTGTTTTAATTTACAGTCTTAAGCTCAATGCAACAAAATTGGTATTAAGTTTCTGTAGTGCATTACCACACCCTTGTTCCTATCACAACGTGACAGTGTCGACCCTTTTCATACAAGCTTAATGATATGAAAATCTATTTTGCAAGCATTTTTACCAAGTGTCGAGCACTTATTTTTTGTGTTTATCAAGACAGCTAAACTTCCATATTGTGATAGACATTTTTGTAGGATTTCAAAACAAACCCTAATCCAAGAACTCATGTCAAACCATTGAAGAAAATAATAGCAAATGCGTACTTGTTGACATGGAGGATGAAAACCCTGTGTGTGTGGTTGTTCGTCTTCCACCTCCAAAGCCCTACTCTTGATCTTAACCTTAATCTCACACTCGATGGGATGGTATGAGAAAGAGATTAGGGTTTGGAGTGGGGACTCAACCACATATTTATAGGCCTTGGTTCCATCATAGCCCGTCATAATAGATGGAACTCTAATGGGTCTTGAATGGTCTCTACACATAATAATAGCCCGCACCCCTTAACGCACGCGATATAACTCAAATCAACGCTAGTAGAGATTTGTCAATTACCTGGTTATATTTATTAGACGATCACAACTCAATGGGTAATACTGACACCACTCAAACCTTATTCGACAATATACAATATTTACTTATATGATCTATGTAGGCCCACCTACAGAAAATTGCTAACAATTTTCACTTTCAATTGTATAGAGGCTATTCCATTAGCTAGGCCTACATAATTTTTCATATGAAATATAATTAGTTGAAGTTTAAGAGTGAACTAATAGTGGCATGATTGTTTTGAATCCTGTCCATTAGTGTTTTCTTTTTGTATAACTTCAACCTCCTCTTATTGAGAAATGACCATCCTCTCCTTGAAGATTGCATTTCACGTGTACCCAACCGTTTGCTCAATCGCTTGTTTGCTCAATTGTTTGTTTGTAGTTGCAACTTTAAAAGATAATATTTTAGGTCTATTCGATCCTTATATAATATGCAACTTCACCCATTTTGCCCTTACCAATACCACATGTTCATCTCCGACATCATCATCATGTATCCATTCTCTTTCCCCTCTATCCATGATTCCTTTCTAGGCTAAAGTAGCTAGGTTTTGAAAAATGGAAAGCCCTATGAAACAAGACTGCAATGTCGTAAACGATGACCCTGCAACCTTCTCAATCTTACTATATAAAGTCAAAGTAATGGGTGCTCCAAAGGTCTAGGGCACTTGTTGTGCTCAAATCATAGCAGGGCCAACAGCACCCCCAAAACTAAACCATTTTGAGCAAAAACCTCATACCCAAATTCATTCCATAAATCTCTGTTTGGCTCCCTTAAGCATTTTGTTTTCTCTTATTGCCTCATTCTCCACTTTAGTGACTTTTTCTATCTTTTAGTCAACTAGTTTTTGTTTTTTCGGGTGCTCATAAAATACAACGATGAAAAAGAAGGAAAACATATTTTTAAAAATCTGCAATTCAAAAAAATGAGACCATATTCTTAAACAGGGAACATTTGAATATTTTTGAGTTCGTTCATCAATATTTCTGATTTTACTACTTGAGGATAGTTTATATTTTTGAATTTTATTTGATATGAAAATGCATTAAAATTTTTGTTTTGGGACCCAATGTAGTTCAGACAGACCGTGTAAGGACCCGTGTTTTTAATTTATTTTTCCGGAATAACATTGGAGAAATGTGAGGAAATGAAAATGAGTTAATGTGGGTCAATTTGAGTGTGGCAATTGCACATGGGTTCATTTGTAATAAATTAGAAACATAAGGGGCGTGTGTGCGCAACTAGGAGAATACATATATATGTACATGGCCGATTTTTTTTCAAACACAACACCTCTCTCTCTCTCTCTCTCTAAAAACAACCGGCTCTCTCTCCCTTGGTCCCTCTTGCTCCTCTACAAAATTTCTTCCACCTCCATCCCAAATCTCACACTCAAACCCAAATTCCTTTAAGATTCATTCACATATTCATCATCTACGCACATTTTGGAACCCAGTTTGCTTTGGAATCGCTTCGGAATGCTTGTTTTTGGTTGGTGCTTGATTGAGGAAGCTAGAGTTTTACTTTTCACTTGATTTGGAGCTAAATCTTTGAGGTAGGGGACTAATTTCAACTCCCTCTAATTGTGTCTAGTTGAATTTGTGCATATCCCTTGTTATTGCCTACCAATTTCTTGTAGATTTCACTTTTAAGCATTAAAGTAGGTTTTTGAACTTGATTGAGCTTTTGATTCATATTTCTAGTTGTAGACCCATCAATTGATTGGTTGTCTATCACTCCTCTATGCACATTTTTTGTTTGAAACCATCACATTTGAGTTTGGAGCTTGAAATTAGCCTTGGGTTGAAATTCCACACCTTAGAGGTGAAAATCTGCAACTTTGTGAGTGCCCAGAATCTGCCTCGACCGCCCGGGGTGGGATTGAGGGCCGCCGGGGCAGAAAATCCAACAACCACCACTTTGTCGGTTTCGTTCCGATTAGTTCCTTGATGCTCGTTTGGTCCCCCAATCACTCATATCTTCGTATCACCGACCTTTGGCATCGTGATAACCCACAAATCCACTTTGAAATCTTTAAACCAAGATTTAGATACGTGATTTTATTGAGCACTTCTTTATACATATTGGACATGCACTATTTTGAGTCAGTTGACACTTTTGGCGAAAATTGTGCCTATTTGACGAAATGTGATACATGGAAATGTTTTTGATAAATGAAATACTTTGAATGGATAAAATGGTTTTATGAGAGGGTGCACGGAGCCCACGAAATCCGGCAGGGGTGCACGGAGCCCACAAAATCCAGCAGAGGGATTTATTCCCTATTAAAACAAATGATGGATTCTTGTGAAATGTTGGAAATGAGGTACTTTTTGACAATCACGGTGTTTTGGTGAAAATTGAATACTTGGACACGATTTTTGGACACACGACACAATTGGCAATGGTTAAGAGAAAAATGACGGACAGTTAGGTGATTTTGGACATATTGGGATTATTTTGGACACTTGGGTACTTTGTGGTCACTTAATACTTGTTTTAGCCTACTATATTATACATTGCTCATTTCACTCAAATCATTTTATATCCGGTGTACTTATCATCTTTATACACATAGCGTTAGTAGAATGGTTTTCCTATTGGGCTAGTGAACTCACCCTATCATTTTCAGGTACTCGGCAAGGAACATGAATTGGATGCTTGGAGTGTGAATGCATGCCATGAAGATTACTTGATCATGAAGTTATTTTCTCATCTTCATACTTAGTGTTTTTAGAAAATGATTATGTAACTTTAATTTTCTTCAATCTTTTGACAATATTCGAAATATGTAATAACCTTTGATCTTTTCGATACTTATGGATTTGAGTACTGGTATTCATGGATTAGGGACACGTTGAATGTAGACTTTGGGATTGTGTATTTGACTATGACTTTTCAACGGTGAAACGTATGACTTTGACTTATCCTACGTGGATTATATTTGTATTATGATTGTTAAAAATGAGGGCGTGACAGACCGTGGGTGTGAACACATTTTTCAAATTTTTTTTGAAATTACTAAAATTTGTAAGACCGAGGATTAAGAATGGTTGCAAAAAGCAAGTATTGTGAACAAAGCCGGAGACAAATCCCCATAGATACACATGTTACACAATATATTGGGGCAACAAAATATTCGTTGTGGGTTACTTGTTATACCAAAATATTATAGCGACCGACGCCAATGATATCGATAGTGCAATGATGGGTGTGTGGTGCTCATTCTGGAGTCCTAATACAGTTAGCCGAAACTCTTAATAAAGATTGGATCAAGCATTTTAAGTTAGCCAATTTAGTTGATTTTAATTAATTTAATAAACGATTCGAATATGTGTGAGACCCGTGGGTACACAAACAGTATCATGGCGTCGGTATCTTTTGAGTTCATGATGTATATATCTTTTTCAGGGTGAAATCTTAATTTGTAAGTCATTAACATCGATGAAGATAGTACTCCATCCTTTCCAAATTTTTTATCCACTTTTACTATTTCAAATATGTCAAAAAATTGCAATAAATGTATAAGGTTTTAAATATGCAATATGATTCTTTTTTATAGATCTTGATTAAATCCATTAAACAACAATTTTCAAAATATAAAAAATATTATAGATCAAAAGATATAAGTAATTGAAAATGACACGTACCATAAAACGAACAAGAAATTCAGGATGGAGGAAGCAATTAGCTAAGGGGAGCTTCCAAAATCGGCTAAAAGTGCTAAAAAAGGCTACATTCGGATTCCGAGACAAGTCACTCCCTTAATATACATCGATTATTTTAGCACTTTTAGTCATTTTAGAACTTTTGAGAAACAATAAAAGTATGCACACCGCATTGTGAGAGACCTACTTTGGGGTTCCACACAAATTATCAGAGCCGCTCAAACTGTTTAAAATATATTTTAATGGCCTATGTTAAAAAATTGGCTTAGTCATATATCGGTAAGAGCTTGAACGATTTGTTCAAATTTCAGCCCCGAATCATAGGGACCAAACTGTTAACAAACTTATCGAGCCCTTACTGGTATTAGATTGGTTAATTTTTTTTACAGAGACCTATGAAAAAAATATAAAATAAATTGAGTGACTTCGATCATTTGTGAAGAATCCCGAGGTAGATCCCACACAATGCGGTGTGCAATAAAGGACTCTGGGAAATTCCCCCTAAGGCCCCGATTCCCTACGGGTTAAGCAAGGGTATAACTTATACCCCCTCTTTTTATCCTGGTCCCATGTATTAATCCATGGTTTGGGAGCCAAAACCCAATCCGGGTGATTTTATCCCTCTACCCAAATAATCCCCCCCAACCCAGTTATAAAATCCTCCTCCCTTATACCCTTGCCAATTTACCCAAATAACCCCCATTATACCATTTGTCTGTTTTCTTATTTTTTTTACTAGGAAACCCTACCATTTTCAGTGGCTGTGTTTTTACGATCTCTGGTGTGGCGATTTGAGGCGGTCCCACTTCTCGACTGTGAAACTCCGGTGACGTGATGTCAACCTTTTCAAAAAATTATATTACAGGGGTGAGGTCTACATCATTTCAACTAATAAGAGGGAGGGTTTGGTCACTTTCTTTTATGGGAGCTTTTTTTAGAAGGACATAGTATAGAGGGTATTATTGGAATAAGGACATCAACTTTTCCAATAAAGCCAACAGGACATTTGGGCAATTGGTGACAAAAATACCCTACAAGGGCTTTGTTTGGATAACACAAATAATGAATTTTTCATTTTTTTTTTCTATATTTGATGGCGCAAATAACGTTATCTCTTGACCCTCCGGGAAAGGCCTTGTTTGGCTAACGCATAAAATGAATTTTTCATTTTTTTCAGATCTGGTTGCGCAGATAACCTTATCTGTTGACCCTCCGGGAAGGGCCTTGTTTGGCTAACACATAAAATGAATTTTTCATTTTTTCAGGTCTAGTTGCGTAGATAACGTTATCTATCAATACAAAATATGTCTTTTTTGTATTTTTTTTCTTGGTTAGCACATATATCGTTATCTGTTTATTTTTTCTAATATACAAAAAATTGATGGCATAGATACCCTTATATGTTGATTTTTTAAGGAAATATATAGGTAATTGATTAGCATAATTACACTTACTAGTTATTTTTCATATATAACCACTTCCATTCAATATTTTAACAAGGAATAATACTAAAATACCATTATAAATGCACTAAAGTGCTATTTTTTTCTCCTTCTTTTCTTTTTTAAAAAAAAAAAATTTCGAGAGGCTAGGAGGTAAGTTGAGAATTTGCGAGTTGTAGTCTTAAGAGGGTATTACGCACTCTCTTGGGCTTAAGTATTAGTTGCCATCTTGACAAAGTACTATAAAACAGACATATATAGTAGTCTGTTGCAATCTAGCTTTCATGCTAGTAAAATTAACAAATTAACAAATATGTGTAAATCTGTAATCTGTATCATGCCAACAAAACAAACATATATGGTAATCTATTACAATCTGGCCTCTGTTTCATGCCAATAACAGCAATAGATTACCAAAGGTGTGTAGATATGTACTTTGTATCATGTCAACAAAGCAAACACATATGGTAATCTGTGGCAGTCTACTATTATTTCTCAAAGTCTATTTAATGTGCATTTGAAAAAATAGATTCTAATAATTTTTACAATATGTATTACAAGTTTACCCAAAAATGTTTGAGAAAATTACTCCCTCCGTCCCAAATTTCTTACTCCTTTTGGTTAATTATTCTCACCCTAAAGCAAATTTTTTTTTTTTGTCTCTATTGATTAAATTTCTTTCGCATTTGTTGGTTTCAGTCAATTTTTCTCCACATTGATCAAAGTGTCATATTTTTGTCTTTATTAACAAAAGGATTTAGATCACAATTTTTTCCCTTTTTGATTATTTTCGTCAAGACAATCGATAATCGACAAAAATTGATGCGAAACGAATGAATGAGAACAAATTACCAAATGAAAGCAATATAATAAAAATAAACATGGAGGACAAATAGTTAGTTTCAATGCTTGAAGCTGAGATGATATAGAAACCCACGCTGGGTCATGCATGACCGAATGAGAAAGAGAGATACCACGTGTGCTCTGGTGGGTTTGCATAGTTCTGGTGGATTTGAGGGTAATTCCTTCGCAATTGTTCCAAGTCGATGTGGGTCTGCCTCTTTTTAATTTTTTTGTTTTGAAACGGCTATCGCTGGACATGTGCCATAGTTCATTAAGGGTATTTTTGTCTAGTATTGTCCTTGAGTCCTTAAAAACTTCCAATTCATGTATTGGGAGAATTAAAATAAATTAGATTGGGCTAAAGACACTTTAAAGTCTCAAACTTGACTTTTAGGCCCATTGTCTGTTCTTTTATAGAGGATAAACAATATTGTACTTGCAACAATATTACCAAACAAGTAGACCAGCGAGACACAAGACAAATATGCAGAACGTTTTGAAGACTGGGATAGAAAAAATCACCTGATTATCACATGGTTTCGTAATACTTATTGTTACCTCACTAGCTTAGTCTCCAGTTTGGCCGGTTTCAGAATCACGATTGCCCTGCTAAGGCCATTAGGGATTTTTTGCAACAACGTTATAGCACTACTGGCCTTGCTTCTACGCCAGGAGCCTCGCCTAGTCGATGATCTATCAATGATTTTCTCTCTCATGTCTATGGTATTTGGGATCAGTTTACACTTTCTAAGCCGGTTTCAGAATCACGATTGCTCAAAGATTCACGGGTCACAGGGATCAACAATGACTCATTCTATTTCTTATGGCTTTACTATTGAGTATTGACTTTGAGTTTGTTCCACTTCTCTACTTCATCGAAGTTCCCTCCCTACCTTGGAACATGCTATTTCTAAACTTTTATCGGAGGAAACTCGCCTCAATAGTCTTAAACCAAAGAGTATGGACATTGTTCTTGCAACTCATCAACGCAGAGGTACTCACCCAGTAAATTATGGAGGTAATCAATCACCACAAGTTCCAAACTCTTGCCACTGTTGTCATAAGACAGATCATTTGTTACTCAATTGTCCAGTCAGAGTTTGTAACCAACTAAACATATTGCCATCAAATTGGGCCTGGTCATTAGCAAAGCAATTGCCCACAGAATCCTGACAATGCTAACAAGGGTGCTCAGTTCTACTCTTTTACTACTGCATCTAGTGCTGCTAATGTTGGTCCTGCTACTTTTGTTTCCCCAACCCCCTTTGCTCCGATTTCTTCTGCATTTAGCAATAATATCGAGGATGTGATAAAGAATCTTCTCTCCGTGTCAAGCACCCATCACCCTGCTGCTTTATCTGCTGTTTCAACTAGGGCTGTCCACGGATCAGTTCCTGGCGGATCAGTTCGGTTCTCAATCCGACCCGCTCGTGGCGGATTGTCGTTTTGTGCATCCGCAACCCGTTGTTGCGTCTGTGAGTGATAGACCGATGGGTCGGTTCGGTTTGGTTCGGTTGCGGATTGAGGAGATCGGGCGGATTTGACAGATAAAAGAGGATTAAAGGCGGATTGGACAGATTGAGCAGATTGAACCCGAACCGAACCGAACCGCATCTGCCGAACTAAAAATATTAGGATCTGCATCCATCCATAACATACCTCGGGTGAGTTCGCGGATGGTTCAATTTGAGCGGATTGTGCGAATTGGGCTCAAGTGAACTTCCACAAGACCAATGGGACAAGCTATAAAGAATCACCATCTATCATTAATTTGGCTTGGTATTGGCTTTGTCTCTATCTTGGTTTCCTGGTTTTACTTGGTTCTCACACATGGTTCTAGCTCCTGGTTTCTCCTATCTAATTTTTTCAAACTCAAATTGGAAGACCTACTTGAGTTTGACGGGGGATATTAGAATAATATTAGTGAATACTATGTTACCATGTTTTCAAGATTTATTCACATTTCCCAGTCAATCTAGGTTTCCTTGTTTTCATAATTTAGTTAAGTTTCTTAGTCACAAAATCTTGAACCCTGTGTAAAAACATGCTACGATTATGTTTTGTTTACATCAATGAAAGTAAGTTCTTGGCAATTTGCCTTTCTAACTTACACCATCACAATTTTCAGAAAAAGTTGTTAATGAATTAAAAAATGGAGAAGTGAAGAATTTTAAGGTTAAAATTTGATGCTTTCCTCATTCATCACCTAACCCACATGACCTGCGAATCAAAATATGATATTTAACCACCATTTTTTAATAATTAGCTCACTATGTGTACTATGTAGGTCGTGGACTCATGATGTAAAACACGTTCCCATATATTTTTTAAGCATCTGATACACTTCCTTTTGAGACCAGTACTCTTTGGTGTCTCATTTTCTGTGCATTGGACCACATTTCCTTTAACTTTTTTCTCTTTTTTGGACCACTACTTTTTACAATGGTTATTTACTTGATTTTCACTAATAAGTAATGTTCCGCGCTAACTTTGTCTCAACTAAATCTTTGGGCAAATCTGTTCCTCGTTCCACACATATACCAAGTAGTTGTTTGAGGCTAAGTCTTGAATAGTCTCAAGGGCGAGTGAGAAATGAAATGTTTAACTTGAAGGAGTAAATATTGCGGAAAAACAGATTTTGCTACAGGTTCGGCTGACCCGCGAATGGTTCACATGGGTTGGCTGTTCAACTGCTTTATTTGAGTGGTTCCAGAAGTAGAAGCCAGTTTCCAAAATTATAACGGTTCTTTGGTTAATCTGGACCGGAGCAAGAGCGTGTTGACAGACCAACCGTTGAACTGGCCGGGCCGGTCTTTTTAACATTGCCCTTGATGCCTTTTAAATATAATTTGTTACTTGTAAAAGAAGAAGCCTCTTGGAGTGTGGTTGCTTCAAAAATGCTATTTGACTTTTTATTGCATCGCTAGTTTATTTACTTGCATTGATAGGAAGGAAAGGTGGTGAGAAGGTTACTAGTTACTTTGATGACCACAGAAGTTTTCTGCTTGATTTGTACTCCATGTTCTTTTGGGATTTGCATAAAACACTGCATAAGAATAAGATTGGTCTTCCATAAAAGTATGGGCTTTTGATCTTGCGAAATTAGCAATTTTATGGGTTGGATAGACCATATTGGTAGAGCTAACAGCAGCATTGTACTCTCAGGTAGCGGGAAGAATTACTTGGCAAAGATGTTGCGTGATCTTGAGGTTGAAAACAGTGGCGATGCCCCAAGAATTCATTCCATGGTTGATTACTTTATGACTGAAGTGGAAAAGGTTTAAAACAAGCTTCATATCTTGTTTATCTTGTGCTTAGAAAATCTATTAGCTTGTGAGTTTTAACTTCATTTGAACCCAAGAGATGAAATAGTATGGGATCTCTGAGACTTGAGTGGTTTACCTTACTCTGTAGTTGGAGGAAAGTGATGTTTCAAAGTCTTCAAGTTCGGTGAGAGGAAAGAAACCAGTTATGAAGAAGGTCATGGAGTACTGTTATGAACCTGAGATGGAGGAGGTAATCCAATAAGTCTCAAAATCTTATAGATGTTTTTAATGTACTTTCATTGTGTAAACGTTTATAGCTGTTTTTCTTACTATTTTTTTTCTCCTGTTTTGCAAAGGTTAATAACTTTTCTACAATGTTACAATCTGTTAAGTATGAAACTGACAACCTTTGACATTGCATTGCTTGAAATTGAGCCAGCCTGGGGAATTTTATTTTGTAGCATCATTTGTAGTTTGAGGTAATCATTAAAACCTTTGGTCTCATTATATGAGTTCATTCAGTGTCGAAAACTTGGTATGAAGAGAAGGATGTCTTGCCTAGTGGGAAAAAGGGACTTCAGACTTGAGTTGGTCTAAGCTTGGGTTTGTCCCATTTAAGGTTGTGTTAAGTGCATCTTGGCATGCAAAAAGACATTTTGCGATAATAAGTTTAGTTGTCCACTCGTCATTCATCACTTCCCATTGGAGTATCTTTGTATTGATAATGCACAGCAATCTATGAATTCAGAAGAATTTTTTATTCTTGCACTCGCTTCAGTTGACTTGCACTCACTTCACTTGACTAGTGAAGTTAAACAAAGAATATAAATTTCATGCAGCAAAAGTTTCCTTTGGGAACGAGAGGTTTAGGGGTAAAATGATTTTACCTCTGATTAGAGCCTATCAAATCCTTTTACCACTGATCAGAGGCTACCAAAACAAGAAACAGTACTTGATTGGTATATTCAAAAAATCGTGACTGCAGTTTTTCCAAGTTACTTATATCCTTATTGAGTAATGAATCAAATGTTCTATAGGTTGTATAGTCCATGATTGAAAGTTTCCAGCATGTTTCATTCATAGAAAATGGTTGTATTGCATAAAAAAAATTCTGGATATGCTTGAGCTACTACGGTTCCCCCGTTTTTGAAGACACTGGTACACTTGAATGGCGAAGGTTACCAGATGGATTTCCGTTCCCTACACAAAACGAAATAATTCGCTCTTTCTAGAAAAATTGTGCATGGATGGAAAATATTTACCCATGTATTGTCACAATCAAATTTTTGTTCTTTTGATAAGGGAAACACTCTGGTCTACTGGTCTTTTGAAAAGTGAGTTACTGTGTGGGGATGTCCAAAACTTTTACGAAGGTTAAGAATGGCTCAATGTGGTTTTAGACAAAATGCCACATCACAGGACATATATTGCATGTCTAGAGGTTAACTTTGCATTTTGTTTTTTGGGTTATACTATGAAGCACCTGTGGATACTTAACACTTGAGTAATGGTGTGATTCATTCCCAGCAGTGTGTAGTGTGGAGAATCCAACAACAACAACAACAACAATAACATAACCATATAAGTATCCCAATGTATTAATTTGATTTCCCATATAAGTATCTATAAAACTCATGAAATACTCTTGACACTTTGTTGACATCACTTTGCCCGAAATGGTAATATAAGCATTAAGAAATGTGATTATTTCCCATGGTTCGGTGTCATTATACGTGCGGATCGGATGAATCCGACACTTAGACTCATACCACACCCAACTTTCATAACTGAGTCCATGTAACATAGACTCTGCATGCTATCTAGAATGAAAATCGCGTAGGTTAACAATGTAAGCTGCCTCTTTTGCGTGCCTTGTATATAATAGCAACGAGTTCTAATTTGTAGTATAAACTTTTGCTTGAAAAAAATGGAGATAGTTTCCGCAAGATAAGATATCCCAGTAGCTTCTCATTATGAGCGGCAAGTCTGAATGAGGGATTCACATCAATGGAAGTGGTTTTATTCTTCCTTGTAATCTTATCAATGCTCTCAAATGACCAATATTGATCGGTACATTTCTTTGTCGGACGTCGACTCCATTAATATTTTTGGCATTCTTGCCATCAATTTGTGTAATAAAGAACTGTTGATATGATAATGGTTTTCTTTCTTAGTTTACTGAGTTGGTATTGAATCTCTCAACAGGCTTATCGGTCAAGCATGTTGAAGGCATTCAAAAAGACCCTTGATGAAGGGGTTTTCTCGTTTGTAATTGATAAGCATGTTCCGTGGTGAAACAACCTAATTGTTTTAAAACTTAAAGCTTTAAGTAGTGCTTTACGTCTTTGAATTTCTCCTATCACCAATCAATTTGTATCTTGGACTTGATAAGTTTTCTTATATTTTCTGCACATTGGTTTGCATGATTCTTTATTTGCTCGGTTGTGCTTTGGCATTTTTGTTGTTCTTTCCTTCTTCCTCTAGTGTTCCCTCCATCTTCGTTATTTTGTGCCTGATATTTGTTTAGAGTAGGGGACAGCAGTGTTTTAACATTCCAAATTTTTTAAAGCACAATTTTTTTTATAGAAAGGTTATTCTAAACTATGCTGGATTGTCCTGGTGAAGAAGTTCACAGATCTAGTTTGATTATAGTTAAGCGGTGATGCGGTGCCTATGCACTGCCTTCATTTTCACTAACAACAGATGCAGTTATGTTCGGAAATTGACCCTTTTGTTGCTGGTATGTGTTCCTCATTAGTGGATGACCGCAATCTGCGGGTAGCTGATTTTGCTCAGTTTTGGGCAACTGCAAAGGTATACCCTCACTTCTCTCTCTCACAACCGCTGCGAGTATTTTGCTTTGCAATATCCTTTTTTTTCCTGGGAATTTAGAGGTCTGAGATTCCTCATCCTTGTACTTAGATTTCCTTTCGTGTGGCACTGTATGCAGTTAATTTGTTTCCTGGGGATTTAGAAGTCTGAGAGTCATCATCCTTGTACGTAGGTTTCCTTTTGTGGGTAACAACTTCCACTGTTTTTCTAAAATTAAGTTTCCAGTTAACAAGGTCATTTCTCTGTCTTTTTGCGCTTTGAATTTTGTAAAAGTAGTTTTAAGTGCATTAAGAGGTTTTGAGGAGCTGGAATATTATTGTAAATGGGTGCCATCCCCTTGACGCCTTTGCAATAAAATTTATTACTTATCAAAAAAGAAAAAGGAGCTGGAATCCTATTGTAGGACTATTCTTACTGGATAGGTAAACAGAACACTATAGAAGGAATACTTTGTGGTAACCCAATTGGACGGGGATATTTCAAATAACAATTTTAGCTTTGTTCTTTTCCTTAGTTGTGACTGATTAATTAAGTGGTTTCTTAGCTCTGGAGTCTGAAGTCTATCATAATTTTCCCAAGCAGTTGGTGGTTTCTTGGGTTCTCTAATTAGTTGAGTCCTTGTTCTCCTCTTAGTAGCACATTGTCATTGTCTATGGATCAGGGTTTTCTGTGTTTTTTATTGCATGTTCCCAGGGCTACTTGTATGTGATCTAATTCTATTTTAACAAACACCAAGTGGTTGGATTTATCTCCATGAGTATGACCTAAATGTTGTCCAAATTCCAATCTTTGTTACTGCTGTGGGATGCCTACATGTCAGTCGTTTTTTGGGAGCTTTTAAGTTTTACTTTGCCCAATTTTTCACTTAAGCTATTTTATAGACAGACAGTATTTACTAATAATCTTGCACCTTGTAATATATTCCGAAAAAATCTGCTGGTTGATCAAGTTTTTGTTTCCACTATAAATGGCAGATGGTGCATATTCTGTAGTGCATCATCTACAGTCTGCTAATCTTGCATTTGAAAGTGTGACTCTAGATTGCCCCTGCTATCAGAGAAATAACATGATAGGGATCCTTTGATTGAGTATAAGATCTTCCCTTAGTGTTTGTTGTACACTTTGTTGTCAACTTGTCCGCAATCAATGGCTGACCTGAATGGAAGGCTTCGGTTTTCTCCTTTTTGGACAACTCAAAGTGAAAAGATGTTTGTTTGGCTGGATGCCAACTAGTGGGTTGGTGGTTGCCTTACCTAGATTTCTCATGCGTTTGGTCATTTCATTGTTGGTTTGGTCTGCTGAATAGTAGGCTGAAATTGGTGAAAGTTGTCTTTATTTGTTTCTAGCTTGAGAAATTTTTGGTCTGAGTTTTCAGATAAGATTTAATCCTATGAAAAAAGTTGCAGTTGTTTCTAAAATTAGTTATAAAACCAACTTCACTTGCTGCAAAAATACATTTAAACTATGCATTACATTAGTCAAGAAATTTGAGAGGTTTTTTGGGGGCAGTAAACATTTATGTCCTCACTTTGTGCAAGTAATTCTACTCGGCAACAGCATCTGCTCATTTTTGTTCTCGTTATCTGTTAACGTTGGGGAATACGGACCAATACAGAGGCTCCGTCATTTCTTTATGTGGGAACTGTATAGGGTTGGGCCCCCTTTGCTTGATGCATTCATTGGATTTTTTTTGTCAATATGACAGTAGGGCTTATAGATTGTCAGGATGTAAACACATTGGTAACCTTTGTAGGGATAGCTTGTTCATTTACGTTGTCTGTATCAGAACCAAATGACCAGATTTCATAGGTTATGTGAAACACATAATAAAGTTTAATAGAGGGAGCTTATTTTCTGAGATGCGCTTTCTCAACCTCTTTATGCTTGTTTGCCTATATGGCTATATCTTAATTCCAAACCTTCATTTTTCTAGTAGACTGCCTGTTGCTACTGCGGTACTGCCAGTACCAGAACTGTTGCTGCTTTTATGATGGTGTTTCAACTTTAAGAATTTGCTTGGGGTACCATTGCTTTTTATTAGATTTGCTCATTTTTTGTTGCTTACATTTCAGAGATCCGGTTATGAAGTTTATTTAGTAGAAGCTCCGTATAAGGATCCAGTGGTGAGTTTAAGTTATACACTAGCACTTTTACTATACTATAAATAAATTTATTTTGACTTGGTTTCCGAAAATAGAAGTTGCCCGACTGATTTCTGTTCTAATATTTGGTAACTTGTCTGTCACGGACTTATAGGGTTGTGCAGCTCGAAATGTGCATCGTTTCACTCGAGATGAAATACAAAAGATGGCTGCATGGAGGGAAGAAGCACCATCATTGTACTTGAAATTGGACACCAAGGTTTGTTTTAATTATGCTGCAATTTGCACTTGTTGTTGAAGTTACTGACAGTTATCGTAGGCTGAAAAAAAAGCTATGCACGGAGTTACTTACCAAATTAACTAGAAGCTTCTAATTTACCCTGACCATTAATAATTAAATATGGAATATGGGAGAAAATGAGGCGAATATGGCCGTTTGTTCTGGCTTAAATAGTTGAATTGGGTTTTGGAGATGTAATGACATATTTTCGTCTCTTTTTGTATGACTTCTTGTTGCCTCGCAGTCATTGTTCCAAGGAGATGACTTGAAGGATGGCGGGATTGAAGAGGTAATTTGATAGATTACATGCTTTTATTTAATAAATGTACATTATAAAGTGCTTTGGAAGTTGCTGTGGAATCATAGTTTGAATAGCAAAAACAAGATGCAATTCTAAATTCTTCCGCGAGGAAGGTTCTGATGGGGAAGGTTATATGTAACCTTCCGCGGGGAAGGTTACATATATTCTGGTTCTCTTGCATAAGAGATGGTTCCTTATTTTTTTCCTTCTCTCTCTTTTGTTATTTTTTGTTTTTTTTGTCTTCCTTCCCGTTTTTGGTTGTTCTCATTGCAATTCCTTGCAAATTACTGTGCTGGTATATTTGCTTGTCAATCGAGGTACATAAGAGTGAAGTTCGATAAATGACTAAAACCAAGTTGAGACTGTTAGGGTGAGGCCTGTGGAGATATCTTGAAGCCCAAAGCAAAGCCTGATTTATTGCTCATTATAGTTTTGTTTGTTTGGAGGACTGGGCATTGTTTTCTTTTCTCGGAAACATCTCACTTTATAAGGGAAGATTTATATACAATTGCTAGGGCAACAGTAGCTACCACGTAATCTAAGTTGCTTAACGGGGTCTGAATTGCCAGAAAGCATTGAATTTGCCCTTAATTATTTTCCATTTTTCATTTTGAAAGATATCTTTAGCTTGACTTCTCAGTTTCAATATTCATTAACTTGAATGTTTTCAGTAGCACTATTTCACGTCTAGGAACATTACTTAAGTTGTTACTTGTATCGAGCAGCCCCTTCATCTTTTTTCCTTTTCTCTTCTCTTAGTATTATGTTGTTTTTAAATGTTGAATGTATTTTCATAGTACATAGTGCTTGCTCGCCTTGGATTAGTAATATTTTTATATGATCCTTTGGTTGGTGGAAGGGACTTTTGAAACAATTTCCATGGTAGTTGTCCACTAGTTTTATAAATTTGTCTAATACTATGTTCGAAGATCTTGTAGCTCATATGTTCCATTGAGCAACTAATGCACAAATCTCTCTGTTGGCAGTTTTTCTTTTCTTCTTTCTTATTTATGTTCCATGTTATCTAGTTACCATGTATCGGTTGTTAAGTTTAAGTATCCTAAATTGAAACTCAGTCAGTAAATCTTCATCTTAGTTCCAGTATACCTCGTTGACACACATTATGTGAGCAAACTTGAAATCAGTATAAGACGCAAAAGTCCATATTTCCGATGCATAGGTTATACTTAAACGTTGCACTTTTCTTGTGTCTGGCCAAGTTGTCATGGCTATAGAAGGTGCATGTCAAGATCATGAGTGGTGGTCCTCACGGACAGCATTGAGAATTAGGGCCTTTACAACCGAAACTTGAATCCACACTTTTGTTTTTTGTTACGAAGAGACATGATAAACGGGTTTCGTGCGCTTTTTGATTAATGAAGGGTAATGGTTATTGTTAATGTCTAAACTTGTTTCAATGTTGACATGTTTATCGATCTATGATTCTAGCCACTTGTTGATGAATGAGAGGAAGTAGAGAAGATTTTGATCACAAAAAGGAAGGAGGTCTAGAAGAGAAATGAAATTTTAAATATTTACTGTAATTTACTGTCATGCACACATCGTGGTCAATAGTGTCTGATTCGATTTGAAGAGTACATTATGACCTTTTTCTTCCTTTTGAAATTTGTAGTTTTTGAAAGTAATAGTGCTTAGTTCTTGCGTATTGGTTTTCTCATGGCGAAATTTTGCAGGTAGGCATGGATACGGAAGATGGAGATTCTGCAGGTGCCCTCCCTGGTTTAGAAGAAAGAAATGAGATCACAGTGCTTCCCTCACATGATCATTTCCCCGATGGTATGCTGAGTCAATCACTTGTCTATGAAGTTGGAAATTTTCTTCTCTGATATTTTTGTGATCATGTCTGTATATCTCCCGATATTTATGTCTTCCCGTTGTCAAGGGGGTATTCTCATTTGTATGTTTCAAAATCAGCGTGCCTATGAAGCATTGACATGATTTAGTGCACGCCATATTCGTGTTGGTCATGCCGGGGACACTAAAATTGACATGGAAGGAACATGTGAGGAGACGTATGAGACAATTATGATAAGATTTTAGTAGGGGACATGTTTAGAACTCATTGGGACATGCTTGTCTTAAGCAAGACATGAATGGGGACTTCACGTGATGTCACTTCACAGTAACTTTTTTCCAAGGGTTAAAAATTAGAAATAACATGTATTTGTGCCCTTTTTTTTAAAATTATCTTTTTTAGGGATCATTTCTTTATTACGTAGAAGCAGTTCTAGTTTTCATTTTGTGCCAATTGAATGTTGATTTCCATTAGTTTTGGGTCCGTCTGGATAGAAAATCTTACTAGTGCAACTAATATCAAATAACGATATATGAAATTAAGTGATTTTGTTGTGTCCCCTTTCTTGTCCATTCCCTATTTACTTCAAATTGATGTGTAACTTGTCCATATCCTAGTCCATGTTGTGTCTGTGCTTCTTACGGCAGCGAGCAGTATGTGTCCGATAGCTTTTTGTTGAGGTAAAAAGTATCTAGTTGGCCATCCATTAATATGGCGGGCCTTACAATGACTTAAGATCACCGAACGTGGAGGATGAGAGAGACAAACTTGGAGAATGGGATGGCAGTGGAGAGTGGTCAAGCAGAGAGTAAAAGTATGCTCAGTGTGTATTATATCTATCCTCCGTGCTATATATCAAATCGTCCTTATGTAGCAACCTTGGCTGAGAAGGAAGTCAACTGGGTAAGCTTTCCCTATGATGGAAATACAACATAGACAAAAATCAAAGTTAACTATAGGTAAAAGCATTAGTAATTGTATATTTATGACCCTCCTATTCATAGAACACCAAAAAAAAGAGCGATTACATTGTCCAAGGCCCTTGGACTATTTCTTACTGGCAATAGTAAGCCCCTTTCAATCAACGGTTTCACTGAAGTAAGAGTGGGCAGCAGCGCCCATTGAAGCAATTGTAGCAGCTCTGGCATTCAAATTAGGACTTCCGTTTTACTCCGGTATGCTGCTCCATCATCTTCTATTCTCCGCCTAAGTAGTTGAAGGGGGAATTTAGTGCTAGGTTACTTATGTTACGGTCTCTCAATCATTTGTTGGTCGATCCGACTGGCGGTTCCTGCATCTCTTATGTCGGGCAATTTGGAGAAGAAAAAACTAGTCGACTAATCCGAGTAGAAATCAACACCCAGTTATCAATACAAATGATAGTTCGCTTAGATTAAAAAAAATGCAAAAATAGAAGGTTGGCCCAAAAGACAAAAAAAAAAAAAAAAAGATCCCGAGGTCGAGATTCTAATCAAAATAATGGAGGAGAGGAATAGACTAGACCAACCAACCGGAAGCTTGTGCCTCAATCACAATTGATTTTGTGTCTACTAGAGACTTCAATCAAGCTTGTTGATTGGTAATATGGAGTTTGGGGACTGCACTAACAAGTTTTTGTTTCTTTTTTTGGCTTTTAGTGTTAATATTTTAACATTTTCTTTATATTTTTCAATGGAACTTGAAAGAGGCATGGCAAATGATACAAGAGCACCTATGGTGGATTTCTTGCACGTTATCTCACTCCAACCTCAGTAGGCCGCACAATCTGAGCCTCTTCGGCCCTCAGGTCTAGGGGCTCCTTTAACAACTATGGTTGAGCCTTTACAAACCCTACTCCCAGCCTAGCATTGGGTGTTGTGGAGTTGCTCGGGTCATAGAAGCCTTATTTAGTGTCTGGATAAATAGGAGATGATATGGGTATCTTCCTTAATTGTTTGTAGTAGCATGATAAGTGGCTTCATGGAGGGATCTCTTGCATGGAGCCCGGTGTACGTTGTTTGGAGGGAGGAGGGACATGGTTCTAGAAGGCTTTGCCTTGCCAGTTGGTCATGGGTGTGGGAAGTGCCGTGTCGTGAGGCTCTTCCAGATATACATGGTACCTTTATTGGAAAATTATGCTAAGCACTCTAGTTCCTTGCGATTTTGGTTGCTTCTTTAGTGGCTAGCTGTTACCTTTCTGGTGTGGTCTTTTTCTTTGGATTTGTGCTCTTGAGATGAAAAATGACTCCCTTACTGTATATGAGAAACATAGATTAAAATTACGTTGGTACTTTTATAAATCAAAAGATCTGTGAGGCTAAGTTATTTAATAAAACATGACAAGGATTTGCTTAAAAAATTCTCGCGGTACACCTCTTCTTGGCTGTTGCTTATGTCTTGGAGGCTGCAGGGATCCTAGTCATACCACTTGCATCCTTTAATCATTTAGGTTCTTCAAAGGATGATAAGAAATGGGATACTGAAGGAGAGCATCTAAGGGAAGAAGTGAAACTATATGGTCAGATGATTTGGATGATGGTAATGCTAAAAGAACTGAAGCTACTAAGGGGAATTTAAGTCCTCTCTCTGGGTTGATCAAGGTTCATGCCAAGGGACGTAAATTTGTACATTGGGGTGACCAGGTATGTGATACATATCCTATTTTGAATTGTTAGGAGGCATGCATTCACAACCATTCTTGTCATTATTATATGTCAAACACAGAAAAAGCCCTGTTGTTTTCCAATTTTTGTTTCTTCACTTGGTGCAATTTATGCTTTCAATCAATTGAGTATTTGTACGCATGCTTTACAAATACGAGTTATGCAATGGATTTCTGTGTTTGTGATTGGGTAACTGAGATGGGTTATACTCATAAGACGGATCGTGCCACTAGACAACCGTGAAAGAGACGGGTTGTGCTAGCGAGACGGTCCGTGTTATGGGATAGTCCATGCCTGTTAACAATACAATTATTTTCTTGACAATTATGATTCAAATAATAAACTTAGCCTACACATAACCTTGTTACGCAGTCGGGGTGGATTCGGAACCCTAGATATTCTTCTCCACCAGTTTCACTCAATTCAATTACTGCTTTTCTTTAGTTTAAATTAATTTGAGAATTAAAATCAACCAATCAATCTTTTCTGAATTAAATTAGAAGCCAATCGAAATTAATGTAATTTAGCCAATCTGTCTCCGTGGATCGATACTCGGGCTTAGCCACTATTCTCTAGAGTAGTAGTTAATTCCTTGTTTTTATAAATGTATTTTTGACTCGGTACGACACGGTCAGTTATGTATTTCTAAAACGAAGTGAATAACTTGAAAGGCTTTATATTACAAAATCTTTTAGTGGGCCCATGAATGCAGCTAGACTGAAGGGAGGCTTTGCGCACACACGGAATGGGCCAAGTTCCAAGTTAACTGGGTGCGCGTTGTGAACCTCGCGCGCAGGGGGTGCAAAGCCCAACAAATTTTTTTTTTTTGATTGCTGATCAAGAAAAACATTAAAAACGTGTGCTTAATTTGATTCGATCGGCGTGCTAGTTGATTTTATTCTGTTTCCAAAAAAAACTCCGATTTTTAATACTCTTTTCATATTCCAGAGAGCAAGAAAGTCGATTTGTGGAAGAGGAGGGCATCATGTGCTGAGAACCTTGAGTTACATATATAACTTGTATTCATCCTGACAAGTACCTCCGGTAACCTTGACTTAGGCATGAACGCAACTGTGCGTCCATCTACGAGTTTCTGAGGAGCATAGTTAGGATTTGCGATCAAAATTATCAGTAGAATCAAGTATCTATTCTGGAGGTAAGTTCAAAGTCCTATCTAAGTAACACATGAAACCATCTGCATGCAATTCACTACAAATTTAAGCTTCCACAAAGGTAACTTGTAGAATTATGCGTAATTGGAATCGAACATGTCTGACTTTCGTCATTTGATGCCCCCTGATATCGTAAAGAACTGCAGAGAAATATTTTTGAAATCAAATCGGGGATTCATTGTTCTATCAAACAAGATTCAAGAACAGAAAAACAAAATAAAAAGAAAGCTTAATCATATAAAAACATAGGTAACATAAATGGGTAGCACCCTTAATCACGTAAATAAATAAAAAAATAAAAAACTTATCTTTATTAATATAAGCTCAACCATACAAAGTTTCAAAATACCATAATTACATCGACCCTACAAAAGAACATTTACAACTTGTCACCGCGATCGACTTGTTACAGTTCTATGAACACTTTTACAACGATTCATAATAGCATCTTCCCTTCTTCTCTATCTTAATTCAACAATCTCGCCTTCTTCTCTATCTTGATTTAGAATCTCTCTTTTATAGTCGCGGTATTGATGGGATAATGGAGACTGAATTAGCATATGGAAATCCTTCATGGCTGTCATCAAACTTTTGAGCAACACACTAAGCTCCAAGGCCGATATCTTCTGGCCCGTATTTGTGCACCCCCGGTTCCCTTTCGCCTCCAAACACTTCCCAGAAGGAGCAGTCATAATCAAATTTTCTAGAACAGAGGCACACTGTTTCATTGCACTGGGAACCATTTTGAGTCTCTTCTCCTTCGGACCATCGCCAACCCCGGTTTGGCCACGCTTGCGGCATCCCTTGACAGTTCACTAGCAGAAACATTGACCACCTGTGGTGATTTGTTCCCTCCACATTTACGTAACTTCATTCCAAGAATCTCGTCCACGGGTATTGTTACGATCTTCTGGTTCTTTGTAACAATATTTCTGGTAGTAGTCATTGTTGGAATAGCAAAAACTGAAGAAACAAACATGCATAACTTATTATTGAAACTGGCTACTCTGTTTTTCCAAACAAACATGCATAACTTTCTAATTTTAGTTTCGTGGGCCGAACAATCTTTTTGGAATGGGTAGTAAAAAAACCCTAAGTTGAGTTTAATACGTAAAACTACAGGATCCTAAAAAAGGAAAACAAAGAAATACAGAGAAAGATACCTGTTTGTGGTTGAATGAGATTTGTGGGGTTGGAGTTTTGACTCATATAGGGCTGCCTGGCTTAATAGTTAAGCTGGTTTTGTTTTTGTATTTCGAAATTGTTTTAGGAAAGTAGTAATTGCATGTAACTCATATGTGTATATATAGGACTGCCCGGCTTAATAGTTAAGCTGGTTTTGTTTTTGTCTTTCAAAATTGTATTAGGAAACTTGTAATTTTTACACTCCACCACCCTCTTATAAATGCACTCCGCAATTTCTGTCTGTCTTTATTGTATTGATATGATTTGCTTCATTTTGCAATAATTAAAAGGCCTATTTTGAAAAACCCAAGGGAAGTGATGGGTTAGGTATCAATGGGGTACGTACGGTGTGCAAGGTCCTCTTCAGGGTCTCGTATAAATGATCCGAACCGTTTAAAAATTTTAAATTATTTTTTCGAGTGGCCCAACGAGATATCAGTTCAAATGCATCCCTGCAACTAGTTGATCCGATGTATCTATTTTTCATTCAGATTATGGGTGGGCCACTATAAAAAATATTTTAAATTTTTAAATGGTTCGGATTATTTGTAAAAAAAACCCTTAGAGGGCTCCACATGATGTCACATGTCTGTACCCCAATGGTACCCAACCCATCGATACCCAGGGTGGACCTATTCTGGTTTAAAAATTTTAAAGAACTATTACTATTTTTTTACGTAAAAAATTTCCTATGTAACTAATGTTCCCCCAATCTTTTATGAATTATTGATTTGGCTAGACGAGATGAATGTCATATATTTAATCATGTTCAAAGTTAATTTTTTTAATATAGACAATTTCAAAAATCATTTTGTTTTGGAATATTTTTGTCGATATTCAAAAAGATTTGTACAATTCCCTAATCCTATTTGCTCTCTATTCTTCTCGCTAATTCCCTAATCCTTCTTTCCTTCTTTCGCCTTCTCCATAACGAGCCATCTGCCAATCACCACCCATTGCCGTGTCCAAATATCCTACCATTTTGTTCTTGTAATTTTTAGATCGCGTCTATGCACATTAAATAATAATCAAAATATCAACAGAGTTCAAATAAATTAAGTTCAAAAAAAAAAAAAAAGGAGTATCTTTACGATATAATTACAATTGCAATCTCAAAGATGGGAACAAAAACTAAGGAAGCATTCTTGATCATTCATGTAATTCCAAGTAAGAACCATTGACTTCAAAAAAAACTCCTAACACACAAATTGCTAATGGCACCACATAACAAAGCACAGAGGAGGTGGCAATGTTGGAGCAAATTTAGGACAAGGACCCGCTTGAGGAAACCTGTCATGCTCTCTGAACCATTTAATTTACTATACAAGACAACTAAACCACCTCGTCAAGATTCGAAGATGCAATCACAATTCAGAAACCGAAAACTCAAACACAATTCAGAGACCGAAAACTCAAAATTTTTTAAGGCATGTGAATCCCTGCTTGTAGAATAGAAAACAGAGGTAAACATAAATGAGTAGCTCATGCCATACGAAGTTTCAAAAATACCCTAATTACATCTACCCCAGGAAAAAAACATTTACAAATTGCCACCACGATCGCCTTATTACGATTCTACAAAAAAGTATACTAGAACCCAAGGAAAATTTCACAACGATTCATGAGTTAATCTTCCATTCTTCTCTATCTCCATTCAATGATCTCGCCTTCTTCTCTATCTTCATTCAAGATGTCTCAACCTGCTCCAATGCAAGTCGGGCAGCTTTCGCTCTTGCTCCTATTGCTGACATAAAAGCCTCCAAACAAAACTCAACTTCCAAACACATTAGACCAATAAGCAACACATTGACATGGAGTGGCAAAACGCGAATAAGATAAACAATAAAGCAATAAATGCGAGTAGAAGAGTATTAAACAATTAAAGACCAATAGAAGCAACCAAATAAGAAATTTAAGAAAGACGTGAATACTAGCATGAGAAAGCTTTATCGCAAGTATTACATCATGAGATGAGATGAAATAGACATCCAAACTTTAAGGCACCACTTAGTGATATAACACCATACAAGGCATAAGGAATGCAATGCACCATGATCATCAACATGGGAGGAGAGTGTGTGTGTGCATCCATGGCCAAAATAGCAAGTAAGCTCAATTTAGGACTTATATTCTCATGAACAATAGGCATATCAAGATGATGACTCCCCCTCAAAAAGTCAAACCAAGCTAGGTCCTCAATGATTTTTTGTTGATAAGTACTTGCGAAGCTCCCCCTCTTTTTTATTCTTTCTTTCAACAATGTATTCTCTTTTACCCCACTTGCTGTTTGACGCGACCATCCGGACTGGATAGAGCCGAATGTACCGGTTACTAAGCAAGTGGGGTTTCTATTGTACATCGGTGGCTTTCACACTACTAGGACACTTTTCATCCTGTAGGTAGCCCTTTCCGCAAGTCATTATTCTTTTTTACACCACTTGCCGTTTGACACGACCGTCCGGACTGGATAGAGCCGAATGCAACCGGTTACTAAGCAAGTGGTTTCTATTGTACATCGGCGGCTTTCACACTACAAGGACACTTTTCATCCTGTAGGTAGCCCTTTCCGGAGGGGGAGATGGAGACTAAAAATAAATGGCGGTGGATGGATTTCAACATCACATTTGGAATTCTAACCATAGGTCAATCTCAAAAGGGAAATCATAAGATACAGACCAAGTTTATGAGAATTAAGACCCCTAATTGTCAACCATCCATAATAGCCAAGAACAAGTGTACAGAATGTCGGAACTCATGATGTATTGACATTCAACTATTCTTGCAGAGATTATACCATAAAAGGATGTGCAATAAAAGTACGAATGACCATTTTCATAAGATCCAATGATATTCAACTACGCACCAAAAACTATCATGCTCAATCCACACTAAATAATAAAATAGACTCAAAAAATGATTTCCTGAAAAATACCGTGCTGTCCAAGAAAGAGGCAAAGTATTGAAATGGCTACTCTGCTTAAACAGAGTAAATGGGCACAAAATAATTATGACCATAAATATGAGCTATACATGCATCATGTGAAGTGCATGACTGATGCATCTTCCTATAGTGAGCTCTAATATGACAAGTCATACCACAACAATGACAAGTAGGAACGAGTTTAACAACAGGATTAAATACTTGAGACTTAGCATTATTAATAACATTTGCTTTTACCTCCTTGCATTTTGGATGTTTGTTTACCACAATTGTCACTGTCTTCTTTAATTTGGCGTGGTTGAATTAATCATATTCTGCATGCCATTAGTATTCTTCTTCTTATCTTGACAATTGGTACCTTCTCTCCCATTTGGCCGAGCTGAAGATGTTGCATGATAACCAAGCCTTGAACGATGCCGTTAGATGGAAAGAATATGATCCAATACCTAGGTCTTGAACAATGCCATTGGATGGAAAGAATATGATCCAATACCTGGGTCTATAAACAAGTATACCTCATGTGCCAAACCCAGGAAAACTTTTACAACGATTCATAGTTGCATCTTCCCTTCTTCTCTATCTCCATTCAACGATCTCGCCTTCTTCTCTATCTTTCATTCAGGATCTCCCTTTTATAGTTGTGGTATTGATCGGATAACGGAAACTGAATTAGCGTATGAAAATCCTTCATGGTCTTAAAATTATCATCAAACTCCACAGTCTTCTCAACCTTCTCCAATGCAAGTCGCGCAGCTTTTCGCTCTCGCTCCCGTTGCTTTTTTAGCTCATCCTCTCTTTCTTGATCCTGCTTCTTTCCTGCTCTTGCACCAATCAATCTTGCAATTCTTCTTAACTTCAATAAAATATCTTCACCAAAAGCATCCATGTCCAATTCAATATTTCCTCCTTCTTGGAAGCGGTTGACACCAATTTGTTTAAGCAAGCTTTTCAACCACGGTGGCAGATTTCCTATTGATACCTCTGAAAGCATTTTTTTCAACTTTTCCTTTTCCTCAGCTGACATCAAAGCCTCCAAACACTTCCTAGATGGAACAGTCATCACGAATTCTTCCTTAATGGAGGAACACTGTTTCATTGCACCAGGAACCATTTTTTGTCTCTTCTCATTTGGACCATCACCAACCTCGGTTAGGCCTCGCTTGCGGCATCCCTTGACAGTTTGGTTATCAGCAGCAAATAACTTCCCCTCACCAACAGAAACATTGATCACCTTTGGTGATTTGTTCACCCCAATTTTACGTGGCTTTATTCCAAGAATGTCGTCCACAGGTATGATTACGATCTTCTGGTTCTTTGTTACGGTATTTCTGGAAGTAGTCATAGTTGGAACTGCAAAAATAGAAGAACAATTAAAAGTGTTTAGATTTCCAAAAAAATACCATTTATCCAAGAATAATGAGCAAAACCAGGAAAACCTTATGTATATACAAGTACAGAATTTGCACAGAATATACCAAAAAACTTGGTCTGGGCCCCACAACTGGTGTTACGAGGATTTTGTGCCAAAAACTGCTGTTGATTTTTGTATCTAATTCAAAATGAAAAGGTCGTATCCGATGCACAATCAGAAAGAGATGGGCAGACCCATTTTTTAATAATTATTTATTGAATTTTGAGTTTTTTTTATTTTTAATTTTAAAAAAAGAAAACATAGAGGCCTAATTTTACAAGTTCGTTTATGGTCCCAAGAATCTCGTTTTAGGTTCCAAGAATACTAGGGCAGGCCTTGACTAACACCACCACCTTTTTCTTTTCTGAACAGAAAAACATATTTGTGCATGAAAAGTGATAGTCACGAAGCCACTACGGTGAAAATTTGCTTTCCTTTATGGTGAATGCATCATGGCTCTAACCGGCAGTCAAACAAAAGATTGTACCATGCCAAAACAATACTTCTTCTGTTTCAAAAAAGATTGTACAGCCTCCGCTAAACAGGAACTTTTAAAAAAAAAATTACGTTGCTCATGAAAATGTCGAACCTTTTTGATAAATTAAAACAAGTCATTGATATATGTTAACTAGAGGCAAAAAGTTTTGAATGGGTAGTAAAAAACCCTAATTAGTTGAGTTTAACTACAGGTCCCTAAGACATGAAAACAAAGAAACAGAATCTTCCAAAGTACCAAAAAAAAAAAAGAAAACAAACAAACAAGCAAACAAACGAAGAGAAAGACGAGAGAAAGATACGTACCTGTTTGCATGCGGATGAATGAGATTTGTGGGGTGGAAATTTTGCCTCATATATGTATATATAGCCTGCTTTGGCTTAATACCTAAGCTGGCTTTGTTGTTGTCTCTATTTGAATTTTTTTAGGAAAGTACTAATTTTTGTGCTCTACCCTCTTATAAATGCACTCCACAATTCGTTTTCTAGTGCTATGTTATGTGTGTACTTATAAAAAAATTCTGGAATATATTTATAAGAAAGTGGAATGCAAAAATCATTAATTTTTTAATTTTTTTTTTTGCATTTGTAGTCTTGTGTCATTTTTTTGTAGTTATTGATTCATATCAAGGAATCGAAAAATTAAACAATTATTGACAAAATTTTGAAATTTCATTAAAGACAAATAATCTAAAACACACAGACTTTTTAGATTATTATTGTCTTTATTCAAAAAACCTTTTGTTTGGTTCATATTTTTTTACTTTTTATATTCCTCTGGTCGAGATGAGCAAATAATCGATGAAGAATTGATAAAACTACAAAATGAGGAAACAAATGCATAAAAATAAAATAATACGACTAAATTATTAAGTCAAAATGGACCTAAACCGTGTTTTTTTTTTCTTTCAACATACTAAAACTGTGTTTAGACATCCTTTATTTTTCTTTCTTTTTAATTCTTTCCTGCCTTTTTTCTTATTATTTTTCCAATATTCTGCTAAGCTGGTGTTTGATTCGTTAAAAGTTCCTTTAAAATTGATTTGTAAATAAACAAGTTAAGCTTCAACATTTTTACTCATTTGTTGAGCTTGTAACAAGTGAAAAGTCAAGCTACTCGAGGTCAGTATATTATTGGCTCTACTAAAAAAGCCCGCACATTTGTAAATCCTGATTTTTGTATTGGCTCTTCGTATAGGTCCATCTTCGAGCTCAGACATATGATTAGAGATGTTTGTTTCGAACAAAATAATAATTTTTTATATGTCCATTAAAAGATTAGTTCATTTGAATCCCAATAAGTGCTTGATAATCTCATTTAACTCTTTTTCTTCAAAATGTCAGGCTATAAATTTTGAATTAAAAATTTAACGAATTGATCAAAAAATTACCGAAATGGATTACAACATGATCACTAGTATTTGTAGGTTTTTTTTTATGTTAATCAAAATGGAAAAAGTGAAAAATGAGATGTTAAAAAGTTCCTCTCTCCCGACGTTTGCATTTTGTTCCCCTTCATCAAAGCCAATAATTCATTTTCTTGGTACTCATTTTGGGGGAGGAGAATGTGTTAGGATTCGAACAACAAATTCAATCCACAACGCCCCTCCAGATCTTGGAAATTAGAGTCACAAAAACTGCAAAGCAGAAAGAATGTGCATAATGAACAGAAAAACAACGTGGAAAACATCGACGCGAGGAAAAACCACGGGCCACACTCACTATAATCGAAGAATATTGAGTACAAGTCTTCTCTCTTCTCTTCCAGAAAAGTTTTCTTTCACCTCCTCTCGTGTTTTCACTAAAATGCTTTAACCTAATTATAATCTAATTAATTGCAATATAAATAAGTTAGGGCCAATGGCCGAAATTGCCCCTAGCAAACACGAAATACTATTTGCTCCACCGCACACTCCCAGGCTAGTGTTAAAACTTGTCAGCATCCCTAACTGACAAACAAGTAAAAGTTATTTATAATGGGAAAAATAATAAACACAAATTATGGATATATAATTGAGATTACAAAATAAGCAAATGAACAAGAACAAATTACTGAAATAAATAAAGAAATTCAAACAGAATCCCGTATTTCATACAGTCTCCTTAATACAAAATCGTCGCATCACCACATGATACTTGAGTATCTTCGGCATTTGTTTCCTAGGATAAGACGGTTGCACAATAGTCAATAGCGGCTGCACCTAGTCGGAATTATTCAGCAAACCGAACTCTGTAGTACTCTCTCACATAGAAACAAGAACAACTCAAAGGTAAAAAAAAAAATGAAGAACTGTTTGCCGGTGTTTGAAACATGTAGAGGAGAAGCCAATATATAGTATTCAAAGGAAGCCTCTATCATTTATATGGGGAGCCTCAAAAGTCAACACTGAAATCAATACAACATTGAATTTTGTAACAACAAATTAAATTTGCAGGAATGAATTCACAACCGTTATAGATTGAATTCATAATTCAATTCACGAAATTGAATTCAAAAATTAATTTGTTCCACCAAATTAATCTTGACAATCATGTCCACTTTATGAGACAATTTCTTATTCATTCCTCAATGAATTTTGTTTCTTCTTTCAATGGTTTAATCCCTTTATTTAGGAGAATGTAAACCAATTCGGACCCACCTCAAAAAGTTATCGGCCCCACTTTATTTTTGGCTCAAAGTGACCAAAAATTATGAACAAAATTACCCTATTTTCCAACATAACTATGGACCCACCTTAAATTTGACTTCATAATTGTTTTTATTTACAGTCTTAAGCTCAATTCAACAAAATTGATATTAAGTTTTTGTAGTGCATTACCGCACCCTTGTTCCTATCACAACGTGACAGTGTCGACCCACTTTTCATACAAGCTTAATCATATAAAAATCTATTTTGCAAGCATTTTCACCAAGACAGCCATATATGTCGACCAAAAACTATATGTACTTAGGGTTCGTTCGTTTGCTCAGACTTAAACATCGAATGACTTGTTACTCTAAGGAAACCGCATATCATGCTCTCGAAATCAAAATTAAACATCGGTTGGATGTATGTTTTCTTTTTGTATAGCTTCGACCTCCACCTATGAGAAATGACCATCCTCTCCTTGAAAATTGTATTTCACGTGTACCCAACCGTTTGCTCAATTGTTTGTTTGTAGTTGCAACTTTTTAAAAGATTATATTTTAGGTCTATTCGATCCTTATATAATATATAACTTCACCCATTTTGCCCTTACCAATACCACATGTTCATCTCCGACATCATCATCATGAATCCATTCTCTTTCCCCTCTATCCTCGATCCCTTTCTAGGCTGAACCCCCATTCCTCAAAACCTAGCCACTCTCTTAAATTTAAGAAAGTGGCTAGGATTTGAGGAATGAAAAGCCCATGAAACAAGACTGCAATGCCGTAAACGATGACACTGCAACCTTCTCAACCTTACTATAAAGTCAAACTAATGGGTGCCCTAGAGGTGTAAGGGGCCTGTTGTGCTCAAATCACAGCAGGACCAGCAGCACCCCCAAAACTAAACCGTTTTGAAAAAAACCTCATGTCCCAATTCATTCCATAAATCCCTCTTTGGCCCCCTTAAGCGTTTTGTTTTCTCTTATTTCCTCATTCTCCACTTTAGTGACTTTTTCTATCTTTTAGTCAACTAGTTTTTGTTTTTTCGGGTGCTCATAAAATACAATAACGAAAAAGAAGGAAAACATATTTTAAAAATATGCAACTCAAAAAAAATGAGACCATATTCTAAAACAGGGAACATTTGAATATTTTTGAGTTCGTTCATCAATATTTCTGATTGTACTTCTTGAAGATAGTTTATATATTTTTTATTTGACATGAAAATGCATTATTTTTTTTTATTTATTTTGGGACCCAATGTAGTCCAGACAGACCGTGGGTGTGAAAATGTTTTTCGAAAATATTTTGAAATTACTAAAATTTGTGAGACTAAAGATTAGAGTGGTAGCAAAAAGCAAGGATTGTGAGCGAATCCGGAGACAAATCCCCATCTATACACACGTTACTCAATATATAGGGCAACAAAATATTCTTTGTGAGTTACTTGTTATACCAAAATATTATAGCTATCGACGCCGATGGTACTAATAGTGCAATGATGGGTGTGTGGCGCTCATTCCAGAGTCCTTAAACAGTTAGCCAAAACTTAATGGAAGATTGGATTTAGCATTTTACGTTAGCCATTTATTGATTATAATTAATGTAATAAACGGTTCGAATATGTATGGGACCCGTGGGTACACACAAACAGTATCATGGGGTCAGTATCTTTTGGGTTCATGTTGTATAGTATATCTTTTTCGGGTTGAAATCTTAATTTCTGGGTCATTAACGTTGATGAAGATAGTACTCCCTCCGTCCCAAATTTCTTATCCACTTTACTACTTCAAATACGTCAAAATTTTGCATATATTTTTAAACGTACAAGGTTTTAAATATGCAATATGATTCTTATTTGACAAATCTTGATTAAATCCATTAAACAAAATTTTTCAAAATATAAAAAATATTATAGATCAAAAGATATAAGTAATTGAAAATGACACGTGCTACAAAACGAATAAGAAATTTGCGACAGAGGGAGCAATTAGCTAAGGGCAGTTTCCAAAATCGGATAAAAGTGCTAAAAAAAAGTCTAACAAACGTCGATTATTTTAGCACTTTTAGTCTTTTTAGCACTTTTGAAAACAATAAAAAAATATGAACACCACAAATGATCAGAGCCGCTTAAACTGTTTAAAATACTCCCTCCATCCTAAAATTGATATCTAAAACCATTATTCACACAAATGATCAGAGCCGCTTAAAACTGTTTAAAATACTCCCTCCGTCCTAAAATTGATGTCCAAAACCACTATTCACACTCGTAAAAAACCTATATTTTGTATTTTATAATACTTTTTTCGATTTTAGAAACTTTTTTTTTTAAATAAAACTAAGCAAGATCTATCAAACAAGATGTATATTACATATATAATTCATAACAGCTTACAATGATTTTTTTAGAGGCTTGAATAGTGATTTTGGACATCCATTTTGGGACAGAGGGAGCATATTTTTAATGGCTTACGTTAAAAAATTGGCTCAGTCGGATATTGATAAGAGATTGAACAGTTTGTTCAAGTTTCAACCCCGAATCATAGGGACCAAACTGTTAACAAACTTATAGAGCCCTTATTGGTATCAGATTGGTTAAATTTTTTTCAGAGACCCATGAAAAAAATATAAAACAAATTGAGCGACTACGACCATTTAGGTAGAATGTCGAGGTAGGTCCCACACTATGTGGCGTGCAATAAAGGGCTTTTTGGGAAATTCCCCCTAATTGTATTGGGTTGTGTCCTCCAAATAGAGCTTAGGGCAAGGCCGCAAGGGAGAATTGGAAATGGGTTGATATCAGCCTCATGCGCTGCCGTTTTGGAGTATTACGTACAAAAATCTCAACGCCAAAACCCTCCGCTTCTCTGAACGACGTGGGACTGCAAAAATTCGACCTCATCGGAAACTTGCAGACTAGTACTGAAGAGAGAGACAGAGAGAGAGAGAGAGAGAGAAAGAGAGAGAGAATGGCATTCAGATCGCGGGAAATGATGAAAAAGATAATGAAGAAGATAGGAGGGGAGAGCAATTTGGCTCCTGGAGTGAAGGAATCACTTGAGAAATGCATACCCAAAACCAAAATCGTGATGGGTAGAGCCCAACGTGGCCTCTTCGCGGGCCGCCACATTCAGTTCGGCAACCGCGTCAGCGAAGACGGCGGCAACAAGTATGTCCTCTCTCCCTCTCTCTACGAGTACATATGCAGATATGCATATATGTATATGCATATGTATTTTTGTTTTTGTTTGGGTGTTCTGTTCGGTGAATTTTTAATGATGTAATTAGGGGATAATTTGTGGATTGTGAATTTTCAAATTCTTCAAAATCCAAATTGTCGCCCATGATTCCCAGTGTCTAATTCAATTTGTAAATGTTTTCAAATCGGATTTTGCAAGTATCCCAAGTGGGGTCTATCTTATGCCTTGGTCTAGGAAAGTGAAGAAGAGCCCTTATTTGATTCATTAAAATCTAGATATGTTATTCTACTAATCGAGCTCTAATGGATTGAGGTTTAGTTTTCTTTAAATAGTTTGAATTCCTCCATAATTAGATAAAACAATTTAGGACGCGTTCTGGGTTCCACTTCTTAAACTATAGTAGGATGCTTTACCAAAAGTAATCGCCGTCTATGTACCGAATCAGGATAAGCGAATGGATCGTAAAATATGTCTTTGTATCGTTGGATTTCTGTACAAAAAGGGATACGGGAGGGATGCTTATAGTTTTTGGAAGAGACGCTGCGAATCACAGGATCCGTATTGCATATCGTAGGTTTTTAGCATCAGTATTTGTTGTTTAGTTTGTTGGTAATTAGGGGATAACTTTTGGGATCACATCCTTCAAAATCCCAATCAGTGCTCGTGAGCTTGTGTGTAGGAGTGTCACATTCGACTGTATTTATATGCTGGTAATTAGGAGATATTTTATGGGTGTGAGTTTTCAAATCCTTCAACTTCCAGTAGTTTTTCATGTTTATGAGATTTCCTTGAATTTTCTATGTTGTTAATTAGGGATAAATTTTTTTGGATGTGAGTTTTCAAATTCTTCAAATTCATGTTTATGAGCGTCAAATTTGCCAGTTTTATATGTTGGTAGTTAGGGGATAAGTTTTGAGATGTGGGCTTTCAAATCCTTACGAAGTTAAATTGTGTCCAAAGCAGGCTATTTATATGCTGGTAATTAGGAGATATTTTATGGGTGTGAGTTTTCAAATCCTTCAACTTCCAGTAGTTTTTCATGTTTATGAGATTTCCTTGAATTTTCTATGTTGTTAATTAGGGATAACTTTTTTTGGATGTGAGTTTTCAAATTCTTCAAATTCATGTTTTTGAGCGTCAAATTTGCCAGTTTTATATGTTGGTAATTAGGGGATATGTTTTGAGATGTGGGCTTTCAAATCCTTAAGAAGTCAAAGCGGTGCAGGGAGGCACTTTTGTCACTCCCTGTATTCAAAACAGAGATGAGATACCTATGCAAGTTAAACAACTGAATCGAACCCGTGTTGGCATATTTGCATACAGTGAAGTTTAAATGATAGTTACCAAAACAAGTTTAAATTTGTGCCATTGGAGGGTGTCGTGTTCATTTGCCTGTAAGTTTCATACGTATTAGCTGCTGTGGGAAATTATTTTAAGAGTTTTGATCTTGATGTTTTTATGAAACTTTACTGATGAGATTAGAAGTTGTCTTTTTAATTCTCTGACATTCATAAAATTACAAATGTAAGTGAGCCCATTGTTAAATATTTGTGCAATGGTGGGTCACAGGACAAGGAGGAACTGGAAACCAAATGTACAGGAGAAGCGACTCTTCAGTTATATCCATGATCGGCACATCCGAGTTAAAGTCACAACCCATGCCCTCCGATGCATAGACAAAGCGGGTGGGATCGACGAGTACTTGCTAAAGACACCATACCACAAGATGGACACTGAGATGGGTCTCTTCTGGAAAGCCAAGATTGAGAAGATGTACGAAGAGCTAGGGGAGATGGAGGTGGTTTTCTTTTCACCAGAGGATGAAACCAAGTTTGAAGAGCAGTTTAAAGAACAAAAACTCGCTGAGAGGGCAGCTCGTAGGGAAGCGAGAAGAAAGATGTATGGATGGTCAGGGAAAGGAAAACAGATCGAGGAAGGAGTAGCAGCTGGTGAAGAGACAGATGGGGAGGAATCGCATAGTGGTTTTCCTGAGCAGTTGGTTGCTAATACTTGAGTGCAAGTTGTTTGCCTTTTTTGTTAGCTTGTGCTTGGATCATGGATTTGTAGAAGGCCAGAGGAAATTTTAACAAAACGAAGTGGAGAATCTACATATATGTAATTGGTTCCTATGTTGTTATCCTTTCTGTTGATATAGTTCTTCTCATATTTGTGATCCTACACAGCCTTGTTTCAATGTCGGATTATGCAGTTTTGTTAGACTTTGTATGTCCCGCTGATTTGAGATAATCACAGCAGTGTTAGGTGTGACACCTGGATTGCTTTTGATCTTCATTATACCAGATGTTTTTTTTTATCAGCATTAGACCAGAGTTGGTGCAAGTATTTCTTGTATGTGGGTTGTTCTTGAAATTTGAGGGTGATTGTTGTAATATTGATCAAATAAAAAATTTGTTTTTTACTTGCATTTCATGGAAATGGAATGGTTTTCTTTTTTCATGGAAACTGGGTGATGATCAGATAACGGAATCAGTTGTTATCTATACCTTCTATAATAAGAACAGGGGGGTGGCTTGCCACATTTTCCCTTTTCGGACCAAAATGCCATTGTTTTTGTGCTCTGTAGTGTTCTGGTAGTTGTGATATTTTGGTCTTTTCACATTTGTAATTTTGGGGGTTATTCTGGGTTCTTTGTGAAAGTGAAAGTGACGCCTGCAGTTGCAGTACAACCACTTTCAGTGCAGTACCACGATTTCATGGCTTTCTTCCTGTTTCCCGCAACTTTGTCCACATGGCAAAATCACAATAGATCAGAATCTGAGTTGCTCTTACTCTCTCTGTTTCTCTTTCTCTACAGATACAAAGAAGAAGCAACGCGATGGCTGTGCGATCAGAATCACAACCAGCCATCATCTACAATCGAACAGGTACTCTCTCTCTCTCTCTCTCTCTCTCTCTCTCTCTCTCTCTCTCTCTCTGTGAGGTTTCCATTATAGGGCTCCGGCAGCACAACGATGAATTTGAGGGTTTCATTTAGGTGAGTGAGATTGATTTGTTGGTTCCATTTAGGCGAGTGAGATTGGATTGGTTTTCATTTGTTAGATTCGACAAATATGATTCTTAAGATAAGAACAAAAAGCATTAGAATTGATACTTCTCAAAATCAGCTTTTAAAAGCACCAAACTTTCTGCAAAGATTAGTCCAATTGGCCCTTTTTTGTTACATTGAGTGTTTTTGCTTTGTTTTCCTTGTGACAGAACAGTAGTGCTAGCCTTGGAGACTCTATCTATAGAAGTATAACGTCAAGAGACTACTTTGATCCTGATCATTTTCTATCAACAAAGGATTTGTCATCAGAGCATAAGGTCCTTGACCTCAAGAATAGGATTGAGGCATCCGTTGGAATTTGGAAGAAGAAGATGAATGCCAAAGAAGGAAAATCAAGTTGGGGTTTAGCCGCGAGTCTGGAAAAGAGAGAAATGTTTGAAGATAGAGCAGAGACCATTTTGCTAATTATTAAACAGTGATTTCCTGGAATTCCTCAATCTACGTTAGACATCCGCAAGATCCAATACAACCGGGTATGTATAGCTGCTTTTATTTCCAATTCTATCCTACAGCATTCCTCCATGCTGCTAAAGATCATAAGAACTTCCACTTCTCTGCACATATTTTCATGTTGAAATTTGCTTTTCGAGGTCCTTTCATTCTCGTGGTTTTGTAAACGTTGCATTGGCTTAGTGGCCATCTTTGCCGTTATATGTTTGTAAACAACAATAAAACCCCGTTTTGGTTGGATGGATTTGGTGAGAAATGATGGCAGGTGCAAGGAAAACAGAATTTAGGTAAAGTCGCTCATTGGATGCATGGACCATCTCATTAAGCATTCCCTCTAAATTAGTGTTCTTGTCTTCATTTCGTTTTGGAACCATTGCAGTAGTCTATTGTGATGATTTGGCCAACAGTTCAAATGTGCCACCGCGTGTTCAGACTCTCTCAGCCTATGTTACATGGAATCGGGTGTGGGTGTCAAGCGCGAGTGTAAGTCCAAGCGTGAGGCCTTCCTAAACTTAAATCTTAGGATATTGGGATGTGTGTCTTAGATTGAGTATGGGCACGGGGACACGTCCTGTAAACTTGTTTGTAGTATATATTGCGTAATTTTTCAAATTATGTACCATAAATTATGCGTAGAGATGTATTTGAAGTTTAAACAAGAAGGGGTTAAGAAAAATGTGTTTTTACTATTTGTTGTCCATGTAAAGACTAGAAATATTGCTTTTCTAGCAAATTTAGTATTCAGCCTGTCCGTGTAAAGACTAGAAATATTGCTAATACTAAATACAATTTAGTATTCTCTTTCTGTAAATATCATAATATTTGGAGGATCTGAGTGTACAAGTAGATACGGTTGTCGGACACATTGACATTGACATGGGTACTTCAGCCAAAATGAATCCATGTAACATAGCTCTCAAGATTGTAAAGTGTTTGCTGAGAATTCTGATTGTTGAACTTGTTGAAATTGTATGGTCCTCATAGGAGTTGTAATTCTGACTGCACTTGTACCCCACCCTCTACCCTCCCCAAAAGAAAAGAAGGGAGGAAAAAAAAAAACCATCGCTAAGGATGGATCAAGTTGTGCCTTTGAAGTTTCTTAATGAGATGTCTGATTTCTATCCCTTTTTTTTTTTTTGTATGTATTGGCCAAATGGCTGATTATTATGGTAGTGCATTTCTGAGTTTTTGAACTTCTGGGATATAAATGACCTTTTTCACACTTTGTTGTGCTCAGTATTGCTGGGAAAGTAAATTTAGAGAAGGCTGACCTAGAACCAGCTATGAAAGCTGTTAAGGACAGTCGCATGACCAAGAATGTGGTATGCTTCCAGTTCTCTGCTTCCTCTGCAGACTAATCTATTGCTGCTTCCTCTCGGTTCTGATGTATTCAGTGTTGTCAAATCTTACTGTCTGCTCATGGGAATTTTCAGCTTATGGTGCTCTTAGGCTGAGGAAATAGCTGAAAAACTTTGCAAATCTGTGGCAGCAAGTTTGGTAGGTAAAAAGCTTGCTTCCTTCACATTTTACAAGGATATCTTCAACAGTGCAGGTGTGGAGAGTTTAATCGTTTGATTGTATTTATATGATTATTGTTGTTATTCTAGCTGGTCGCTTATGTGTGCCAAGTTATTATTTAGTATTGTTTCTAATGAATTTTTAGGTGTGCAAAGATCACTAATTAACAAACTTACTGGAAAAGGAGACAATATTAAGGATGGGAAATTGATTGACTTTCAGGCAGCAAGGGAAAAAGCCCTTGTCCGAATTTGAACTCCTAGATGCTCGATTGACATATTGAGGGATGTGCATGCTGCCAAGGACCAATGAAGACCATATATAGTGGTTTTTGTTGAAGTTAATGGAGTTAAAAAATCTACCAACCTTGCTAAGGTAGATATTAACTGCATCAGCCCATTTGGAAGTTAGACATTTTGAAGACCTAATTTTACCTAATAGCCTATGACCATCTTTGAATGTGATTCTGCAGGTCTTCAGCATAGTGTCAAGGTTATATGACTGCATGCGATACCTTCGGTTCTGGAGCTGTGAAACAGTTGCGGACTCATGCTTCTAGACTTCAGGTATCAGAATTATGTATAGCTCTCTGTTCTTTGGTCTATTTTTTGGTTTAGGGATATAAAGAATGGGACTCCTGAAAGAATCATTTGCACGAGCTTGACTGTGAAAATTGATGTAACTATCTTGCTTTGCAGATCCCTATTTTTTAGAAGGGCTGTGAAAAAGATCCTGCAATTGTAGCAAAGGAAGCAATCCAGGAGGCCTCTCAAAATCGTTCTTGTTGATACAGATGGTCGAATGCAGGTAATATCTTTGCTTTAAAGCTTATGTTTACAAAGCATATTTTGCCTGGAAAACTTACTAAGCTTGGCTTGTTAATCTTTTAACCCGATCTAAACAAGTTTCAACCAAGCTCAAGCGACTTGTTTTCTTAAATAGAAATTTGGAATGGTTAAGATTACAAAATTAACGAGTTTTAGAATGTGGTCAAGCTTCACTTCTTTAGGTAGTGAATTGACCTTAAAAGCTTTTAAGGAGTCGAACACAAGTTAAACTCTTGCAACATGGTACGTTGTACGCCCACATTAGTTAAGCCCATTATAAAAAGTTAGGCTCCATTTGTTTCGACGTATAACATTTTTCACTGGAAATTATTTTTTTGGGAAATGAATTTTCATAAGAATAGTTTTCATACTTTTAATTTCTGGCATTTGGTTGACATGATTTTCCCGAAGAACAAAGAGAGTGTGTGTGTGTGTGTGTGTGTGTGTGTGAGAGAGAGAGAGAGAGAGAGAGAGAGAGAGAGAGAGAGAGAGACTCGGATGGAAATTGTTTACACGAAAAAATATTTTACTTGATTTTTAAGCAGCCGAACAGCAGAAAATGGTTAAAACGTTATCCTCAAAAATATTTTACGTCCAAACAAATGGAGCCTTATGTACTGTTGGCTTTGAATGAAATATTGTTGCTGCGTAAGTGAAAGGATTCACAGGCCCTGAGTTTTCCATTGAATGAGTCTTTCGGCCTTGTTGCAAGCGATGTATGCAGTAAAACATATTGTCCATATGGACTTGGGGTTTCTACTGTAGATTGTCCTACCGGTTTCATATTTTTTAATATCATGCTTTTCTCTTGTCCTGTTTGTTGGTGAGGCACTGGTTGGAAATGATGTCGTTGATCAATTATCGAAGTTCAATCAGGTTCAGTCTCTGAGTCTAGATATCTATGTTTATCCCATTTGTTGAAAAATCGTAGATTTATGCAGTAATAATTTCTTGCTTGTTGAGAGCACCATTGTAGTGCTTTTGCAAACCAAGACAGGTTTGTCAATCACCATTTGTTGAAAAATTGGACGCACAATGGTTTGTTTTCTTCTTTTTTTTAAATCGGATGCGTAAGGTTTGTTTTTGTATACCCAGGTTGATTGGACTCTTTGTTTAAATTGAAGCTTGAAGTATTGTCCAGAGTGGTTGTGGCATGTTGTGGAATTCACTACCTTGAATATCATAATAGATGCTTGTTTTTTGAGAGATTACAGAATGATAATCCTCTAAGGTTTTAATGCTGTAACTACGTTGCCGTCTGGATTGGGTAGATGACTTAACTACCATGACAAGCTGCCCACGCTAAATGTTAACAGATGAGGAATATTCAAATTATGGCTATTTGTCCATTTTTGTTTGTGTTGGACGCTAATTAGTGTCATTATGTAACTGACTTCTATACAAGAAATTCTCTGAGCTTAACAACCAACTGGCATAGGAATCATTTGCCTTTTTTTTTTTTTTTTGAGTTTGGGATGAAAATACCGGTCTCTTTTTGGCATGGCAAGATTTAAATGGTTGGGGTATTTTGGGTATTTCAAGTTCAGTTTGTCTTTTTCAGCTTTAGATGCCAGATTTCTACAGCCTATACATCTACTATATGGGAAAACCGCGTTCGGCTCTGTACTCTTTTCACGCGATTTCCTGGATGTCGGTACAGTGATGTCCTTTAACCACTGTTGTAGCGGCATGACTGCGTACTTTTTCTTCTTCACTACGTTTACTCATATATCAGAGCAAAATCCTCCTCTTATTACACACTTCACATAAACCCCAAATCGCTTCCCTTTCTCTTTCCTCAAAACCATCGGCTTTCCGTAGTCGCCGCTGCCGCCGCCTTCTTTGCACGTTTCAACCTCAATAAACCCTCGTTGAGGCTGCCTTCTTTTCCCCTCTGCCCACAGTCGAAGCTACGCCCAGGAAAGAATCAATTTCAGTGGACGAGAATGAGAAAATCCTACAGGAGTACTTGATTTCTTATCCGAATGACATCAAAGCCCTCAGAAGCTTAATGGAGTTGAAGATCAAGAGAGGTAAGCTCGAGGAAATGGGAAAAGTATCCAATCTTTTCCATGCTTTACGCAAGATAACAATTAAGCTCTAAACACTAGAAATTATGTTTTTGATAACCACGCACTCATCCATGCTTGTTTGGGTATTTTTGGGGCTTTTCTTTCCATTTCTTGCCAGATTATTCATTGCAAATGAATTATTTGGAGAGAAGCTCTGATGGTTTCCTTTATTTTCTCACCAAAGTCCTTTAACCACTGCCCTCGCATTTTCCCTTTGCCGCTCAGACTTCTCCTGCCACAACCACCGTGGAAAAAATCGTTCCAAGAGTACTATCAATGGAGTTTTGGGGGTAATTTTCTTCCATCTTAGCTTAGGGATTTTAGTTTCAATTGGGTTTTTAGCCTATACGTATGTGAAAAATCACAATCATATCGTACGTGACCAACGAGGAATAATGTTGAAGAGTCCTTTTTTTTATTACTTTTGTGATGCCAAAGTTTCTGCCAACAATGCACAATGTAAGGGAAAGAGTACAACAACAACAACAATAACATAACCCATTTAGTCCCCAATAATTGGGGGTATGGGCGGGGGAAGGATAGGAGACAGACCTAACCTTTGGCAATAAATGCACAAAGTGGCTGCTCCCAGAATACCACTGAAACAGATGGATTGGAGACAGACCTAACCTTTGGCAATAAATGCACAAAGTGGCTGCTCACAGAATACCACTGAAACAGTGATCCCCCTATACCGTCGCATTTGTTGCGGAATCATGCCCTCAAATCAAAGCCAAAAGGCATCAGAGAGGGCAGACCCAAGAATCATTTTGATTTATGTGCACATTACCATGCTTCTTTCATTCAGCATCCAGAGCATTGGCGTTGTAAGGGAAAGAGTGGCTAGGGGAAAGATTTACCTCTGATTTTCTGTTGATTGATGTGTACTCAGCTGATGTAAATGTACTTTGTGACACTGTTTAGGTTTAATTGATGGTAGATTCTGTTGAGTTGGTACCGTTGATGCTTGTTTGGGTTTAGGGAGTGGATGGTGAGAGTATTTCTTTTGAGCTGTGGTGGAAATGTTGTGTTGTGACAGTACATTGAAGTATGAAATCTTTAAAATTGTTAAGTGCAAGTTGTCTAGGATCTAAGCATGTTTTAATTCATTTGTGTTAGAAAGGTAGCGCATTGATTTTGTTGCTCCATAGTTGTATGCGTGACTTTGAACATGAAATTCAAATCCTGAAATCTCACCTTCGAAAGAAGTGATCGACATAGTAGCCACTGACTTTGTTTTAATTTTATCTGCAGAGGGAATTTCTTTTCAAATGTGCTAGAAATGTTGGGTTAGAAGGGGCAGCAGAGTTTCTTTAGGATAGAAGTAATGGTCTGAAGGAGGTATGTCTCTCTTATCAGAGTTGTGTTACATATGCATGTATGTTTTGTGCTTGTGTGCTAGAGAGTGTGAGAATGAAAGAGAGTGGTTGTAGAGCACAGAAGTAGAATGCAATAGGCGACATTGGTTTGGACTGGATTTGCGGTATAATGTTTTGTTTTGCTCGGCCGTAAAGGAAAAGCTCCTTATGTGTGACTCTGACGATGCATTCAGATCGGCTTGGCCTGCACATTGTGCCAATTTTAATGCATTACTTCTAAATGTTTCTGAACTAAAATTGTCTATTTGAGAATTGTGAATTGTATAATATTGAATTTTTAATTTCTTTAAGTTCGATATGTTTGTGTCCCTATATAATGTGTTGGCTTTTTAATTGGAGCTTGGATAAGCCATGGCCTACTGGCTCATCCACACCCAATTGATGGGCAAAAATGCAATTGAAAGTGAAGTCAATTGAGTTTTTAGATAAAAATAATTGTTGAGAGCTGATTTTTTCTGGGCTGCAGTTTAGGAACAGCACTACATTAAGGCCTTGTTTGATAACCCAGATTCAGCACTTAAAACTGAATGAATTAAGTAATAAGTAATTAAGTAAGTTTGATAACCACATTTTGCATTACTTAAAAAATTAAGTTGCTCTTAAAATGAAAGCTAAAATGTTGATAAAAATTAAGTAGCTTTGAGCTACTTAATTTTTACTGAATTTACAACTGCCACAAACTCTCTTCTGCCGCCACCACTCCTATCGCCACTCCACCACCACCACCACCTCTCCGTCACTTCCACCACAACCACCACCACTCACACCACCATGACCACCACTCCGTCACTCTGACCACCACTGCCGCCATTATACCACTACCACCACCACCACCACCACCACCACTCCGCCACTTCCACCACCACTGTCGCCACCACCCCACCACCACCACCACTGACCCCATTCCTCTGCCACTACTCCACCACCACTCTGCCACTCCCACCACCACTATCGTCATTACACCACCACCACTACTCTGTCACTCCCACCACTGACACCGCCTTCACCACCACTCCCACATTGCCACCACTACACCACCCACCACTACTCTGCCACTCCTACCACAATTACTGCCACCATCATGACCACCACTCCACCACTCCACCACTCCCAATACCATTGTTGCCACTACACCACGGCACCACCACTACTCTCCCACTATCATTCCCCCACCACCACGGCACCACCACTGCTCTCCCACCATCACTCCCCCACCACCACGATGCCACCTTTCCACAATAGCTACTACTACCATTACCACCGCTATACCACCATCACAACCACTATACCACCATCTTGCCAATATTCTGTATATTTCTTATTTTGGAAAAACGTCTTTTTTTTTCATGAATTGCAAAGTAAAAAAAAATAATGAATTTAATATTTTAGCTCCTTGTACAGATCAAACAACTTATTTTTTTTAGTGCTTAAGATTCAGTACATATCAAACAGTTTAGTAGCTTAATAAATTCAGTATTCATATTTCAGTACTTAATTTTCAGTTTCCAGTTTTCAGCTTTTAGCTTTATCAAACAGCCCCTAAAGATGAAAAGGCGAAGCTTGGATCTTGAAGACTTCTTAATGAATTCACGATCCACACCACTTGTTGGCAGTATCATTGAAGGAAGACGGGAGATCAAATTCGGGCAATTGGCAAGATAAGATCATGCTAAACATGTGATCCAGCCGTATTGATATGTACCTAAGGTAATCAAATCTTATTTGGTTTTACTTTGCAAAGGAAAAAGGGGGGCAAATCTCATGTTTGATTTTACTGCACAAAACGTGTTTGATGGAAGTCCCCTTAAAGAATTTTGCCCTAAGCAAATCATGTGTATGCAACACATCCTAAACACCTGTTTGTAGTACATATTGCATGACTAGACCATCTTATCTATTGTAAATTATTCTTAGTAATGTATTTAAACAAGATGAGTCAAGAAAAATGTGTTTTTTCTGTTTCATGTCCATGTGAAAGTCTAGAAATATCAGCTTTTCTAGCTAATTTGGTATTTTTTTTGTGTAAATATCACACAATCAGAGGATCGGAGTGTCCAAAATGGATATGCGCATCGGATACAAGACATGGGTACTTCAGCCAAAATGAAGAATCCATATAACATAGCTTTTCAAAGTGGCCATTACTTTTGGGACGTACAAAAAGGAAAGAAGGACCAACAATTTGAGAGGAAGTAACAAGGATATATCTCAACATGCTAAGCTAGGTACCCGAGTATACAGCCAGAACAATTCAAAATATCATAATCTAGCATGACTCCCTACGTGAATATGACTTGACATCTATGAAGCATGTGTACTTCTGAAACCCCAAAGTACCCATACCGGTACTTCATGGGTACTTCAAAATATGGACCGGGTATTCCAAAAACGTAGCGGGTACTTTTGAGTTTATGGGTACTTCGTTGGGTACTTTTCTAGGTATTTATTCTTTAAGTTTTTATAACTTTAGGAATTCCGCATGGAAAAAAACTCAAAACTGTTGGCCTTAATATGCAAGAACTTAATGCAATAAAGTCAAACACGCTCAGATCTAGAGCTTGACTTTGGAAAAACAAGAGCAAGGTTGACTAATCTTTTCTGTCGATCTTCCTCCAGCGATTGCGACTCCTCTCTCTCTCTCTCTCTCTCTCTCTCTCATATTATTTCTACTGATCCTTCTCTCTCGATTATGTCAAAATCTATTCATTTTTTTTTAGATGGGTCTTGAAATAAGGATTTCAATGACCCTTTCACCTGCAACATTACTGTTTTGCCCTTTTGCTTTTCATTACTCTTTTTAAAATCCCTATGTTATAAAAGCCCTATGTTTAGTTGCTCTTTTGAAATAAGGATTTTAATGACTTTCACCTGCAATACTTGCACAGGCCATGGGCATCAGAGGTTGGTACAAGTGAGTCTGTCAATCTTGTTGGGACAAAAGGCATTGGACTTGCTTTTTGCTGATTTTCTTTTTCCCCCGACTTATGTTGATCTTCTTTTTTGTTTTCCTTGTGCATACTCATAGCTGTTTATGGTTTGCAAACTGTGGCTGTAATTTATGTGTAAAAGTTTTCCTTTCGATTTCCAGCCCCCCAAAAAATGCTTTCAAAGGGCTGCTAAAAAATGTCATTTTGATTTCCTGTTGAGCATAGTCGCCTCCTGTTGTTGGGGAAAACAAGTCTCGTTGGCACACATTCATGCTTTGATGTTCTCCGGGACACAAGAGGGGTATTTTACTTGTACCCATTTCCATTTTTCTTCCATTAAGTGTGTGAATTCTTTTGAAGTTTGCATGCGATCTTCAACCTCGATCAATGGTCGGCTTTAGTCTACGTTGTACCATAGTATAACTGTTGTTACGTTGGTATGAATGAGCTAGATGAAATTGATGTCTTTAACTTTGTTCGTTTCGTGAGGAGCAGTTCAAAACGAGAGGAAACAAACAGTGCTTGTCTCGGTGTAGAAATCGATTACCTTGAACTTGAAAATGATATTGCAATGTGGGGGCATGTTACATATTGGAAGTGGTGGAACATGCATGATCTTTTGAGCTGAGCTTCTCCCAAAATGTAACAAAAAAACCAGTCATGCAGGCACTTGCAAGGTTTTGTGCTAACACCACGTAGAATTGAGCTGTCTGAGGTGCTTTGCTGACACTGTAGCTTCAGATATTGACCTGTTGATTAAGACTACGTGCTTGATTTCAATGCGCTTAGATAGCTTCTAAATTCTGCTAGCAGTTGTTCTTTGGTAGACTAAATTCTATGGATCATTCCGAGTTTTCCAATTGGTTGGGACAAGAATATGCAGCATAGAAGCTTTCTAAACTTATAAAGTCGGTCAAGATAGTTCTGAAGTTCTACGTTGGTGAATGACACCCATAAATTAGTCATGTGTTGATCCTCGATATGTCATTATATGAGTTACCATCACTGGAATCGAAGTAGTAGTCAAATTGAATGGAATAGTGAGGCACGAATTGCCAACCATAGGATACAATTTGGAAGTCAAACACATGTATTTGACTGAATACTTATGGTTATAGTGTGATTACCAAACCAAACCAAACCAAACCAAGCCTTATGTCCCAATCAATTGGGGATGGTTATAGTGTGATTACTGCTAATTAATCTTAAGTGGCCTGTACGTTGAGGGAGATATAGATAAGAGAGCTTTGAGTTATCTCCTGAAATTAATGGGATTTAGTGAGACGGTACTTAAACCATATCTATACTTCAGTACCATGCATATGTGCTTGTCATGTTTATACCTGTGGGATGACATTCAGCGTGTTTTTTTTGCAGGTTCTTTGCAATGACAACCTAAAATTGTATATAATGCTGCAATAGGAGAGCACGAGGATTTGATAGCTAATAGAATAATGGATCCAATGGAGGTGAGTTCTAGAGGAAAGTAACATTTGCAGATGAGCTTATACATATGCCATGACTGGATCATTTTAAGTTACAGTATCTAAGGGCCATGGATATTGGATTATATCTCTTTTTTGAGTGTTGCAAATGGAATTGAATTGATGGACATAGTGGTCAGGACGTTTATGTGTTTGCTTAGTAGATGGCGAATAATTAACTCTGTTTTCTTTGAAGATAGATGCCCCTTATTTGTGGGTTCAGCAGATCATGGCATGTGTACATTATGATGGTAGTATGGTACTCTTAGTTGTCTTCGGTCGCCATAAAAACTCTTATTCATAGATGGCATTCTCCACACTACTTCATGCCTTTCTTCATTACAACAGAATACTTCCAATCTTAGATGGTTCAAAGGTTTTGAGTAACGTGGTTCTTGTGACAGACGTGTTTATACAAACACGATTAATTAGTGAATCGGTGTAAATGGATTCATTCCTCATCCTGAAATGATAAGAAACAAGCATCTCCTCTTTCTAACTTGGCATTTTGGTTGGTTGACTTAGTGATAAATTGTAAGATACCGTGCCTATGAATCTGCCTTGGGACATCATTAGGCTTTTTGTCTAGAGTCTAGACTACTCTTTCGATGATCGTATTGATTCTATAGTACTCATTATGATAATGTTGTGGCTAGTCAACTCTTGCTTTGTGTCGAGATTTATTCCCAAGGCTTGTTTTGGTTTGTTGTATCACAATTTACAACATGTCAACCTAAAGCACACGCTTTTCATTAGTTGAACTGATTTATTCGAATACTAACCAAAAATATGAGGCCTAACATGGGTTGCCCATGTTAATGTATTCTGGCCACCCCTCAAAGTGGATACTTCCTTCAGGATTGTTCAAGTTCACCTTGTTGAATTATGTTTCTGTACTATAATTATGCTCATCGAGTTGATACGAACTTTTTTGTACGGACAAAAACTGCAAAGTCTGTGGTTTGGTTTTCAGTTTTATGCTAGCACGTCTTGTGACAGCTTGCTTGCAGCAGTTCAAGATGTGTGGCAAACAGTAGTAGGTAGATTTACCCTCTCCTAACTTTTTAAGGAGACATTCAATAAATGTATTCACTTAAAAAGATACATTGATTTCCAACAATGTCCTTATATTTCAACCATTCTGTTATTGGTAAAGGGACTATTTTGGAAAATCGAATACCTTTTCTTTTGACTTTTCGAAGAGGACTAAAAATTTGGAATATCCCAAAATAGTATAACGAACGAACAATTTGGAATGGAGGGTGTAGGTCTTTGGATGAAATATTTCACCTTGTGAGAATCACTTGCCGCACCTTCTGAAATTCTTTTGCTGAAGGATGGCAATTCTGTTATTCCATAAAATGTTATTTGAATCTCAATGAAATTGTGCAGGGTCAATGTTCTGTACCAATACTACCAAGGTTAACAATGCCTGGTCATCGTATTGATCCACCATGTGGCAAAGTTCATTCACTAATCAAGCAACTACCCACCTCAGCCCCCAAGCAGCTGCCTCAGTGATGGGCTTTATTGCGTGTTTGCGCAGATTACTGGTATCAAGTTCCCTGTTGCTGTTGGAAGAATAATGGGTGTACTTGGAAATGGTTCTGAGGGAGTTGCTAACAAAGCTGCTGGACTAATCGCGCTACTCATTGGTGATGGTCCTGGCGAGATGAAAGGAGAGTGTCACGCTACTATTATGCACACGAAGTCTGTATTAGCAATGTTACTATCCTTGGTGACAAGGACAATACCTAAGTACGTCTCGCCATTGTTATCTATGTCTGTTAACATGGAAGTTCTTGAGGCAATGATCTGTGAACCTCGTGGTCAAACTAAGTGTACTGTTTTTGTTGAATTATTACGCCAAGTAGCTAGCCTGCGCACTAAGAGAGATGGTTGCCGTGATCATGTGTACAATAACAGAACAAGATGCAATTGCAGAAGAGTCCATGCGTGATGCATCAGTCTCCCCTGGTTGAAAAAAAACCTCCTCAACTTTTCGTCTCTTGAAGAAGGAACTTCATAAATCTTTTGTTGCCCACATTGGTTTTGTACTTCAGATTAGTTTTCGCCAACCTAAGCTTTAACAACCGAAGCTTTCACAATTCTAAAAAAAACTACTGTAACGAGTTCTTTCCAAATTCACGCAACCAAAAAGATCCATCTATGGAATGCTCTCTTGTGATTTTGTACTCCTACGGTACGAATTACCACAAATATGATGTTGACTCGTTGCATGTATCTTTAACAAATAAAGCTTTACGTTATGATTTTGTCAAATCATATATAAGAAGCTCTTGTGCGTAATTCATCACATAAAATAAATTTTAGAAGGTACAAAAATATATGGTATCTTTCGTAACTTTAAAATTATTAGATTTCCCGATACAATAATATATATCTAAAAAAAAAATAAGAATTGCTTATTGCATCCAAATAAGTGAGGGTAACCTATTAAAAGACAATGTTCTGATCGTTCTTCAATGCACATTATTAATGATAGAAATTCACGAACACCAACCTAGATCCTCACCGCCGTTCAAAAAAAAAACCTAGATCCTCACCATCCGTAAGTAGCCAACAATGACCCACAATGGGCCAAATGAGACGTGCGAAGCACGTCGTTTTCTCTATAGTCCTTACAAAAAGTATGTAAAAGAGAACTGGCCATCTTTGGGTGTGGCTTGTTCTTTGACCTGGAGTGCCGAAATTACCCCTGGCTGTGGCGTTGATCTTTGGGTGTAGTTGAGGGATAATTTTGTAATTCACCACTTTATTCGTTTTGGCTGTGGCGTTGATCCTTGACTTGTAACTGCCAATAACTGCTTTTTAAATCTGAGAAACAATACGACATCGTATTTACTCAAATATGTCTCTTTAATCCAGTGTGTCTTCATCAACAAGTAATTGCCAACATTTGGCATTTTGACTACGTGTCAATTGATTATTGGATTTGTCAATTTTATATGTAAACAAAAAAACCTCCTCAACTTTTCATCTCTTGAAGAAGGAACTTCATAAATCTTTTGTTGCCCACATTGGTTTTGTACTTCAGATTAGTTTTCGCCAACCTAAGCTTTAAAAACCGAAGCTTTCACAATTCTAAAAAAAACTACTGTAACGAGTTCCTTCCAAATTCACGCAACCAAAAAAGATCCATGTATGGAATGCCCTCTTGTGATTTTGTACACCTACGGTACGAATTACTACAGATATGATGTTGACTCATTGCATGTATCTTTAACAAATAAAGCTTTACCTTATGATTTTGTCAAATCATATATAAGAACCTCTTGTGCTTAATTCATCACATAAAATAAATTTTAGAAGTACAAAAATATATGGTAACCAAAATATTTTTTTTCTTTCATAACTTTAAAATTATTAGATTTCTCGAGACAATAATATATATCTAAAAAAATAAGAATTGCTCATTGCATCCAAATAAGTGAGGGTAACCTATTAAAAGACAATGTTTTGATTGTTCTTCAATGTACATTATTAATGATAGAAATTTATGAACACCAACCTAGATCCTCACCGCCGTTCAAAAAAAAAAACCTAGAACCTCACCATCCGTAAGTAGCCAACAGATGATCCACAATGGGCCAAATGAGATGTGCGAAGCACATCGTTCTCTCTAGTCTATACAAAAGGTATGTAAAAGAGAACTGGGCATCTTTGGGTGTGGCTTGTTCTTTGACCTGGAGTGCCGAAATTACCCCTGGCTGTGGCGTTGATCTTTGGGTGTAGTTGAGGGGTAATTTTGTAATTCACCACTTTATTGGTTTTGTAGCTTCATTTCGATTACTGTATTTGCGGGTGGTTGTTTTCCCAAAAACAGCCTTGCTTTGAAAACTTGAAGTACCCGAAGGTCCCCGAGCCATTAGTCCCAAGAGGGAATCGGTCAGTTGCAAAATTTTAAACTAGTTTTGATGACATCATCATTTCTCTCATTTCTCTCTCTCTCTCTTCACTCATTATACCTGCTGGCATCATCAAAACTAAACTAAACTATCTAACCAAACACAACATTTGTCATTCGTTTTATTTTATTTATTTATTTATTTGTCTTTAGAGAATTTTAGCAATTTTTTTATCTTTTACTTTTTGAATGTAATTAGCGTTAATGTACCAAAAAATATAGAATAAATTGTTTAAATGTTTAAAAAATAGTTAAAAACGAAAAATTATGCTACCTAACCATTTTATGTCAAACGTTTTAGTATATCAAACGAGAAAACATAGAGGCACTAAGGGCATCTCTAGTGCACTACCTAAAATCACTACCTAAAGTGCCCTAACTAGTTAGCTAAGAAAAACCTCAAAAAATGGTCTCTAGTGCACAAAACTTGGCTCCCTAAAATCCTAGATGGCACCCCTCACTACCTAAAGTGTCCTAAGTGACTACCTAAATTTGGGGAGGGACTTAAGGAGAGAGAAAGAGGAGAGAGATAGAGAGAAAGAGGAGAGAGAAAGTTTAGGGAGTGTTTTTAGGGAGCCTCATTAAAGTGAATTTCCACATAGATTACCACTTAAATGGGTCCCACATACACTTTAGGGAGTACTTTTAGGGAGCCCCATTAAAGTGAATTTCTTCTTAGCTAGCTAACTAATCTTAGCAAACAAAATTGGGTCCCACATATGCTTAGGTGTACATTTTAGGGAGCATTTTTTAGGTAGTGCCTAACAATTTACATTAATTCTCTCACATGAAATATGTAAAACCCACGTATAAGTAGTAGGTCCCACATATCCGATGTGAGAAAGTGAGTGCAATTATTTTTTGTTTGAACGGATGAAAATTAAAATTTGTGCAAGTGTTATTACATGCATATAATAGTATAGCTCGTGTCAAAATTAACAATGCAGCCAGTACTAACTCTGCCCTCAAGTTGGGGCACAATAAAAAGCTCATCGCTTCAAAGTTCATACAAGTGGAACATCTTCTTGTCGTTGGAAAGTGGAAACCCAGGTTTCTTCTTCCTGAGTTTTTTTCCCGAGAAACAAACATCGGAAAAAATGGCCACTGACTACTTACCAAATTCCGACCGTTTCACAAACTTCTTCAACGACCTCGAGACTCGCAAATCCCTCCTCACAACCATCACTCACCTCCACAAAACCCTAACCGACCACTTCACATCCTTAGACCACTCTCTCTCCTCCAAGTCCCAAACCCTAACCACCCAAATCGAGGCCTTCGATGCCCAGACCAAGAAAACCCTCGAGTCTTTACAAAATCGCGAGAATGCCATCCCGGAGCGGGAGTCCGAAGCAGCCGCCCGCATCGAGGAGCAGAAGGACGCTGCGATTGCGGATATCGAGGCGGCGGCGGCGGAGAACAACGGTAATGAAGGAGGAGGAGACAGAAGTTTGTCCGGGGTTTTGAGGACGTGTTGTCGTAGGATGGATTCGAAAGGGTTAATTAGGGTTTTACTGGCGAAGAGGAAGGAGACGGTGGCGCTTAGGGCGGATATCGAGGCGGCCGTAGCGGCGGGAGAGTGTGTGGATGTGATGAGCTTAGTTCTTGATGCTTTGGAGGAGTTTGTGGATATGAAGGTGGAAGGGAAGGTTGGGATGGCGGATAGGCGGTGGGCGGTTGGGATATTGGTTCAGGCAGTGGTGCCGGCGGTGGTGGATGCTGGAGGAGGCGTGGCGAGTAGCGTGAGGGAGAGGGCTGCACGGGTCGTGGAGAAGTGGAAAGGAGTGATGGGTGGCGGCGGAGGGGAGAGTGGTGGTGGTGGGGTCGGGGCGGGTGAGGCCGTGATGTTTTTGCAAGTGGTGGCTGGGTTTGGATTGAAGGACAAGTTTGAGGAGGATTATTTGAGGAAGTTGGTGCTAGAACATGCAACGAGGAGGGATATGGCGAAGATCGCGTTGGCTTTGGCATTCGGGGACAAAATCAAAGGTGCGTCTTGCATTAGCTTTTGCATTCACCATCACTCTCCCATATGTGTATGTTCATTTTTATGTTCATTATGTTCCTGTTTGCGTGATGTGGATGATTTGGCGAGAGAGAAATCAGAGATGTTTTGAAGGAGTAGAAAAGCCTCTATTTAGAATCAATAGTTTTTTGGTGAATAGTTTGTATAGTTGGGACAAGGGAGATTGTTATCCTTCTCTTGACCAATTTTTTGACTGGTTTGATCTTTTATTTTCTCATGATGGTGTATAGGGCCTTTTTGATGGTGGCCTTTCTTTTGTATTTGGGTAGCAGCCCTTTATGCTCTTTTTAATATAATTATTTACTTATCAAAAAAAAAAAATTTGTGATAGAAAGAGAATTGTTGGTTACCATGATATAACTGGTTTTGTGTTGTATGTGAACTTGAAAGTTTGTAGTTTGTCACCGCAAATTAGCTGCAATGTTCAAATAGATAATACATTATTCGTTGAGATGCTGTAATGTCCTTAACAAATTTGGAGTGAATGACAGTGAACTTGGTGAGAGTATGGTAGAAGAGATGTTTGGTGGCTGAAGTACAGATGCAATAAATAAGAAGACAGTAGGCCGAAAATAAGTTGTTGTTCTGGAAACATATTGCGAATGAGTATTAGTTTTATGCTATTTGCTAATGATATACTTGAGTGATATTTCTTTGTTTTCAAATCTTGCATAAATGTCATCTCAAGACTAAACCCCAAATCTCGCATCTCTTCTTTGGGTACCATTGACGAATCTACAATGGAGCTACCACAGTTTTGGCAAAAGCGGAAAGGTTTTGGAGTCATATTGGATGATTGTTCATCTATGGCATGAATCTACATTTTGAGATGTAGGATGGCAAGGAAAAACATCCTCGTGTCAAATAAGTCGTCGTGTACCGTCCTTCTTGGCTAGGTTCTCCACCTCCAACAAAAAATATCCTACTTCTGATGTTTTTCTCTGTATATTACAGTGTTGGCTCAAGTTTACTTTCTTCTTCTTTTTCTTTTTTGTGTAAGTAATAAAGTTCTATTGAAAAGACATAAGGGGATGCCACACATGTCCAGAAGAAATCAAGGAAGAAAAATGAAAAAAAATCAAATTAACAAAAGACCTATACCCCCCTCTAGACTCCGAACATACCTAAGATATTAAAAAATTGACTTAAAGTAGGATTGCACTCCCTGGACTCCCAACTAAACAAAGTAGAAATCCAAAAACTCTTAATTCTGAACAATGACCTATGTTCCCCGTCAAAACACCTATGATCTCTCTCTCTCTCTCTCTCTCTCTCTCTCTCTCTCTCTCTCTCTCTCTCTCCAGATTGACCGCATCAGGCATAACAGACATACTTAAATATCATTTTCTCATGTTTAAAAGTCTCTACTTTTTGCAGTAGTGGGTCTTACGACTTACGAGCATGGATTTCAATGAATATGGAAGCATCAAATTGCTTTTAAGTTTACCTTTTGTTATCAAGACTACAAAAGTTTATACTTGGTATTTAACGCCAAGTCGCCAACAAAACAAAACGTTAAAGCTACATAATAACATTTCCTTTAACCCCGACTTTCCGCATGTAGGGTTCAATCATAGATGTCCAATTGTGAATCGCGCCGATTCAATCATGAATTGATGATCACATGGTCTAATACAACACTTGCAAGAAACAACCAACTAATGTCCCAACTATGAGCCAGAAAGAGACAGAATTTGAAAAGTAGACAACATTATAAAATACAACGAGTTCATGTGCTTTTGCTGCGATTCATGTCAAAAAAGCCTTTGACCAAGTACATATGAATAGTATTACTGCATAAGAAGTCAAAGAACTGTGCCTTTTCAATAAAAGCATGCCTTTTGAAACAAGGAATAAACAGTAGGGGTCGATCAACCTGTGCCTTCTATGACTATACTAACAATAAATAGTAGACGTAGATCACTAAGATGTTGAAGGTTTGAAGAAGGTATTTCTGGTTTATCAGAAATTTCACAAAACCACCCCAGGTTATATCAACGAGTTATAAAAAAGAGCAAAATGAACAATTTTGAGTACTATTCAACTGATATATCCAAGCCAGACCCGGCTGGATTTCCTCTATTCAGTCTCCAATTCATGATTAGTTATGATTCACATCCAGGTCCGTATCGGTTTTATGCTGAGTTGAATCAAATCGTCCAATTTGTGTGTGGCAAATCGTGCGATTCTGATTACCACGGGTTCAATACCTCCATTATCACGATTCACGGGCCAACTGGAACAAATTCCACTGGATAGTGTTTCCCAAGTTCCTGGCTGTGAAACCCCGTCTGGCCTTTATTCCTGCCACCTATTTTTTCCAGCTCTGTGATCATTATCGCCATTGTGTGAATTTCAACTCCACCATCGTTGACCCTTCATCGCGTTATTTACATGACAGAATCACTGCCATGACATCATTCCAACAACTTTGGGACTATTCTACACTTTCCAACTCCTTTATCCTCTTAGCATTTCCGTAGGACAACATTCGCAATTGGGCATGAAAAATTTATGTTGAAAATGGAAGACCATTTCAACAATACATTGTCTGTGCTGAAATGGAATTGAGTAAGATCCGAAGACAAACATGTTCATCTGGAATACGATTAATTCTTTCTTATCTGCCACTTCATGTAATGCATGACACTTGTCAATAATCAAAGTCAATATAGCTTTGGTGCATGCAGCTAATTGCTGCTCCTCACCGATAATAATGTAAACAGCCCCATCAGACCACCTGCAACTCAGCTCCACCATGGCCTTCTGCCACCCAATCAACCCCTCAACCGAGTTCTAGTTTACCCCCTTGCCTTCCAAGACGTCTCATAATCCCACACACAACAATAACTTACCACCATCCGAACGCCATCAACACAAATCTCCCTAAATTTCCACTCATCACAATTTTAGTGCATCCATTTACGTATTCGTTTAACAAATATGGTTACAGACCTGGGCGTCGTTTTCTCCAAAAATTAGGACACAAACACGTGAGGGATTTGTCATTTAATATTCATAGTACAGACGTATCTCAAAATCAGTTTTTCTGTCAAATTAAAATATGAATACAAAATCATAGAGTAAATGGTATTAACATTACATAGATATTAATCAATATTAATAATGCAATTATTCATCAACTGAATAATGAAAATTTGGACTCTGGGGTTACATTGAAGAACTGTATTTTAAACTCCAATTTGTTTTTCATCATGTCCCCGCAGCGTCCCCAATGTGTCTTAGAGTGTCCAATTGGAAAAAAAAAAAAAGGTAATAAGATATTGAACATAAATTTCGGTGTTAGACGCCTGTCCGAGAGAGTCGTGTGATGTTTGTGTCCTTGTCGGACACGGACACGTGAGTTTGGTAGATGTGTCCATGCTTCTTTGCTAAACGTAGATTCGTATTTTGTCAGAATGTGCACTGGAGCTGATCTTTTGATATTAAGATTTAATTAGTGGATGAGTAAGTTGGTGGAGAACCACCAAAGCATGCTTGCTTGTTTCAACTGGGAGGGGAGACAATTTGTTGTGGTGCCTGTGGTGTTATACGCAGAGGGAAGCAAGAGTATGTTTTTTCAATTCTGTTTTTAATTAATGTTATTTTTTTTCCCCATTTCATCTCAGTTTCAAGCCATTGAGGGGACATTTAATGGAAGTGGTGATATGTATATATTAAAAAAAAAGTGTTGTGGAGCAGTGTTCAGGGAGGTATATCCACTTGTAGATAGGCTGTAAATGAACCGAGCTGCTCGCGAGTAGCTCGTGGCGCAGCTCGGCTCATCTAAAAAGGCTCGTTAAGTAAATTACCTTGGCCCAGCTTGTTAATGAACTAGCCAAGCTATATTTTTGGCTGCTTAACTTAACGAGCTGAGCCGAGCTTTGTCTCGATTTTTGGCTCGTTTACTAAACAAGCTCGAGCTCAAGCTCAAGCTCTACAAAGCTCGGCTCAGCTTGTTTACACCCCTTCTTGTAGACAGTGGTGACGGCATTAAGGTCAAAGGACTGTGGGGGCAGTTGACCACAAATAAATGACTAAGTTTGGTGTAAACTCTTGTATTGGTGAAATTTTGACCCCATCAAAAAAGAGCTTCGACCACAAAGAATGCAAAGCTGTGAATAATTCCCATTGACTAACCTCCACCCTGTTTTATGGCAGAATCGAAATGAATGTGAAATGAATTCCTCAACCATGATAAAAACATGAAAAGTGCTGTATAATCTTCCCCATTATGCATTAGGATTGGGCCTTGTGCAATGGGGAAATTCAACTGTACTACTGCAGGGTCCAGTTTTCCATTTGCGGGCTCACATTTCGTTCTCTTTTGGTGATTCAAGCCATAAATCTTCAAGTCGTCGTCGAGCAGACCATCTATTGAGCAGATTAGTATAGTCGAATTTGGAAGCTATCCTATTGAAACACTTTTTTTATTTTGAAAAGGAAATGGATGACTTGTATTGGCCCGTCATTCCAAGACAAATGTGCTTAGATGTATGACTATGATAACTGGTCAACCTAATCTATGTTTAGGGTGATCACGATGGATCTTCCAAATAACTGCACCTGAACTTTCTAATCGCAGAGGATCCTGGTCCATAGCCATTGCATACGCCTATGGTTTCTTCTCCTTAATAGAAATTTTAGTTTATTTTGTGGTATGTGTCAATTAGACGTAAATGGTTAAATATCATTTGTTACGCATGGTTAAATATCATTTGTTACGCTACAAGATATTTTCGTATTATATGTGGGGTTTTAGTATTTAATTGATCCCATCAACCTAAATTTCTAGAGTTGCCACTGCTTGTACAACTTTTGCGGAGGTTGTGACTAGTGATTTGATTTATACGTGCTTACCAATGCGCGTGTATTTTTAGAATAGCAGAAAACTGATGGTGGAACTTTTGTGTCCTTATCATGTTCTTGTCCTAACGTGTTCCCAGCGTCTCCAATTAAAGAAAATATCAACACTATCGGAGGCATATTTTTCCGCGTGTTTGAATCTTGTCCTGTTGTGTCCAAAACGTGGAAGTGTCCGTGCTTCTTGGGTGTGTTCTGATCGTGAACAGTATGAATTCACTTTGTTTGACAAATTTTGAAGGAGACTGTTTGGCTTTAACTTTATTTTCATTGGCTTCATTCCTCTTTTGGCAGTTTGATAGGCCTAAAACTCTCTATTATAGTAGCTACCAGTTATTTATTTACAATATCGGATTCGGTTAACATTTGTGTTGGTTGGCTTTCATCCTCAGATATAATTGACGAGTTGGTGAAAAACGGGAAGGAGATTGAGGCTGTATATTTTGCTTATGAAGCTGGCTTGACAGAGCAGTTTCCTCCAATTCCTCTGCTAAAGACACATCTTTCCAACTCCAGGAAAATTGCCAATAACATATCTAAGAAGGGAAAATACAGCATGTCTGCAGTGGTATGTGGAAAAATTCATCTTCTCCATCGCCATATGTCCTTAGCATTGTGGACCAATACTGGATTTTTTGGACTCAAACTGAACTCAGTATCTTCATTTTCCTTTCAAAAAAGAATTATTCTTTTCCTTATTACATATGCTTAATTCTTTTTCACCCCTAGCATTTGGTTCTTCTCCTATGAAAAATTAGCCATAATTTGAGGAATCTTGTCTTGTGGGATGTCGAAACCAAGTGCAATTAGCTAGTTTTTTCCAATCAAACTAGAGGTTACCGACCTTGAACGGAGTCGTGGTCTTTCTTGAGTCAAATCAAAGAGGCCACTAGCTTAAGCTTATTCCCACCTTCGGCACTGCCTCTTTATTTCACATAAGCCTATTTTGGGAGTAAAATATTTTGTCACAAATCACTTAGGAGTTATACAGAAGGAGCGCTTTATATGGTTAGGGTTACCCATATGACACCTGCAGCACAGGTATGCTTGAATCAGGCATTCCTATGGTCAAATTTATTACTCTCTCTTATGCGTACCTGATTACTTACTGCTCTCTGATTGTTAGGAAGAGGCCAACAATTCAGAGTTAAATGCCACAAAAGCTATCATTAAATGTGTGGAAGACCACAAGCTTGAATCACAATTCAACTTGGAAAGCCTAAGGAACCGATTGACGCAACTGGAGAAGGCCAAGTCAGAAAAGAAGA